>CM038217.1:130287648-130887648 GCA_021442155.1 Cymbidium sinense
GTATGCTAAGGTGATATAGGTAAGAGGTAATTAACATACATAATTCATACCTTAACCTAACCAAAGCATAAAATTGATCTAATCACCTAAAAATTAAACTAAAATAATAAACATATGTGGGAAGGGGTTAAGAGCAGCAAACTCACCTCACATTTCTCAAATTAAAGCAAACTCAAAACAAAATCAAAGCTTCCTTAAAAATAACTTGATTTGCTTTAAGCTTTCTTATTTCATAAGATTGTATTTAGGAATTAATTAGGGTGAATGTGTTTACATGCTTTCCTCGCTTTAGTTCTTTCCTAATATTATAAATGTCTATATCATATGAATTTCATGCATCCATGCTTTCAAAAATCAAATTAAAAATGAAATATTTCTTTATGTCAAATTGCATGTTTTGGCTAAAGTAAAAAATATGAATGACTATTATCACTATTAAATTCAAAACTATTTTCAAATTCTATAAATCAAACATCCAAAACTGAAAGTGTGCTACTTATAATTATTTATGAGCTTGCATGTGGATATAAATATGAAGATGTGCATAGTGTGTTTTCCTTCTCTTTCCTTTTAGCATGATTTTGAATAGGATATTGGAAAAGTGTATAGTTCATTTGAAAATAACATAATACTTGCCTAAACCTATTCCTATTCATTCTTATGCTATTACCCAAAAAGGACATCCGCACTTGTACATATAAATTGCATAAACAAAGTAAACAAACAAATGCAAACTCTTTGCATCTTTCTTTTTTACATTCATTTCTTTTGTACATGTATTTGTATTTAAAGAAAGTGGTATATTAGACAAACCCTAGATTGCTTTAATAAGTTAGGTCTTGTACCTTACACCCCTGGTGCTAACAATGGCATCGTACTCACTTATGACTTTCATACATATACGTGTGCATGTGAATAAAGGATGAAAGAAACCCCTCTTTTCTACTTAATGAAAATCAGGATCATGAAGCATTCTAATTTTCTTAAGTAATATTTCTTAGCATTCATCATAAAGCGTGCTAAATATTTCCATTTGTATGCATAAATATGCTTAGGATTTATTCATATGCATGTTATACATGTTGGAAAAAAAAGGAAGTGATGTGTGTTTTGTGATATTAGTTCACCTTACTTAATCTTAAAATGCATTTCTTTTTTAATAGGTTTGTTTAGGAAAAAATTTAAACTTAGGATTAATTAAAATATATAATAAAACATTCACTAAATAAAATCAAATATGAATCCACTTTAGAAATTACTTAAGGTAGGGAAGGAAAGAGAAGTCATCTTCTCTTTTCCCTCTCTTTAAAACTTAGTAATTAATTGTATGATTCATTTAAACTAAACCAAAAATATAAAATAAAATCCACCCACATGAACTAAACAACTTAAATGAAACCACCCATCTAAGTTGAACATCTTCATACTTAGAAAAGCCAAACCTTAAAGCCATAGCCAAACATACCACACAAACCTTTTAAAGCATACATATTAAGTTAAGTCACAACTTCTAGCTTTAGGTTAGAACGATGCATGGCTTGATGTTTACTTTTGTTTTGTGATGTATTATTTCTAGTCTGGATGTTATGGTGAATGGTAGAATGAATGGTAAAGATTTAGTCTAATCATTATTTTAGCAGGAGAAATGAAATAATAAAATATAAATATTTTTTATTGCAAGTGCTTATATCCCCAAGCATAATCCAAGCTAGGTGGACTTGGTCACCCATGTGTGGGGTGCTAAGTTCAATATGCATGCTTGGGATTTGTATGATTTGTTTAGCTAATCTATATTTTACAAGTATTAGTTAGATTTACTTTTCATTTTCATATATTTTTGCAATTAATATTTTAGAATGAATGTTATGGGGGATTAGGATGAGCATTGGTCATAAGATTACATCTTATGTACCATGTGAAGCTTTTGGAGTAACCACCTTCCAACCATCCAAAAGAAGGAACCAAAAGAAGGAACCAAATGAAGAAAGAAGAAAGAAGAAAGAAGAAGAGAAGAAATGAAGACCCCCATAACATGAATTTCCTTACTTAATTATAAATTAATTCATTTGTAATCCGGTTATATAGGAGAGCTCTCTACCCAATTTATTTTTTGGGTTCAGGTGGTGCACCACAAATGGCTCTTATTATTTTGTGTTTGCTTTATAAAATGTTTGATGTTTTGTTTAGCTAGTGCATTAAGATGGCATGTTTTCTCAGTTTCTTCCTTGCCTGATGTATGGCCTGGATGATGATTAGGCTCTTAGGAAAAAATAAATTTTCTACCAAATTAATCAACTCAAAATTAAAAATAAATAATTCATAATCTCATTTAAAGCCTAAGTTAAAAAATCAAGAGAATTAAGAACTGTTGGATGAGTATTTCTTTATAACATCATTCATAAAAGTATATTATCACACTCTTGATTGGAGGTCTTCCACCTATTAGAAACTTGGCTTGATCAGAGCCATGGAAACACACCTCCCCTTCTCGCTAATTTTAATAATCTTACTTCTCATGCATTATTTAATTATAAGCGAAAGTGATTGTCCAAAATGAAAGTAAAAAAATGTAATATGTTTTGCATTAGATCAGGTCATTTTCATGCCCTTATATGATCTCTTGGGAGTGAGTTTAAAGATTTTGTCTCTTTCTAAAATTATTAATGAAAATATCTTGCATAAAACATATGACTTATCTACATGAATTTAAAATCATATGAGGAGTTAGTTAGCAGCTACCCCAGGCAGTTGTAAGTCCAAGTAGTCAGGTGGTTTGTTCTCTCTTATGGAGGCAAATCAAATGCCCATTTTTGCCTTAGATTTACGTCATGTTTTTGGCCCTAGCCAAAGCTCCCTAGATTTAGGTTTTGAGGTTGTTTCTCTCTTCTATGGGCCATAATCATAAATCCTCACCTCTTAAGAATTTCCATAACCTTGTATTGTGGAATCATAAGTCCTAAACTTCTAATAAAAATTCAACTCAAATAAATAATTCAATTTCAAAAATATAATGCCCAACCATAAGATAATTTGAGATGCTCGCTAGAAGGCAAGTTGAATTTTTAGCTTTAAGTTTTTTAAAGATTAAATTTCACTTAGACATTTATAACTCAATGATATTTTAAATTATGCATTTAAATGGACATTCAATCTAAGTTAATTTACTTTGAAATTGTAATCATATTTTTATGGAAGTATCCCCTCCGGTTAAAATTTTTATTTAACACAGTCATCATCGGGGTGATTTATTGTTTCACTATTTCAGATCATGTCAACTCTATTAATTTAATAATAGAGGATTAGATATGTTGTCATATGATAAAATTAGCTTCTCAGATGTTTTATTAGGTTGAAGATATTATAATATAATTATTAGACTTTTAGATTTTGTTAACCCGGACCCGATCCTAAGACCCAACCGGAATCAACTCGTAACATCCTCAGACACTAAGTTTAAATATTCAAAGATAAGGCCCATGCTGTATTTGATTTATTAATTTAAGTCTAAGGAATTTGTATAATATTACTTGTTTTGACCAATTCCATGGTATAAATTTTAGATAAAATTTTGATAATATTTTGTAGCCTCTCCCCTCCCCACATAGGGCTAATCTGGCTCGCCCACCATGCCAAGAAAGATGTATGGGTGGTGTAAACACCACTAGTGTGTCATCCCACCATGTCGAAAGATATGTATGGGTCTCAAGATTGTATGAAACACATATTTCTACCATGCAAAGAAAGGCATATTGCTTATTTGTAATGACAAGTTAAAATATTAATTTTAACTTTATTGTTAAATTTTTATTAAACAGTTTATGCCTCATGTTAGTGTAAAAGTTTGGCATGTATGGGGCTCTAAAGTATCTGCTGAAATAGATTTTCCCGTCACCATGAAGGTGTGTATGGGTACTTATACACCTACAATGTTAGTTTAAATAATAATTTTATATTGCATCATAATTTTATGTCAAGTTGTGTAGGTCCCCTATCGGTGTGAAGTTTGACAGCATTTCGACAATATCTCGACATCGTCCCCGTATAGGGGTACTTCAGGTATGCTGGGCCTACCAACCACACCAAGAAAGGCGTGTATGGCTGGTATAAATCATGACCTGAATGCGCCTTCTCATCATGCTAAGAAAAGCATGTATAGTTCTAAGATACCAAACAAATTTTCGCCACACCAAGAAGGCGATACTGTAACTTATACACATGCAAACAAGTACAGATTTCCCTTCCACATCAAGAAAGGCATGTGCGGGTACTTATACACCAACAAACAAATATAGATTTCTCGCCAAAAAAATGCGTACGGGTACTTATAACACACTGCCGCCGGCAAAAGGCGTGAAGGCATATGGGGAGCTCACTGAACTTTTCAGGCGCGACGCTGACTCTGATTGCGAAGGCATGGATGACGGCGCTTGTGAACATGCAGCGCACGCTATAGGGTTGTATAATTCAAATCGAAAATCCGATTAAAACCGAACCAAAATTTTAAATTTGGATCAATTTTTTAATTTTATTTTAGATTTTGGATTTAATTTTAGCTAAATTCGCTTTTGGATTATGGATCGATAAAATTTTATAATAAAAAAATCGATTAGGTCTGTCTGTGTCCACAGGCCATGGCGAAGAAAAAAATCCTATAAAAGTTAAAACCTAGGGCAAAAGTGCTTAAGGGAGGAAAAAGGACAAAGGCAATCCCATGATGGTTCTCTACTTCTCGACTCTTGACTCTTCTTTCAATTTTCATTTTTACTTGTAGTTATCGACATTTTGTTCACGTCCGTTTCTCTTCTTTCTCACCTCGATGTCTCATAACTACAGATGATGTCGCTACTTTTGAGTCTGCCTCTTTGAAAATATGCAAGGCAACCCTAATATGGTAATCCTTATAGTCGAACTCAAAGATGAAACTCAATTTCTTCGTTCTCTTCTAAGTTTTATCTCAGTTTTCGCTCTCATGATCTCGATTCTCACAGACTCCAGCGGCAGGTTCTATCAGCATTTAGCAATGCAACAGGTTCTGTCTCGATTCTCATGGATTCTTTTTATGGTTGTTTAGTGTTTTTTGCTTTGGAGACTTGGTTTTTATCACCTCTATTCCTCATATGTGGTATTGCTTATCGGCTGAATGGAGTAATGGGTTATTTTGGTATGCAGGCTGATAATTCTGACTTTCTGTTATTTTTCTGTATGTCACGGTTCTCCATACATCTAGTGCCCCTCTCTTTGAAACGTTGAGCATTTGTAGGCTTTATTCTAATTGTTGCCCTCAAATTTTCTCTTTTGTGGTGATTGTCTTCTCTATAGGGTTTGGAAGGGGCTTTATTTCCCTCTGGCCATATTCCTTTTCTCGCTGATTTGCTGCTTGTGGTTGGGTGGTTCTCTTTGGCATTTTATACTTTGGTTTTTTATCCGCTAGTGACTACCAATTTTGTTTCTGATTTTTTAGAGATCTCTAGGTGGGTTATGGCTATGCCTATTGTTCTTCTTTCCCTATTTTGGGCTCTATATTGGGTTAACATTTTATTTTGGTTGGCTCCCTTTACTAAATTGGAACTTCGTTGTTGGTTGGTTGGGTGGCGTATTGGTCTCTTTAAGATTTGCTTAGCTTTGATTTTTTTTCAATTTTTTTTTTGGTTGTTTTCTGGTTTGGGTTGGTGTTTTCTTTTGTTGGTTGTTTTATCAATTGATTGGTATGGATATGCTTTGTGGTTCTTTTTCTTCTAGACTTGGGTTTTGTTAACCTGGAGGAGATGGTTGTAGTTGTCTATGCCCACCGGTTTGTCGGCGTTGCTCCTCGACTAGATTCTCTGAGTGTTCTTGTGGCTCTCTCGGCTTGGTGAGTTGGGATTGGATGATATCTTGTCTTGGATGCTTGTGCACCGCTTGGTATCTTGGGATTTAAGTTGGCTATTGGTATTGAATCTCTCTTATTTATTTTGGCTATTGGTAAGAAACTGGGGAATCCATAACAGAATATTCACAAAATTACATAACAGGTTTTGGATTTTAATTATTTTCAATTTTTAAAACCGAATCATCCTAAACTTTTTTTGGATTGGATTGGTTGGATTATATTAAATCTTATACAGATCAATTTTGGATTCGAATTTCAAACCAACGGATTAGCAAATTAAAAATCGATTCGTCAATCCAATGCACACTCTAGGCTAGCGTAGAGGGGTGCGGTGAACATTAATTTGCTATAGTGCACCCCGCCATGGATTTGTTATAGTGCCACAATGCGCGGATGTTTCAAGAAAACTCGACACGAGATGTAGACGGTACAAGAGACAAAGTGAGAGAGAGAGAGAGAGAGAGAGGGAGAGAGAGAGAGCTTACGGGAGAGAGGGAGAGAGAGCTGTCGGCAGAGGGTTTGGGAGAATAGGAAGAAATTAGCTTTAGGGTTTTAAAAGGGGTATTTATAGAATTTATTTTTTTATTATTTTATTTGCCCTAATTTGAATTTTCAGACATCACATGACAATATATATATATGATTTTAAGTTACTCGATATTTTGGACGCGATTCCCTTTTGCGAAGTCGCTTGGTCAAGTCAATTAATCGCCATTCAAATTCACTCGCCGTCTCTCGATATTCACGCACTCGTCCGAATTGTGGACAATATTATTTAAGGTTTAATAATTAATCAATCCGAACGGAGATCGTTTGGACATCGTCATGACTTTTGACCTCAATATGCGGCCGCGACGGCAGTCTTGTTCTTGATCGGTTGAATTATCAATTGCAGATATATTCAAATCAATTATCGAACGCGATGGAAGAGTCTGTTTGTCGATCGGAGGTCATTTCGAGTGATTTTCGATGCCGTCGAGTGTATTTCAGCTCTCATTTGCGTGTTTTTGTATCTGATTGCTCAATATTAATGCATACTCGTCCGAATTGAGCGTGAATAGTCTCATTTGATATGTTTTGATATTTTGACACTAACGACGCAATTAATTTTGAGAACGAGTTTTTTGCATCATCGGGCTTCCGACATCTTGTAGGTGCCGAATGACCCTATTCTTGATCGATTGAATTATGCAATATGCCTATTCTAATCAATTTCGACATTTTGAACGCGATGGCAGAGTCCGTTCGTCGATCGGAGTTCTTTTCGACTGATATTCCGCACCGTCGAGGGAATTTCAGCTCCGATTTGTGCACTGAAGCTCGTCAAATTCACCTTGTGAGCTTGACTTGACTTATGGCGCATACATCAAGGTCAACAAGTTAGAGCACAATTAACTTATTATTGCTTTCTTAAGGTTAGAAAACTTTAGTGGTTAATATATCTTTCACATGAACCATGTTTCGTTCATTTTCATCATGTTATCATATTAGTTAGCCAATAGTTGCTACATGTTTATCAATTTTAATCATAAGAATCTTTGAACAATTAATGCAGTTTTCATGCTTTTGTATCGCATCTGCATTGTATTCAAGCTAACATCGTTTGACCTACATCACCCATGTGTCCAATACATCCTATTTATAAGCCTATCTGGACAATTCCATGCCTTCATGTCAAATTAAATCCATAAAAATCAACTAGTCCTTTACTATTCTAAGAGATCTTTGTCTAACTTGTGGCATTTAAATAAAAGTAGGTTATTGTTAATTGATGTAAATGATGCAAGGGGTTTAACGTTGGGCCTCATACAAGAATGGTTATACATATTTTAAACAAAAAAAAAAAATCATATAAGTGACTTATAACAGAGAAAGCACCATGTCAAACTTAAAGGAACATTATCTGAATTGTGCCAAACCATGAGTTTCAAGGCATCATTCACACCAAAATTACCACTCTAAGGATAAGTATTTCAACATTTGAAAATTTTAAGATCACTCCACTTTCAAATTTACTTTAGTAGATCATCCTTCAATCTAAGACTTGTTAGTGATGAAAAATAAGAGAACTTTTCCTCTAAAACAATTGATCAAAACTCTATCAAAAAAAATAAAAAATAAAAATTTCATAACTAATGGCTTAAAAGAACCTCTTCACATTCATAATAAGACTTGGATAACCTTAAGATAATTAATTGTAGGATTTGAACTTTGTGGAAGAAATTCCAATGTGCTTTTATGTATTTTCCTCTTTATTCTTTTATTATGAATACCCTTTTATAATAATAAAAAAGATATTTTTATCTCTTGTATAATTGTGTGTGCTAAAAGGTGGCTGTGGGTTGCCAACTTTTGAATTAATTTTGAATCAGTCACAATTCAAATTTATAGGCTCTAACCTCTCTCTCTCTCTCTCTCTCTCTCTCTCTCTCTCTCTCTCTCTCTCTCTCTCTCTCTAAATTAAGCCAAATAGGCTTCACAAAAACAAGATCTTGATGTCTACATGCTATGACTAATTTATATAAACATTTCATAATTTCCTAACTACATATTCAATTGATATAAAATTACCTCAGTTAATTCAATAACATTCCATGATAACAAATATAAATTTTTATATCATTTTCCATCAAAAAACCCATCCATAGCCATAAAGTTAAAACCAAAAATTTGTCCAAATATCATATTGTAGTTAACCTTTCCATATCCATGTATCAACTTCATCCCTTTCATCACCTTTACACAAACCTTGATAACAACTACTTTCCAAGCAATAGGCACAGACCAATCACTTCATAATTTTAACAAAATATTTTTCAACTATTTAATATGTGACTAAACCCAAAATCTCATGTGCCATAACATACATAATAGGATCCCATTGCATCAAGTGTGTTTAGCTTCATTGGTTCATAAATATCAATTTTATTTGATTGACATTAAAGCATACATGCATATTGTTGCCATATCAAAATTATCTTATGGACTAAATTATTTACACTATTCATGTGCATCTAATATTTTCCTAATATATTTATTATTATTATCTTTCTTTGTTATGAAAAATATTTTCTTTTATTTAAGTTCTCTATTATTCTCTTCTCTTGGCTATAGGCACATATATATGTTTGCATCTAATGGCAATTAAGTAAACATTTGGTTCTTCCCAATTCTCTCTATGATCCAACATGATATCAAAGTTATAGCCTAAAATCCACTCAATCATTTATAAATACCTTCTTATCGATGTCACACTCTTCAACCTTCCAACCTCAACATTCATGCTTTCACATTTCCCTTTGATTGTGACTCTTCTACACACTATCGGCTTTTCCCACTATAAAATCCTCGTATGTAACATTAACCGATAAAACACTTGGCCGCCTTTACTTAAAGATTTGTACGCCTTTATAAGTTACATTTGTTTTCCAATAGTAATTGTAGCACTGTTTTTTGCACTCGCTACATCAACCTCATCATTGACTCTCCTTATCAATATTCTTTATTAATGCTCTTCATTGATACCTCTATCATGAACTTCATTCATAATTTCACAAATATTGATCTCACTAATACCTCTCAGGATTTCTTGAAGAATTTTACCATATCAGAATTACTATATGGTCTAAATTATTTATTATTATAATATGTTCTCATTATTAAAGATACACATTTTATTTATTTTCATTGTAGTTCTCTTCTGTTATCAGCATATAGGCACATATATTTAATTAGACCTAATACCAATAAAGTAAAAAAAAAAAAAAAAAAGTTCCATCTATCTAATTCTTCGCTTTCTAACACATGTTAACACCAAAGTCCACCAACATGAAGGCTATAAAACCAAATAGTAAGCCCACATGTTTTCGAGAATTTGCTGATAATTCTTGGTCGATATGAATCGACCAAGTTCCACACTGCCTTCAAGATTTTGAGGTAGTAAAAATTGTAATATCTGCAGCTTCTTTATGGTTCTGTATGATTCCTTTGAAAACTCTGACTAGAAAAGAAGCCGCAGAAAAGCTCGAGGGTAAAAGAGTTGCTCCTTCTGCATAATTATCCCCCAACAGTTTTGCAGAAAAGAACCGTCTTTGATTGCGTCGACAGGAATCCGAGCGGATCGGACCTGTAGAAATGGAGATGTTCCGCTTCTCAAACTGGCTGGGATCATAAGCGACGCAGATGCTCCGACAAAGAAGGCAAATATGGCAGAGGTTGTTCAGCTCCTCGTCTCAATCAAACACCCAACGAATCCTAAGCTTGGTGAGATCGGTTATGGAGTTGGTGAGAGAATGCAAACAATATTCAAGTGATAAGGTTAGGGAACAGAAAGTGGTTGTATTGTCTTCGATCTAATGTGATAATTTTTAGATTCAAATACTAGTAAAATACTGTTAATATTGCCGTTGGCATTGTTCGTTAAAATAGGGTCAGTGGTTTTCGCTATTTTCCTGTTGCATAACAAATGTTTCGGAGCTTCTATTGTAGTTATTTATACCTTTCCTTCTGGCCCAGTGATACACCTGGCGGTTGATTGGAGGTTAAGGAACGGGATTGTTATTGTTATGCTGGTGTTGGGTGATTTATGATTATAATACTGGTGTTGAGCAATTTGTGATCAGCAACTGATGTAAAATTTTAAGTTATATCATAAAGTCATTTATGAGTGATATATCATCCTAAAATATGATTAATAAAATACAAATCTCAAAGCGATGTGTTAAAATTTTACAGAATTAAATTCGAGATCATTCTAAATATAATCTAAACAAACTTAAATTTGAATTAAACGCCTCGAGGATGTGAACTCATCCATATCAAGATTGGATTGATCCGAATCCAAATGATCTCAAATCAAACATATGAAGTGTTATAAAAAATTCTATAGCATTAATTGAATATTCAAACGATCTTCGAATATAATATGTTTGTAATCGAATCAAGTAACTCAATGAAAGAAATCTAACATACTCAAGATCACTCGAATCTAAGATCGTTGACATACTTAAATGCTAAAAGAATAATTCATTATCAAAGTATTCAAAACAAACAATTTGATGGAATGTTTTAGAATTCTGATTAAATTTATTAAAATGAACCTCTTAAAATTATATAAATAAGATCTCATTATCATAATAGGGGGAGAAGCCAAGTTGCTAAGTTTGCTTGAAACTAGTCATCAATAGTAATCATTCGTATCATGCGATCATCCATAACAATAACTTATATAGCGACCACAATCATATGAAAGTTATAATCTTATTCCCAGGTTGTTATGAACTAATTTTAACATATCAAATCTTACTTCAATCCCTTTAGATCTGTACTCCGTAATAAATATGCTATATTAATAATGCACTTAGCTCAAGCTCTAATATTCCACTCCCAACAAGTAGAATTGAGATTGGCCTAGATCGAATAATCGAGCCAATTAATGCTTGCTCCCATGGTTTTAAACTTCCCAAACGATCGATTAAATAATATTAAAGAGAAGATATTCTCATTTAACTCCACATGTTCAAGTGAATCCTTGATCGACGACACCAAAATAGGCAAATGGCACACAAGTTTCCACTTGATGAATAGCACAGTGAGGTGGATAAACCCCCCATATTAATTTTAAAAATGCTTCCGAACGTCTATTAAGGTTATTTGGACGATGAGAATTTGTTGAAGTAAAAGGTGCCTTAAGAATAGTGGTTGAACCATAGCAACTTGCAACAGGAGCAGCTTATTATCCCCTACCCCTAATCCACATATTTGCTCCTACATATAGCCAGAAGTGCCTGTAAAGGAAACACATTCATTGTAAAGCTAGTGGCCTACCCCATAACTCGAGGATGGGAAATGAAAAAATGATCTCAGGCTCTCATCATCGACGATATGGAAGCCAACAAATTTCAGTTCCATTCCTTTGGGAACAGAAACCAGGCATGCCAAAGAGAGATTGGATTGCCAAGCCAATCTCTTCAGTTTCAGCCAAATCTTCTGAAGAAAAGCCAGTCTCTTCAGGTGAAAAAGCCATTGTGCCACTCAAACTTGTTATCTCAGTTCCTTTCCAGTGGGAGGAGAAACCTGGGAAACCGATTCTAATGGAGGAGAACGCATACTCTACCATTCTTCCAGTAGCATTTTCCTCCTGTACTCCCTCCATTAATGAGACAGAAAAGGTCTTTGATTCTTTTGCTTTTGATATGCATCATGACTCATTCAGTAGCTCGGATCAGAACTACTCCTCTTTTCATGGAAGTTCAAATGAAGGTGATTCCAACCAAAACGAGAGCTGGTGCTCGGCATTTGAAAGAGATATTTTGAGTGATTCAAACAGCACAGAAATGCGATATCGTGAGATAGACAATACCTTCCTGATTCCTTTTTCCCATAGTATTGTCCTAAGGCAAGTTTTCTATTTAGTTTATGGGCGTAAGCGTATTTGACCTCCTGCTTTTTGCAGAACTGGAAGTGAAGAGCTGCACCAGAAACCGTAGTCAACTGGTGAAGAGATCGCTTACTCTCGGGGAGCTCATTCTGCTGAGCCGCAAGCTGAGCTACCCAAAAAAAGCTGCCTTCGTCAGAAAGCATAGATTCTTCTCAATGGTGAAGCCTTCCTTGCGTAAATTTTCCCTTTTCATCCTATTAAATTACAGCTCAAATTTAGACATGAACACTAGAATATACATCATTCAACTCGCCCTAGTACTCAAAGCATTATCATGATTATTTAGCCGTATCTGGACTACTTGGATTCCATGGTTAGATGACAAGCGACAATTGGAAAATACAGTTCAAGTCACACAGCAAAACTTGCTCCAGTTAAAGTGACTAGTATGGGAACTAGCGAAACTTTCAAGGCCATGAAAGTATCACAGGACATATAGATTTTATGCGCATTTAATTAAACCAATTTAAATCAGACTTAAGTTAGAGATTTTCTGAAACCTATTAAACTGAGATATAGAAAAATGGCAGCACTTATATTTCATATACCGAAAACAGAAGTAATTATGCCACCACAAGCACCCTAGTCCTCATAAAGAACCCTCTCCATCAAACATAATATAGAGCAGATTTACTAATGATTGGAAATGATTGTGTTGCAGGAAATCATCAGGAGGAGCCCTTTTGCATGCTTTCCCTTCAGAACAAATCACCAAAAAAAGCAATGTGTTCCTCAAAAGTAGGTCTGCAGCGCTTCTAGCACTGTGGGTTGTGGCGGGGTTCAACGTGAACACCTAGAGATTCCTATGCTTCAAATGCAGTGTCTTCTTTTGTATCTATTTGAATGTTAACATTTGTACCAAGCCCCTATTCCAAGCGTACCCATCCTTTCTTATCTGTGCGCTACTTCCTCAAATGTATTAGACGTAAGTAAATGTATCTCAAATGTAGCTTGTCATTTCATTTACTGGCTTCGTGGTCTTGCAGAACTTTACTTAGTCGCTCCATAACCACAGGAATATCCCTTTCAGTTAATGTTGTAAAGCAGCACCTAAACCACCCAGGTTCAATACAGTGGCATAAGGATCCTGGTGTGATATTGACCTTAGCTACATTCAGAATATTTTCCCAAAGCTCAACCTCACCTCTCACATTGTATGACCGTAGGAACTTACTCATGTCTGCCCAGCAGTAGAATCCCCCGCTACTCTTAAAACAATCAATACCAAGCTGTTTTAGCCCCTCAACAAGAAGTGCAGACATTTTCCTAAGTCTTTCCCTATTTACCTTCATATATTCCTCGATGAATTTAGTATCTGATAGCATTGAAACAAGCAGGCGTTGAGTGGGTAGCGAAATGCTGCAGAACCTTGCTAGCTTTGACACTGTTGTGATGACATTATCATTATGGGAATAGATGACTCCCACCCTAAATCCTGAAAGAGAGAGATCTTTAGACAGTCCGTATATTATATGAACCCTGCTCTTGTCAAAATCCTGTGTGTCCAGGAGCTCAGCTATGCTCACAAATTCATCAGTCCCATAGGTTGAACCAGCGTATACTTCATCAGAAATCAGATGGAGGTTTTTTTCTGTAACAAAATTTAGGAGATCATATAGTGTTTCCCGACGCATTAGACTGCCTACAGGATTAGAAGGGTTAGTAACAAGAACAGCACGGACTTTTACTCCTCTCTTTTTTGCCTGTTTGTATTCCCTTTCAAGTGCAGCTATGCTTAAACTGAAATTGTTCGAGCTTCGACAGTGAACTGGTATTAACTCAATGCCAGTTCGTAATTTCATATCCCGGTCAAATCTAGAGAATGTAGCGACATTATATGAACTTGATAATTTATAGAAAGATCAGAAAATTTTATGGAAGGTAAAGAGAAAATCACCCCGGATAATATGGAGAAGGAATGAGGAATGCATTTCCTGGGTCTGCAAGGCAGAAACTAAGTGCCTCAATTGCAGGAGTTGCACCAGCTGTTAATATGATCTGGGCTGGACTGAATGAAGCAGTTTGCATGATTCGACTCATGAACCCGACCATTGCCTGATGCAGCAGAAGATACTTTAATAGGCAAGAATTTCAACATGAAGCTTTTTTAAAGTTGTTTATTCTCTGTGATCTAAACAAAGCAAGCATGAACATAGAAGTAAAAAGACCCATACATGAAAGCAAGCAGATGATGAGCAAACAAAAAGCACACCTGCCTACACACACACACTTGTGATGGCATATGAAACACAAACATGCATGCCTAAATAGTTGTAAAAAAGCACATGGATATATCAGTCCAGGCATATATTCACTCGCGGCTATGGGAATATTTACACAAAAAAACATTATTGAATGTCTTTGAATATGTGGACATGTGCCTATATATGAATGTAAACAAATAAACATAATTTTAAACCTATCGTACATGATAAACTAAAAGAGGAAAGCTCATTATCTTATGATTTCAGTTTCTTGACCAAGAATAATTGAATATAACATAATGTTTTCAAACAGATTAAACCCCTAAAATAGGCCCTTGACTAATTGTGTGTGGGCAATTTAATCCCAAGCTATCATATTTCTCCAAATTAGTCCCTTGACCTAAAAAAATAATCCAAATTTAGTCCACAAGGTCTATACATGAACTAATAGGATGAATAAATTGATTTAATGTGAAAGAGTTGAAAAGAAATGAGTGATAGATCAAAGGTGAGATGATTGTGTAAAAAAGAGTAAACTAGAATAGAGCTAACACATCATCTAGCGCTCAACAAGAATGAAAGAGAAGTAGAATTTATAAACTAAAACCCCAAACTATTAGAATAACACTAATGATGATGCTCATGATTAATTTTTGGATGCATTTCCTGAAAGCACATTTTATTTTGTAGTAATTGAAATTATTTAAAAGGTCATCATTATATTTTAAAGTTATTTGTAGTAATAAAAACTAAAAGATATAATCCTGATTGTTAAAAGAATTTGTGAACTTTAATCCATTTGAATAATGATGAAATATCTTGTATTGCAATTCATTTAACAATAATAAAATTTTACTTTAGTTCACATCATAAGATTGTATAAATTTGTAGCTACAAGAAACTCAAAGATGCATCCCAATTATGAACAATTTACTAAATTTAAGCCCTTTCTGAATAAAGGTAAAATGTTTGGTATAGTATTTTACTTTTTATTCTTGCCTTGATTTTTGGCATATATTTAAAGACATTGAGAAAATGTAGCCAAGGATTTGTTTATTTTAATTCATATGTTTCCATTTTTTAATTAGCTATATCTAGTACATTAATAATAGCTTCCTAACCTTCTGATTATTATAAACAATACCATAAATTCACAAAGTTTAAACTTAGCTTTGACAAGTGGTTAAACTGCTGGCTTTGCCCCTTGCGTTTTGAATTTTTCTTAAGGACAAAAATTACATCCTCTCAGCATCATTAATTGGTTCAATACATGCTGTCGTAACCTTTTCTAATTGTTTTAACCATGCATTTGGTGCATCTAGCTTTAACGGATGACTCTAAGATACATGATATGGCTGTATTAATTAGGTTTATCTTTTAAAGCAAAGAAAAGGTATTCTATTTAACATCCATAAGCTGTATAATCTTACATATTCCTTGATTTATACTTGAAACACAATAATACCGTCATGAATAAATAAAGATTGGTTATTGGATGAAAGAAATATCCATTTGATTCCGCAGCAACAGAGGAGAGTGGATGATCTAGAATTTGAACTTGATGAATGCAGGATTCATAAAGATCTCAGGAGGAGAAAACTATCATATCTGAAGGAGAACAAATATATAGAAATAGAAACTAGATTTTACATGGAGCAATATAATGGCAGTGGTGATTCACTAATCAAAAACTTCAAGAACTCACATATCTATTGCAAGAAAATAGATTTTACATGGAAAATAACCTCTGTATGTGTATAGAAATTAAAAAATAATAATACTCTAGTATGCGCAAACTTATAATACATAAGGATGACATGCAGATAATATTATATCCTGATCAATAGCTGTAAGTACCAAGCAAATTAAATTGCTTCAACCATGCATTCATGTCATAACTGGAACCAGTCTGTACTTGTGGTCTTCTAAAAGGGTTACAAATTCACAAGACCAAATCTAAGATGTTTCAACAAGGTGTATATTGAAGGCACCATCAGTAAACGCATATGCTTCTTTTAGCTTGGAATCACAAAGCATACAACAATGGAATAAAGAATGGTTCTACCTTACTTACTTTTTAATGTGAATACCACCATAACGAAATAGAATGATATATCAAGTTTTGAATGAAACTGATGTTGCTCATGTGAAACAAGAACAAATATATAGAAAGAAAAAAATTGAATTCACAGGAAGCCATATGGTCGTAGTGGATATTCACTTATTAAAAACTACAAGAACTCACTTATCTATTATAATTAAAAAACCATTCAACTTAGATAATAACGATTAAGATATCTCTAATCCCCTGTATAAATGTCATTATAGCCACAAACATGTGGCCTTAGCTAATTAAATATATTTGGTATCTTAAAATTAATCTTTGGGCAGTTCTTCAATGAAAATTTCATCATTCATGATAGTTTTTTTTCTTTTTTCCTGTTTAACTACGAACGACCAAGCAAGCAAGCCAACCCTATAAAATTTCACAAATTATGTCAGTTATATGCCTTGATGATCACATAGCATCCACCAAATAAGAAGTTACTGTGGCATACAAAGCCAACCCTTTTTTTCATCATTGGTGGTAGGTTAATTGTAGCTTGGAAAGTACTAGTTCAATGCATAATTTATCACTCCCCCTCCATTCAAGAAATTAGCATCGTGTTTGGTTTTCAATGTAACACCTCCCTCCATAGTAAAACCTAAGCAAATTAGGTGTTCCAAGACAAAGGCAAGTTGAACACAAATATGAATATAAAAAAGAAGCTATACATACATACATACATACGTACAGGTGCATGTGTGTGTGATCATTTCAACATAGATTTTTTGAGAGGCCAAGCCCGTCTACATCATTTCAACGAGCTAAATGTGATTGATCCCGTTTGCTCATCAAAATGAGCACTAAGAAAATTCCATGTGTGAGGCATTCACAAGCATGATTTCATATAATTTTTTTTGCTTTTCATCAATGTTCCTATTGCATGCTATGCATACTTGAAAGTGGATGTGATGGAATTTGAAAAAACCTTTTCCAAGTTCAAACAAGACCAATCGTTGTAAAAATGGAAGTCATATAAGGTTAGTTTGGGGAAGTCAGTAAGTTATAACTACCATTAACCATTAAATAACTTAATTTCAAGCATGGTTAGGCCTATCTAAATTGCTTCGATAACATAAAGGTTTCATTATTTCATCATTGATCACAAAGATTTGAAGTAATGAATATATATATAAATATATATATATATATATATATATATTATTGACCTCCATGCATGCACCATAAGTTAAATCGAGCTCACAAGGTGAATTTGACGATCTTCAACGCGCAAATCGAAGTTGACATGCCCTCGACAGTGCTGAAAATCAATCGAAACGACTTCTGATCGACGAACGGACTTCGTCATCACGTCCATAACGTTGAAATTAATCAGAATATATATATTGGACAATTCGACGATCAGCATCAAGAAATTTCGATAATCGGGCATATCAAGGTGGAAGGCAGCGTTGCTGATCTGTTAAAATTGATCTTGTTAGCGTCGGCCGTCAAAACCTATCAAATGAGATTTGCTCAATTGGACGGTATCGTGAATATTGGCGATGAGGCGACGACATATTGGGGAAATTAACCTTCGGCGCGGAACCAAATCCGTCCGGCGGATCGGCGTCGTTGTCAGAATATTATAACTTTAAATCAACATATATATTAATTACATAATAATGTCATTGCAAAATTTCAAATTAGGATTAATTAATAAAGTTAAATGAAATAAAAAAAATCCTATAAATACCTATAAGACCTAACCCTAACCGAAGGACTGCGATTCATTCTATTAGCAGCTGCAATTCGTTCGACTCCTCCCTCACAGTGGAACGAACTCCCCCTCTCCCACAAGCCGCTCTGTTCCTTTGCCTCTGTTGAGCAGCTGGCGCCGACACCGCACTTCATGACTAGCCTCTTCCTTGTTCTCTCCTGTTTGTCCTTCCCCCTGTTCGTTCCTTTGCCTCTGTTGCTATAGTTGAAGCCTTGCAGTAGCAACTTCAGGCAACTAGCCTCCCTCCACATTCTCTCCCTGTTCATTCATCAGATCTTCCCCGCTACAAACCGCTCTGTTCCTTTCTCCCACTCTCCCTGTTCGACTTCCTCTCTCTGCGAGACGCACGAGAGCACAACCGAGGTGAGCACCTCTCCCTTGCAGCAGCCAAAGGAAACTCTCTTCGCGTTTCCACTGTTCAGCTGAATCGAACAATAGCTGTCCCTCTTCCTTCCTCCTTCCAGTTTGGACTCCCAGTCAACCGAATCAGTTAGCCGCAAGCCTCCTTTCCTCGATTTCATAAGGTTGTTTTTCTGTAATCCATCTCCTAGCTGTTTACTAGGGTATGTGATGTGAGATGGATGTAAAAACAATTGTAGTTCCTTATTAGGCTATGGTCCTTGGTTTCTATCTTTGTTTCTCCCTATATAGGTGCTACTCGAACCATCTTCCTTGTTGGGTGGCTGATTATGAGATACTAATTTTAGTTAAGGTCTAATTAGATAACCAAAAAAGCTGCTGTGCTGGGTTATTTTTGGTAACAGTAAGGAGTAGTAATGGATGGCGATGAAGGAGAGCTGAATCTCAAGCTTAATAAAAGTAAAAAGTTAAACTTGCTCCTAAAATCTCAATTGTGGCGCGATTTGGACGAGGAACCCAGTATCTCTCTTTGTAGCACGGGGAAAACTAGCGACATTATGACGGGAAAAATTACATGATTGCGGAAAAATGAAGACTCAAGCCGCTATCATCGACTCTTACACAAAAGTATAAAATGCTCAATCTTGAATGCTCCTAAAATCACAATTGCGACGCATTTGACGGCAACGTCTGGCGCTCTTTAGACGTGGGAGAACTTCGTGCGACATTCATGACGCCGACGGAAAATTTATGATTGCTTTTTGCTATGCTCCTCTTTTATGCAGTGGTAGGAAAACAAAGACTTAAGATGCTATCATCAACCCTTATGCAAGATTATAAAATGCTCAATCTTAAATGCACATAAAATCCCAATTGCGATGCATTTGACGCAATGAGTGGAACCTGTACGCGCTTTTTATAGCACGGCGAGGAAAACTCGTAGGCAACACTCGCAACAACAACAACAAGCCTTTATCCTACTAAGTGGGGTCAGCTATATGAATCCTTCGTCTCCATTGTGTCCTATTATGTGTCAAATTCTCATTTAATTTAACTATACTAAGGTCATTTTTTATACATCTTAACCAAGTCTTTTTAGGTCTACCTCTACCTTTCTTAACATAAGGCAAATCTAATTACTCTCTCCTAGGGTCATGGGAGACGCTTTATGTGGTCAAACCATCTAGGCTCTCTAATCTTATCTACTAGGACTACTAACTTTTTCCCAACATACTCATTTAGCATTTTATCTCTAAGAGTAAAGCCACTCATCACAGGCATCCTCATCTGTAACACTTAACCCAGTCTTATGCTTCTCTTTTATTGGCCAACATTCGCACCATAAGTCATTGCGGGTCTTACCACCATCTTATAAAATTTTCCTTAAGTTTAAATTGGAACTTTTCTATCGTAATAGCGGATGCATTCCTCCACTTCAACCATCCAACTTGAATTCTACTAACATCTCCATCTATTTCACCATCATTTTGAACAATAGAGCCTAAATATCTAATCTCACTCTTATTAATGACTTGTTCTTTAATGTCACCAATTCTCTAACTTCTACAACTAAAATTACACTCCATATATTCGGTTTAGATCTGCTTAAATGAAAACCTTTAGACTCAGAATGTCATCGACAAAAGCATACACCAAGGTACATCTTCTTGTAAATGCACAGTAAGAACATCCATAAAGTAAAAAAAAGATAAGGGCTTAAAGTGATCCTTGATGTAATCCAAGCGAAATAGGAAAATATTTTGTCAATCCTCCTTGTGTTTGGACACAAGTAGCTCAGTATACATATCCTTAATGACTTGAATATAACCAATATTAACTCCTACGTTCTAGAACTCTCAAAGAATCTCTTGAAACTTTATCATAAGCTTTCTCTAAATCAATAAATATCATATGTAGATCCTCCTTACTTTCTATCTTCTCCATCAAACCCTTAACAAATGTATAGCATCCATAGTAGATCTACGCATGAAACCAAAGCGATTGTGAGAAACTTACGTATCATCGTAACACCTATGCTCAATTACTCTCTCACATAATTTTAATGTATGACACATTAACTTAATTCCTCTATAATTTGCACACTCTTGTGCATCACCTTTATTCTTAAATATAGGAACCAACAAACTCTTTCTCCACTCATCTGGCATCTTTTTAGTCTTTAAAATAACATTAAAAGATTTGTAACCAAGAAATTCTTTGATCTCTAAACATTTCCACACTATTGGAATATCATCGGTCTACTACTTTTCCACATTTTTTTCTTTAAAGCTTCTAACTTCAGTTCATTGATCTGATAAAATAAAATTCTATTTTTTGTTTAGGGTATTAAGGTTGTTAAAATCAATCGTACATTCAGATCCTTCATTGAAAAGTTTATCAAAATATCTCGTATTTTCTATTTTTTTATCTAAAAGCACTTTATTATCTTCATCCAACCTTAAATCTTTACTTCTCTTCTTCTTTATCATATCTTTCATTTTTTTGGTATCTAATCTATTGTATAAATCATTAAAACTAAAATTTTTTGCATCATATTGTTTCTTAGAATCTTTCTGGTACCACTATATTTCCCAATTCTCAATTTTTATATCTAAACTAAATTTTATAACAATCTTCTTATTTCTTATCTTTTTCTTGACTCAATTATTTTTATTAAAAAAAGTTTTCCTTTTGATTCTCCAAACATTTTTTAGCTTTAATTTAATTAGTTTCTTATTTTTTCCCGTAATATTAGCTTTTATGAACATCCAAATTCTAAGCTCTTTGTAGCTTCTTAAAAATTATTTGTGTTCTTTAAATTTTTAAATTCCCAATCAGGACATGATAATTTGATTTTTTTACAACTTCTGATCTTTCTTAAAATCTATCGATGTTGGGTATTTAAACTTTCACTTAGAATGGCTTACAATCTTTTCTGATCTAAGCGATCTATTTTTCTCGTTAGAAAATAATCAATCGTGTTTTCTAGATCCATTTTTATAAGTAATAATATGTTCATCTCTTTTCTTAAATAAAATATTATTCTAAAATCGTAAAATTTAAAAAATCTAATATAATCCTACCTTCTTAATTATCAAATCAGCGTGAGCACTTTTAAAATCTTCTACCACTCTACCATGTCCATTTAAATCTCCCAATAAATACTTTTTTTTGAGGTATCTTTTGTATTAATCCTAATTCATTCAAAATTTTCTTTTGAGAACTTAAACCTACTTGAGGGCGTAAACACTTATAACATTGATAATCTTATATCAATGATATTTAAAGTATAATTTTATCTCCATATTAATATTTATAACATTATCTTCAAACTTTTATCTATAATCACATCTACACCATTTTAGTTCGACCTACCAAATCAAAGTTTATACCTTATCCCCTTAACCCTTTAATTTCTTGAACACATAAAATATTTATTTTTCTATGAACCATAATATCTATTAAATTAATTTACGTAAGAGTACTATATTCAGATCTAACCTAATTCTAGTTTCATGGACTAACTTCTTTGCCTCAGATCATAATGTGGGAACTCTTATTTAACACGCAGGGTAGATCGTGTGCACATTTTTTCGTATTGAGTCATACAACGCTTCGAGGCATACAGCATTAACACTGATGATTTAAATTCATGTCATAATTTTTATGAGTTTTATCTTTGGTTATTTACTATCAAATCCACTTTTCACATCCATGCGACACTCATGGCGTGGTGGAAATTTATATGATTTTTTTTGTGCAGGTAATATATACACCCTCTTTGTAGCATAGTAGGAAAAATGAAGACTAGTAGTGGTTTCTATCATGCACTCTTTGTAGCGGTGAGCGAGCCAGACTCGTCTCCCCCTATCGGGGATGGCCAGATTAAATTTAATTTGAATTTCACACTCATGAAGAATTCAAATGAGGACTAAACGAGATTACTTAAATCATCATAATCTACTTAAACAAGCTTAAATTAAAATTTAAAAAATAGTTAACCTACAAATGATGAATGAAAAAAACTGAAGGACTTTGCTTGAAATGTAAGTAGAACCCTCTCGATGCTTTGAGCTTGCAAGAATTCACAAGCATATTCGGACAAGTGACTGTGTGTTTGAAGAGAAGAAAATCCCTTTTATTTATAAGCATGAACCAACCTTTTATGTGGACTCCATAACTCATGATAATTTCAATCAAATAATTGATGAATTATGAAATTAAGGGGCTCATTAATGATGTGTTATGAAAACGATAAAACTCATTAAGGAAGTCATGAATATGGAAGGTTTTGAATAAGCTTCATGTGCATATCATAACATAACATCCAACTCCAATTCAAGCACTTCATTAATTCATGTGAAGGTTCTAAAGGGTTGAGCTCCCTTTGTAAATACTATAAATCCATCTTATACTCGAGTCCATTGCTATAAAAATACATCCGAACACTCTCGATGCATGTCTTGAAATTCACAGAGTATCAAAGAGATAGATCCTTGTGTATGCGGTGAGGCAATCATTAGCTCAACTCAAATGTTTAAAAGTACATGCAAATATTTTAATGAAGTGAATTGAACACAGACATATATTAAAAGGTGACATTTTATCCAATTCAAGTGTTTCATTAATATGTGCAAACACTCAGATGCAAAACAAATTCATATAAACTTATATTTGGTTCAAATACTCCAATGCTTGCATACATTTTCAAATAAATGAATGAGATACTTACATGCATTATGAAGTGATCATATGCTCAATCATATTGCATTAAGATGCATGTCAATCACTTGAATGATGAAATACAGCATTCATTACAAAGCAACATCACTATACATTATTAAGAAGTTTCATAAATTTGATTTCAAATATCTTGGAATACATACAAGTGCTCTATGAAATGAATAAACAAATATGTTTAATTCAAAAAATGAAATGTAGAACATGGGCCCGCACTGAATCTTAGTGTGGAGGATGTTACGGATTGATTCGGTTGAGTCTTGGGGCTAGTTGGGTTAATAGCTTAAAATATGATATTATAATATTTTCAACCAAATAAACTAGAAGTTACTATGGCCGATTGATCATATTGTTAAATTAATATAGTGACGATTGAACAAATAAACAATAAATCACTCAGATATGCGTGTTGAATGAAGATTTCAACCGGCAGGGACACTTTCATCAAAATATCATTGCTATTTCAAATCAAATCATAAGTTAAATATCAATCCAAAAGAGAAATCTGATAAATTATTAAGCTCAAAATGATTAAATGAAAATCATCAAATTAAAAGACTTAAAGCAAAATTGATTAATCCATTTGCTGAGGTAAAGTTAAGAAAATTTTAGCTCACAGCCGGCGTTAAATCAAGTATACAATTATGTTTACTCAAATAATCCCATGTAATATGATGGCGTGGCGTAATGTCCTCGTGGCAGCCAAAGCTCAGTAATCTGATTCTGATAGAGTCATGTCGGCCATGGTTGTCGTCAATGAAACTATATCAGATCCCGGCAGTATCTCGATGGCTCGCTTTGAGTTGTAAAGTAGAGCATATGACTCATTAATTTAGGTACTTAAAGCTCTCGCAAACAAATATCATCAGGGTTTCAATTCTTGGGACGTAACTCATTTTGACGGCTTGCTTCGTATGTTCTGATAAGGATCCCGGTCAGGGTTAGTCGTCTTCCTACTAAGTAGGTAGGAATACGGTGGCAAGATGACGAAACCATAGGATCTAGATGGGCGTCATCGTTCCCAATCATCCGCTTTAAATATAATGAATTTAATAAATCTAAATTTCAAACTCCACGCTTTATTATCGCTACGTGCACTTAATAATGGCCTTAATCGAAAGTTTCTCTCGGCCAGAGGGGTTGCTTATAGAAACTTGAAACCGGATATAAAGTCCTCACAAAATGGTAAATCTCTAGAATGTCTTATCTACTATTCATCTCACGAAAATTTCTGACACTTTTAATCACTCTTGTCGAATGGCAAATTCAGACCTGATTCCTCTATTAAGGATAGATTTCTTTTTCATCTTTATTGATGAATCAGTATGATAGCGATTAGGTATAGTAAAATGAAAACTTAAAGTCATTTATAAAGTTAAATTGATTGAAACTCAACATTATTTGTATAATGAACATAATTCTGAAATTTTAAAAATCTTTTTTATTCATAACTTATTTTCATATTTTATCGTGTTTGTTCTAAAGTGGCCTGCAGAGATTCTAAGAAAGCAATATATGATCGAAAAATTTAAATTAGTGATTTATTCAATAGATTAGATACCAGAAGGTGAAAGATGTATGTATAAGTTAACCAAAGAGATAAAAGAAATAGACGTAGTTAGTGAGAGGTATTAAGGATGAAAATAATAAAGTCTTTTAGAAAAGATATTGAAAATAGGTGGATGAGATATTTTGATAAATTTTTTAAAGGATCTAAAAGTATGATTGATTTTTTAATATAACAAATAGAGAATTTCATTTTATCATAAGTATTAGTAAATCAAATTAGTGAAGCTTTAAAGAAAATGAAATGTGAAAAACAGAGATGGATAATATTCCAATAGATGTGTGAAAATGTTAGGAGATCAAGGAATTTCTTGGCTTACAAATCTTTTTAATGTTATTTTAAAGACTAAAAGATCAGATGAGTAGAAAGAGTTTGTTGGTTCTATATTTAAGAATAAAGGTGATGCATAAGAGTGTGCAAATTATAGAGGAAGTAAGTTAATGTGTCATACATTAAAATTATTGGAGAGTAATTGAACATTGGTTACGATGTGATACAGAAGTTTCTCATAATCAGTTTGGTTTCATGCCAGGTAGATCTACTATGGATGTTATACATTTGTTAAGAGGTTTGATGGAGAAGCATAGAAAGTAAGAAGGATCTACATATGATATTTATTGATTTAGAAAGCTTATGATAAAATCTCGTGAGATGTTCGGAGAGTTCTAGAACAAAAAAGAGTTAATATTGGTTATATTCAAGTCATTAAGGATATGTATACTAGAGCTGTTACCTGTGTCCAAACACAAGGAGGATTGACAAAATATTTTCCTATTTCAGTTGGATTACATCAGGATCAACATTAAGCCCTTATCTTTTACTTTAGTTATGGATGTTCTACGAGGCATTTACAAGAAGATGTACCTTGGTGTATGCTTTTTGATGACATTCTTCTTGTTGATAAGACTAGAGAGGGAAAATTGAATTATGGAGGTTAACTTTAGAGTCTAAAGATTTTGTTTAAGTAGATCAAAACTAAATATATGGAGTGTAATTTTAGTTGTAGAAGTTTTAGTGTAGTGTTGTGACTTTAGGTGATCAAGTCATTAATAAGAGTGGCGATTGAGATATTTAGGCTCTATTTCAAAATGATGGTGAAATAGATGGAGTTGTTATTAGTAGAATTCAAGTTGGATGGTTGAAGTGGAGGAATGCATCGGCATTATGTGATAGAAAAGTTCCATTTAAACTTAAGAGAAAATTTTATAAGATGGTGGTAAGACTGCGATGACTTATAGTGCGAGAATGTTGGCGATAAAGAGAATCATAAGACTAAGTTAAGTGTTACGAGATGAGGATGCTCGGTGGATGAGTGGCTTTACTCTTAGAGATAGAATGCAAAAAGTATGTTCGGAAAAAGTTGGAGTAGCTAGTGGTAGATAAGATTAGGAAGAGTCGCCTTAGATGGTTTGGCCACATAAAAAGCGTCGGTAGTCCAGATGACGATTAGGAGAGTAGATGCATTAGATTTCCTTATGTTAAGAAAGGTGAGGTAGACCTAAAAAGACTTGGATAAGATGTATAAAAAATGATCTTAGTATACTTGAATTAAATGAGAATTTGACACATAATAGGACACAATGGAGACGAAGGATTCATGTAGCCGACGCCACCTAGTGGGATTAAGGCTTGTTATTGTTGTTGTTGTATCGTGTTTGTTCTGTTATATCTCTGCATTATGAAAGTGTGGGATGATATATCAATTACTGATTACTAATCCCCATCTTTCATTTTGCAAATAGATCTTCGGAACACATCATTCACTGTGCAATTGGGCCGCGGAGCCAACATCTGTCTGGCTAATGCTGTCATCAACACCAGGGACGCTAGAGTACTATACAATTTGATAACATAGATTTCCCAGCGATCGTTGCTCAAACTACGCTAGACTGAGAATCATGCAACTTGCATCAACCCATACTGACGAGCCAAGTCGCTAAAGCTCTGTCATTCGGTTGAGGTCCCTCGAAGAGAGCATCTCAGATTTGAAAGGTTGGGACACCAGCTCCAATAAGAGAATGATAGTTGGGCAAACAATTTCAATAGTGTAGCTACTTCTCTGGACCTTGCTCTTAGGCATGATCTTGAAGCTTTCTCATCTGGAGGAAAGCTAACTAGAAGACAAAGAAGAAGAATGAATGCTTGCTGACTCTCACCCCTCCGTTACACAACTGTGGGCGAGCAGTGTTCCCACCCACAACAAATTTGAAAATCTCAAGTGGGTGAAAAGGGAACGACTCTTGGTGATATTAAGCAATCATTAGAGCAAGCGGTATCAATCCAACCTGAGAAGGCATCACGAGACTATCATCCCAGGATGCACAAGGTGCTGAAAGTTGTAAAAGAACAAGGCATTATGAAGAAGTATCAAAGACCAATTATTAGAGAAGTCAACAATGCTCCACTGCAAAAGCTACCATCAAAAGTAGTAAGAACTCAGGAGCGTTACAAACAAGCCCTGCGCGGTGAATATTGGGGCACACCTGAACCACACATTCGAGAATCCGTTCGAAGGTCCCGTGAAAGGAAAACAAGTCACGGAGGAAGCCTCAGAAGCTGCATTGAAAGGCAAAGGCGTGACACCCGGTTTGCATATCCGAGATCCACATGTGAGACAAGAATGGGCTCTAAAAAAAAATGTTATAATTAATGTCGTGGTGGTCAACACCAGAAAATCCTCCGGGAATCCCATCATCCTAAACGATCTTTTTTGATAATAGCCCTGGGAGAGGCGTTAGTCCACTCGAGCTTGAAATCAGATGGAGACGTCGATCAGAGATAAGGCTACAAGAAGAAGAAGAAGAAGAAGAAGAAGAAGAAGAAAAAGAAGAAGAAGAAGACATCATGGGGGTAGAGGTGGTGTACATGGTACAACACGTTGGAGAATCGTCTGATGTATGACAGTACCGATCTAAGCATCATAGAGCCACACCTCCTATCCACATCGAAGAACCGGCGCCAGGTCAAATGGAAGCAGAACATTTTAGTTCCTCCTCAAGTGATGAGCAAGAAGAGGAACCGGAAGAAGAAGATAGAACGTTATTGACTACACTTGCTTTCGTGCAAAGGCAAATGTGACGGTGAAAGCGAAGGATAAGAGATCTCTCTTTAAAGATGAATCGGATGATGAGATGAATCTCATGAAGCAAATGATGCGAGAAAGAAAGGCGGACAACACCTCCCTCACATCATCAACAACAACAACAGCCCCATCAATCTACCGGTTGAGCAAGCAAAACCTCCGGAGCACAAAATGCTCATAATGGTAGAAATCAATCAATTGGCTCCACCCATTCTCCGCAAATCGAGCACATCCGAAGGTATTTGTACAAACTTAAAACTATTATAAGAAAAGATTAAAGCTCTGCGAACAAGTGGAGAAACTGATGAATAGAGGTTGCCCATATCTCGCAGAATATGACCAGGTGTCGTATCCTAAAGATTACACAGTACCAAAATTTCATTCATTTGATGGCAACAGTAACCCCAGACAGCACTTAGCACAATTCAAAGCAACTTGTGGTATAGGTAGTGATGCATTGTTCAGGTTCGTTAGCAACTTAGCTTTCGAGTGGTAGAGTTATCAAATGACTCGATTAAGACATTCGAAAGGGAATATTTATCAAAAGATATGCTAGTACGGTTAGAAAGACTACAATAGTGACCTCATACGGAGAAAAGAATGAAAGTCGGTCACTAAATATATAACTAGGCATAACATGAGCATGAAATGCGAGCAACAGCTGGAAGAGGAACATGCAATTCAACTGCTAATGAACAACATTGATGATAAAATGACGTCTTATTTATGCATGGCTTCCATCACCACCTTCCAAGAACTACTAGATCGGGTGGCAAAATTTGAAAAGTTGAATCTCTAAAACTGAAAGTCATTCAGACAGAACAAAGAAAGGGAAGTTGTCAGAGTCAAAAGGGACCGAATCTCGCACTACTTCATATGATTCAAATAGAGGAAGGAGGGCAACTTACAGTGTAGATAAGGGGAAACAACTTATCTATTTTGAAGAGAAAGTTAAACAACCCTTCAATTCTCAACCGAAGTTAGTTCTTGGAGGCAATGACAAAACTTTCAAGGTGGTAATGACCAAGGCAATCATTAGGAGATGATGATCGAATGCGTCCATCTCTTAAGGAGAAGATGAATAAGGATTATTCATTCAAAAGGAAATGTGTGGCCAAACTATTTCGGCAAGCACTCAAGGCAGGGCTGGAGTTGCCAGAATGTAAAAGACTTAAAGAATCAAGATGAACTGACAACCCAAATTACTGTCCATATCATCGGGTAGTTAGCCACCCTACAGAAGATTGTTATGTATTCAAGGACTAGCTAGGAAGAAAATACATAAAAGGTGAATTCACGCTATCCAATAATGTCCTTATTCACCCAAAGAAAGAATCTGTAATGGTTGTTACGTCCTCTTCCGTGCCCCCGTAGAAAGATGAAGTAAAAGAAAAGACAGTTGAAGATGACCAATGGGAGACAACGGTCTCAAAGAAAACTATGAAAATGTTGAAACAGTTAGAAGGCGCTCCTGGTGTCAAGTGGAGATCACCGTTTGAGCCAGTATTGGAACCAAAGGAAGGATCTACATCAAAAGGTTACTCTTGAAGCGATTCAGGTGTTTGGTGTTCCTGCCACGAGACAACCTATTCGTAGTTCGCCAAAAACTCCCAAAATGCCAGCCAAACTAAAGAAGATAAAGAAGAAATCTATCACCCAAAAGATTATTAACAATCCGGAAGAATATCAATAACCAGACAACAACCGTTAAGCTTCATTTCATGCGACTCCAAATCATTGAAACAAATGATCAAGGATGATGACGAAGAATCTCTTTCTGGAGAAGTTTGTCGGGTTATCTCAACGTCCTTGGATACTCCCCGACAGAATCTATTTTTTCAAGATAATCCAAGAAGAAGAACCACCAATGGTGTAGCATTCAAGTCTTGCCTGATGGTGAAGCAAACGGAAGATAGCTCGGAAGAAGACTTGTGCTTTCTGGAGGAAGATGAGAAAGAGTCTTCAATATCACCATTGATGAAGGGCATAAAACTGGGAAGTGATTCTGAAGGCTCCATCCGATCCTCAGGCATAAACAGTGGTTCTAAAGAGGAGACCTCTTTAGAATCAAGAGAATAAAAGAATGTGCAGTAAGAGTGGCGTCATCATCATAGAAGAAAGTAACGTCAAATAAAGACAATGACAAGAACATAGAAGTTAATGAAAATATCATTCCCAATGATTCAAAAAAGAAATATAACATGGATAAAAGAATTAATTACAATATTTTGTCGCACTTGAGGAAGATCCCTGCACAATTGAGTGTGTATGAGGCCCTCTTGATGTCGCAGGATCTCTGTGAAACCTTAATTCATGCTCTTAAGAATTGAGAAATATGAAGCTGCATTTCCGAAGCGGTGACCAAGTATTACAATCTCAAGACCTTCCGATCACCTTCTCTCGAGGAAGATCTTATGCTCGGACATCGTAACACAATTCGCTATATGTCTCAAGGAGATGATGTCATAATCAATCAATTCTAATTGATCCAGTTCATCCGTTAATCTCATGAGTCCAAAACATCGAGAGGATTGTCCCTGATGTTCAACATCTAGGACGACAAATTGATGATCCACGCTTCAATGAAAAGGGCAAAAGACGCTCAAATCTTTACCTTGCCACTAAGATTCGAGAACTTCACACAAAGCTAAATTCCATGTCATTGATGCTAACACCTGCTCGTGGCTTGGGTGCCTCGTTACATGAGTACAGAATGGTCCCGTCTACTTTGCACCAATGCATAAAGTACACAAGAGGCGAGGAAGAACATAGAATTTCTGGCAACCTTCAACCATTTACAGTCCATGAAGCTAAAATCTATGAAGATGTGAAATACTATCTATTGAAGGAGCCCAAGCCTCAACAATCCAAAGCTTCTACCTCAAAGGCTGCAAAACAACACAAAGAAGTGAAGAAGGAAAAGAAAGAAAGAAGGCGATGTCGACTCTTCCTGAAGCAGCTAGCGCATCACATAAGCTGAAAAGGTTAGTCCCTCATCTGCACACAAAAAAAGATGATGATCCTCCGTGACCCAAGGAGTAAACAAGCCTATGATGAAAGAAAATAAAATTATGGAATACTCAAATTTTGAGTATGATTTTGAACCTACCTATGAAAGTGGAGTTCAGTGTATCTCTTCAAGAAGGACAGTAAACCTGTTGATATCAGAAGAATCATTAGTGATCGTGCCGATTCCTTTTCAACACTTCAAAAAAATTACTCCACGTGAAGTTCACATTGTTGAAGAGTTAAAGGCTTTCTATGTGTCTCCTTTGTCTCGAAGTAATGAACGTGAAATTTCATTTTACAAGTCCAAGAATGTATCACCGATTCTGATTGGCTTATGCAATTTGATGAATCTGATGATATAGTTCTCACAAAAATGCCAAAATATTATCCTCCAACGATTCGCAAAATGGTGCACAAATTGGGAGTTGATATTGGAACAAACAAATGGCGAGCCCACTTCTTTGATACCCTTTAGGGTCTAAAAAGTCAACAGACCTCACGAAAGTGTGATAATCATACATTTAAAGGTCTTAGATACATCCGACGTAAACACCGTCAAAGAAAAACCGTTATGCTGTAACAGAAGAAAAGATTGACACTGAAATTGAAAATGAAGATGATCATTATGAGATTTACCAGACCAACGATGAGGAGATGGAAGCTAAGCTAGCACCTGAAGAACTTGAAGATGGTGGACAGACAGCTACCATGAATGAGTTGAAGGAAATCAACTTGGGAACAGAAGATGATCCTCGCCCAACTTTCGTCAGTGCCCTTCTATCTGATGAAAAAGTTGAAGAAATAAAAACTCTACTATGTGAATTCAGGGACTGCTTTGCTTGGACATACTCTGAAATGTCAGGCCTATCTCCTAAGGTGGCAGTTCATAAACTCGCCATTAAATCAGATGCAACGCCTGTTAAGCAAGCTCCTAGGCGAATGAGATTGGAGATCGAAGAATAGGTAATTACAGAAACTAAGAAGCTGATCGAAACAAGCTTTATCCGAGAAGAAAAGTGTGCATATTGGATAGCCAACGTTGTTATAGTGAGAAAGAAGAATTGTCAAATCCGTGTCTGCATTGATTTTCGAGATCTGAACAAAGCATGCCCAAAAGATGATTTTCCGCTTCCAAAATCTGAATTACTAGTAGGCAATACTTCCAACTACGACATGTTCACATTTATGGATGGATCATCAGGTTACAATCAAATCAAGATGGCTCTTGAAGAAGAGAAACACACATCATTTAAGACGCCAATTAGTATATACTGCTGCACAGTCATGTCCTTTGGATTGAAGAATGCCGAGCTACATATCGAGTCATGACACGATCTTCTGAAGTTGATTCATCGAAAAGTAGAATGCTACGTGGATGACCTGTCGTTTATAAATCGAAAAGATCATTTTGGTGACCAGGATGGTCTTCAAAGAATTAGCAATACGATCTCAAGATGAACCCTCTCAAATGTGCATTGAGGTTTCGGAAAATTCTCGCTACGGTACATAGAGGAATTGAGATCGACCCTAATAAAATCGGCGATAGTGAATATGTCACCAAGAATCTTCGCCAACTTGCTCGTGTGGACATTTGACATTCATCTGACGCTTTATATCAAATCTGTCGGGCAGGTGTCAACCATTTGCTAAATTGATGAAGAAGAATGCACCCTTTAAATGGAATGACTAGTGTCAAGAAGCGTTCGATAGCATCAAAGGATACCTATTGAATCAACCAATCCTAGCGGCGCCAATCCCGGGAAAGCCTCTCATTTTGTATACAGCTACATTAGAAGAATCCCTCGGAGCATTGTTTGCACAACACAATGAAGAAGGCAAGGAAAATGCATTATATATGTCAAGATTGATAAGTCGAGACAAAGTACCTCGAGAAGCACCTTTGCACTGATCTATGTCGCCCAGAAGCTTCAATATTACATGTTATCACATAAGATAACACTCATATCAAAGATCGATTCGCTGAAGTTTCTGATGACAAGACCAACGTTGATAGGTCGTTTTGCATGATGGGCAGTACTCCTGCTACAGTTCGATATTACATATGTATCTCAGAAAGCTGTTAAGGGGCAAATACTAGCAGATTTTCTCGCCGCGCATCCTATTCCAACAAATTCAGCAACCAACAATGATTTACCTGATAAACAGATTCTGCTTATTCATGAAAGAGAAAGACTGTAGATCTGGAAAATGTATTTCGATGATGCATCATCTATTAAGTATGCTCAACTCTCAAGCCTGCCAAAAGCAAGAGCTGGCGTCTGTCTCGTCTTCATAACACCGGAAGGTGGCATAATGAGACGTTCATACAAGCTGACTGAACCAAGAACCAACAATGAAGTCACTGACATCGGTCTCAAGAAGTCGGCATCGATTCAAAATTTAAGAATCTTTGGAGACACTCAATTGGTAATCAACCAAGTGTTGGGTCTCTATAAGATTAACAAGTTTGAATTGGCATACTATCATAAGCGAGTGCTTGAGCTCATAAAGTAAATTCCAAATATTAAACTAGCTCGAGTTTCTCGATCGAAGAATAGTAAAGCATTGTCCGCCAAGCTAGAAAAAGAGATGGCAACACGACGATGATGTGTTGATTGAAGTGTCCACTCCGAAGTTCTGCAACCAAGAAATCCATATTCCCCGCAGTGAGGGACATCAAACTCAAGCCGCCAGAAGCAACTAAAATTGCTCCTCACTCTCCCAAAGAACGGCAAGTACAAGAGATAGAAAAACTCAAAAGTACTACGAACAAATCATGCGAAGCTTTCACAGTGGAAGAGTCTGATGATTGGAGACAACCCTTCATCGATTATTTTAAGGAAAGCAAATTGCCAAGAAATAAATCGTTAGCCACATAAATTACAAAAAGAATCATACGATATGCTTATATCAATGACACATTGTACCATAGATCCTTTGAACAAATGTGGCTGCGATGCTTAGGGATGGATGAAACCAACAAAGTAATGTCTGAAATTCATGAAGGACTCTGCGACGCACACCAGTCAGGTCCTAAAATGACAACAAAAATTAAGATGATAGAATACTATTAGCCTTCAATAGTGAAAGACTGCATAAATCATGCTAGAAAATGTCACGAATGCCAAGTCCACGGGGATCTCATTCATCAATCTCTGAATCCTCTACACCCAACAATAACGTCCTAGTAGTTCGAAAGTTGGGGCACATATATAATTGGACCGATTGATCCTCCATCATCAGCGAGACATTGATTCATTCTAACAACTACTGACTACTTCTCCAAGTGGGCCGAGACCGCTCCATTTAAGGAAGTCACTGTTGATCGAGTCGTTGACTTCTTCACCAACAATATTGTCTATAAATTCTGCCACGAATTATTTCGCATAACGCGCTTTTCAAGAGTGTGAAGATGATTCTGATCGACACAAAAATCATGTATTCATCAATCTATAATCCAAGGCCAATGGTTTAGCAGAGGCTTTCAATAAGACAATGATAAAGCTGCACAAAAAGATTCTCACGAAGAATAAAAGAGAGTGGTACACTAAAATGATAGAAGCACTCTGGGCGTACAAAACAACTTATAAAATGTCAACCAAAGCCACTCCTTATGCTGTAACATTTGGAGTTAAAGTTGTTCTGCCACTAGAAGTTGAGCTGTCATCACTTCGAGTAGTTGTCCAAATCAATCTTACTCAAAATGAGAACGCTCGCCTACGAATGAAAGAGTTGGATGCGCCTGACGAAGTTAGACTCCAAGCTCAACAAAGTTTAGAAATTTACAAAGCGAGGATGTCTAAAGCATTCAATAGTTCAGTACGTCCCCGAACATTCTAGAAAGGTGAATTGGTTCTCGATGTCGAAGACAATCATCTCTCATCAAGGATCGAAATTTGAAGCTAATTGGGGTCTTACGCCATGTAGAAGGTGTACGAAGGAGGAGCCTACCAGCTTATTGATAAGAATGGTCAACAACCAATGCCACCAATCAACGATTGATATCTCAAAAAATATCACAACTTTGGATAAGTATATAAACATTTAAATGAATCATGCACTAGTAAGGCCTTCGTATCAAATATATATGTAATATCACTTGAAGATTCTCTCGTAAAATGAGAACATTTTCAAGTTACTGCGAAAACCTCTCCCCATTAGACAAGAGGCATTTTTATAAAATTAGTTAAGTTGACATCGTGTTTCAAGCCGAGATCCTTAGATAAATATATATAATAATAAGAATGAGCTCCATTTATTTAAATTAAAGAAATTCAAACTCTGTAATGCATTTCCGAACTAATCTGCAATCCCCCTATTAGACAGGGGGCATTTTTTTAGTTTTTATAAATCAAAATTGTTCAATCCTTCCCTGTGAAACATGAGATCTTGTATATGCATTCAGGTTGATATCGAGCTTTACGCCGAGATCCCTAAATATATCTATAACTGTTATTGTTAAAGTTGCAGGTCTTACAAGAACAAAAAGAATCTGCTTAAATGCATGAAAAAACGATCATAAATGTCAAAAGTTTTCCTCCAAGATTCATCAAATGTCGAAGATCAAGTCAGAAGAACTCCTAATTTTGGAAGCTTCAGTCAATTAAGTTGAAAAAATATCAACATCTACATCTTCAAGTCTAGGACACGGATGAGTTCTAAAGATCGAACTCAACAAGCCCACAAGTGGCCGAGTTGCTGACGCTCTCCTCACTCAACAAGCCGCAAGAAAATACCGCAGTGAAAGAACCCCCGTTCGTTAATTTGATAATCAAATCACCAATCCACCATAGCTTAAGTCAAAACTGAGTAGTTCTAAAGGTCTTAACAAGCACAAATGCCGAAGGCCGACACTCTCCTCAATAAAGCCGCAAAAAAAGGCCGCAGGAAAGAGCTCACTCCGCCTAATGATGATCAATCTTAAACCGATCCAATTTAAGACTACAAGCAACTAAAATCCAAGAGATCTTTTCGCTCGATCGACGGACCAAGACAATCTGAGGAAACTCTCAATTCAGAGCTGTCTCAAATCAATCTATATTGCCTACAAGGTGATATTTCAATCTCTTTTCAAATTATCTGATCAAGCACAAAGCACAGATCAAAGTCAATTCCCTCATTAAGTCCGCAAAAGCAGAAAGCATAGGACCGAAGAAGCGATTCCATAGTTCACACAAAGACAATAGTCGAACTAAAGGAATTTCATGGTTATTCAGTCTGTTAAAGCACACAGTGCTAGACTGATAACTCAACATTGGCCTAATATGATAAAGGTCAAACTATATGCACCCTTCAACGAGTCCCCAAAGCAACAAGCACAGAGGATACATACACTTCGATAAGTCAATATGGACAAATCAGGTCAATCCTTCATCAAGTTCGTCAAGCTTAAAGCTAGGACAGAAGGAATTGCAAATCTCAAAGCAAACAAACTAATTCCTCATCAAACCCGATCAAGCGTGAAGCTAGGGTCGAAGGAAAGCCAATTCTGTGAAGACACAAAAGAAAAAGACTTTCAACAAACCTATCGAAGCAGATAGTAGATGGTGAAAGAAGCTCTTCAGTGAACCCATAGAAGTTGAAAGCTGAATTGATCCAAGGCCCAGGGCCAGCCCAAAGAGTCAACCAATTTTCAACAAACATAACTCGCTCAATGCACGAATCATATTTGTTGAGGGACATTTGTTGACCTCTATGCATGCACCATAAGTTAAGTCGAAATCAGGTGAATTGACGAGCCGCGCAAATCGAGTTGAAATGCCCTCGACGGCCGAAAATCAATCAAACGACCAATCGACGAACATTCGCCATCACGCCCATAACGCAATCGATACATATGCAATTCGACGATCAACCGATCGGAAGAAATTCGGACATACACATATCGAGATCGGGAAGCCGCGATGTTACCCAAATGACTTCTGTTCGCAAAATTGATCACGTCGTTAGCGTCAAAACGTCAAAATCTATCAAATGAGACTGTTCGCGCTCAATTCGGACAAGTATGCGTGAATATCGAGCGATCGGAAGCGACAACATGCAAATCGGAACTGAAATTGACCCCAATTCGATGTCGACGTGAACCAAATGGCCTCCGATCGCGAAACTAACCACGCCATTGCGTCCGAAACATCGGAATAACTTTCAATCAACATATATATTAATTACATAATAATGTCATCGCAAAATTTCAAATTATGGTTAATTAATAAAGTTAAATGAAATAAAAAAAAATCCTATAAATACCTATAAGACCTAACCCTAACCCGGATCATTCATTCTATTGTCGCTAATTATTTCGACTCCCTCACGGCCGAACCAACTCCCACAAGCCGCTTATTCCTTTGCTCTGCTTCAAGTAGCTCCGCGACACGCAGTACTCGAGCGAATTAACCTCTTCAGACGTTTTCTCCATGTTCATTCATCCTTTTCTCTCAGCGCTTCCGCTCCGTTGCCTCGTTCGCCTTAGTTCCAGACCGCGCTCCAGAATCTCTTACTCCTCCCCAGACGTTCTCTGTTTGTTCGTCTGATCTTCCTCACAGAAGCTTCGTTTTCCCACTCCCCTCGTTCGACTTTCTCTCTCTACTGATGCACGAGAACACATGCACCTCTCTCATAGAAGGAAACTCTCCTCCCATTTCCACTATTTAGCTGAATCGAATAGCATATGTCCCTCTTCCTTCCTCCTTCCCATTTGGACTCATGACCCATCCACAAAGCCTCCTTTCCTCGATTTCTTGTTTTTTTCAACCCATCTCCTTGTTGTTTACTAGGGTATGTGATGTGAGATGGATGTAAAAGCAATTGTAGTTCCTTATTAGGCTGCGGTCCTTGGTTTCCATCTTTATTTCTCCCTAGATAGGTGCTACTCAAACCACCTTCCTTGTTGGGTGGTTGATTATGAGATACTAATTTTAGTTAGGGTCTAATTAGATAACCAAAAAAGCTGCTCTGTTGGGTTATTTTTGGTAACAGTAAGGAATAGTAATGGATGGCGATGAAGGAGAGCTGAATCTCAAGCTTAATAAGAGTAAAAAATTAAACTTGCTCCTAAAATCTCAATTACATGTATGACATGAAGCGGAACCGACGCCGCTCTTTGTAGACGTGGGAAAACTCGTATTTCTGACGCAAATTTACATGCTTGCTTTTGTGCAGGTAACTCATACACGCTCTTTGTAGCATGGTAGGGAAAAAGAAGACTTAAGCTGCTATCATCGACTCTTACACAAAAGTATAAAATGCTCAATCTTGAATGCTCCTAAAATCCCAATTACAACGCATTTGACGCGACGAAGCGAACTCAGACGCACTTTTAGAAGACGGAAAACTCAGTAAACATTCACGACATGACAGGAAATTTACATGATTGCTTTTGTGCAGATAACCTATAAATGCTCTTTGTAGCGTGATAGGGAAAACAAAGACTTAAGCCGCTATCATCAACCCTTATGCAAGATTATAAAATGTTCAATCTTAAATGCACATAAAATCTCAATTGTGACGCATTTGATGCGACGAGCGGAACCTATATCTTTATAGACGCGGAAAACTCAGAAGCATACTGCTGACGGGAAATTCATATGATTTCTTTTGTGCAGGTAACATATACACGCTCTTTGTAGCGTGGTAGGGAAAAAGAAGACTTAGGTCGTGATTTATACCACTCATACGCTTGTCTATGAAGCGCTGATCAATGCACTTGGGGACGATCCGGAGGTCACAAATTTAATCTGAATTTCACACTCATGAAGGATTCAAATGAGGACTAAATGGGATTATTTAAATCATCATAATCTACTTAAACAAGCTTAAATTAAAATTTAAGAAAAAATTAACCTATAAATGATGAATGAAAGAAACTAAAGGACTTTGCTTAAAATGTAAGTAGAACCCTCCTCAGACGCTTTGAGCTTGCAAGAATTCACAAGCATATCCAGACAAGTGATGTTGTGTGTTTGAAGAGAAGAAAATCTCTTTTATTTATAGGCATAAACCAACCTTTTATGTGGATTCCACCATAACTCATGATAATTTCAATCAAATAATTGATGAATTAAATCAAGGGGCCCATTAATGATGTGTTATGAAAACGAAAAAACTCGTTAAGGAAGTCATGAATATGGAAGATTTTGAATAAGCTTCATGTGCATATCATAACATAACATCCAACTCCAATTCAAGCACTTCATTAATTCATGTGAAGTTTCTAAAGGGTTGAGCTCCCTTTGTAAATACTATAAATCCATCTTATACTCGAGTCTATTGCTCTAAAGATACATCCGAACACTCTCGATGCATATGTCTTGAAATTCACAGAGTATCAAAGAGATAGATCCTTGTGTATGCGGTGAGGCAATCATTAGCTCAACCCAAATGTTTAAAAGTACATGCAAATATTTTAATGAATGAATTGAACACAGATATAGATTAAGAGGTGACATTTTATCCAATTCAAGTGTTTCATTGATATGTGCAAACACTCAGATGGAAAACAAATTCATATAAACTTATATCTGGTTCAAATACTCCAATGCTTGCATACATTTTCAAATATATGAATGAGATGCTTACATGCATTATGAAGTGATCATATGCTTAATCCTGTTGCATTAAGATGCATGTCAATCACCTGAATGATGAAATACTGCATTCATTACAAAGCAACATCACTTATGGATTTGATTTTGAGAATGAGATGTCCACATACATTATTAAGAAGTTTCATAAACTTGATTTCAAATATCTTGGAATACATACAAGTGCTATGAAAAAAAAATAAATATGTTTAATAATTCAAAAATGAAATGTAGAACTCTGATGAGCCCTTCTAAATGCTTAAACTTAGTGGGAGACGCCATGGGTTGATCCTATTGGTCTTAGGTCCGAAGTTAACAAACCTAAAAAATCTAATGATATTATTATAATATTTTCAACCGATAAAACATCGAGAAGTTAATTTCATATATAACAAAGAATCTGATCCTCTATTAAATTAAAAGATGACGGATTCAAACGAAACAATAAATCACCCCGATGATAGTTGTGTTGAATGAAGATTTCAACTGGAGGGAACACATTCATCAAAATATGATTGCTATTTCAAATCAAATCATAAGTTAAATATCAATCTAAATGAGAAATCTGATGAATTATTAAACTCAAAATGATTAAATGAAAATCATCAAGTTAAAAGACTTAAAACAAATTATTCAATTACCTCCCAATCATGTTTTTGACAAATTAAGAAAACTTTAGCTCACAAAATAACAAAATCAAGTACAACTATTTACTCAAATAATCTCATAACCGCAGTGACACCGTGTCCTCGACCACGTGGCCAAGAGGCCCATATGATGCAGTTATGACCATAGTCCTCTAACCGGGTGGTTTTCGCCAAATGACTTCACTATATCACGCCAAGATCAGATAGATGCCCCCAATGGCTTTGAGTTGTGAACCATAGATACTTGATTGGGCAAAAGCCCTCTATTAGCTAAGGTGACATAAGCTGTTTCCTTAAACAAACACCACCGTGTCTACAAGAATTTCTTGACGACGAACTCATGTGGTTGATAAGGATCCTTCGATCGTTCACTACCTCCTCTAACTAAGAAACCAGACCACGGATGACCAACCTGATCTAGATCGGCGCCATCGCTCCAACCATCCGCTTTAAGTTAAATATAATGAATTTCATAAATCTAAATTCCAAACTCCACATGCTGCTATTATACGCTATGCACTTAATCGAAAATTTTCTCTCAGCACTGAGATGAGTAATTAACTATAGGTGCTTGCGCCTATAAGAAACCTGAAACCAGATATAAAGTCCTCACAAAATGAAGGCAAAATCTAAGTGCTTATCTTATTTCTTATGCCTTTAAAAATTTCACCGACACTTTAATCACTCTCTTAATCGAGATTGAAATTTTCGTCCACACACACACACACACACACACACATATATATATATATATATATATATATATATATATATATATATTCTATATATATATATATATATTTGACATTCATTTTCTTATAAAAGTTATGAAGTATAAAGTATAAGGATTAGGAACTTATCCTCCATGAAAATAGTGCACTTTTGAATAAGTCAAAGATATGAAGGTTTTTCACGGATACAATCTTTTGAAGTTGCCATTTTTATTAACATAAATAAGAGAAGAAATAAAAATTATCATCCATCATTTATTTAATGTTTTAATTCTAACTTCAAAAAGAATCACATTTTCACTAAATAATATCAACGATGGATTTTGAAAACCATAAATTGAAATTTAGAAAAAAAAGTTAAGAAATTTGAATATAAGTTCATAAGCTTTTCCCTCTTGATGAAAAATAATGCCCTTTTTGAGTTTTTTAAAACAAGTTTTATAGGGCCCTTATTTAAAAATACAAATTATCAAAAATGCCATATTCAAATTATCCTCCCCTTCAATACCAACAATAAATCTAACATACTACCCTCAACTACTTTATAAATGGCATCCCTTGAGCTTATAGAATCTTAAGCTCACCGAATCAGAATGATTACCTAATCTCATGATAAGAGTGCCATGCCAACTCAATCTATAACAAGTTGACTAAACTATGAACATGTTATGTCATATAGCTAATGCAGGCACTGACACCTTAAGCTTCATATCCAAAAGGCTAGTGTACGTTCATCAACCCATATGCTACAAGGTTGAAAGCTCCTAAGAAGCAACCAGCTCACTATAAGACACTAGAAAACAAACAATGGGCGGAACTTTTCAAAGAAATTTATATCAAAGCACACTAAAGTCAAAGCTCACAACCAAGCTCATATATGAGTTTGTTACTTCATTTTTTGCAGAACTATGCAATTCTTCCTCGGCTTTAAACCTTGAGAATCTATTCCTCAATTTATACAATCATATTGTAGACTTGTACTAGGGTTTTAAACACCCAATTAATTATTATTTTAATTCTTGCAAAGAATTAAAGCTCATGCTTAGATTAGCAACTCTAAATTACATGCTTGAGATTTGAAATATAGGCTAATTTGTGTTAGGCTTTTGAGACACCAAATTGTCTTTCTATTAGATGCTTGGGTTTACAAGTTACAAACCTAGTAATTTCAGCTAGTGCTTTCCTAGGGTAGCTCCACTTAACAATCCTTTTTAAGAAAATTTCATATGTAACAGTCGAAACTTGCCTATCTACAAAACTAGTACCCATATCATTTTTTTAACTACCTAACCCATCGATTTGCATATGCCACAATCAAATAATTGAAAATTTGGAAAAAAAATGAAAAATACAATTTGGGGTTTTTATGTGAATTTATCTGGGTTAGAACTTGAAAAATGGATGTATGAGAGTGTTAGTTTTGTAAACATTTATGTTTTAGGTTTTATGCATGTAATTGCCCCATCCTTTTTCAATGTAGAAATAATTGAAGCTAATTCTCCCTATTTACAAATGAAAGAAATTACAAATACGTTTGTACAAAACATGGAAAGATTTGCCCGTTTTCAGTACAAAGAAAATCTAAAAAAGAATTTTACACAAATTAACTATTAAAGTCTTGATTATTTATATTTTGCTCCTAAATTACACACCGGTTTAACAATGTGCAAATAAGTAGGAAGAGAAATAATGAACATGTATGAAAAAAAAAATTTGTCGCTGCCTTTTCGAATCACCTGGACTCATTAAAAATCTGACCTGCAATCAACACATAGCAATTCCTTGATATCAAGCAAGCAGATGAAAAAAATTAACTCCAAGTTTCCTTAGTACCTAAAGCTATACATTGGTGAGTTGGGTATTGCATGTTCTTGAACTTGTGGTTTATGCTAGATTTCTGAAGACAATGGTGTGCTGTGGATTAATATTTCACAGAACAGATGAATCATAGTTTTAGTTCGAAAATATGGCATACAAATTCATAACATGGCATTCTACTTACAAATTTCAAATCCATCAGTCCACCGATGGGCCCATATGTAGCCAAGCCACTTATGCTCAAATCCCCCCGCTTCTCACCAAGCAAAGAATTCAGTAGGTTAGACGCGAGCCAATCTCCGATAAGATCCAACGAAAGCTGTCGTTAATCAAAAATATAAAAAACATAATATTAAAAAACACACTCGATAGACCTAAGAAAAAAGATAATACAAAACCAAATAGACCACCTGGTTCTCAGCTAAACCAAGCTGAATGATTCCATCAGGATTAGATGTTGCATGGTACGGATCCTCCAAACACTTCTTTGACCCGGTGTAGTAAGCAGAATCACTAGATCTGGATATGGCGGTTGCCCGCGATGAAACCGGCACGGGACGGATGGATCCTTGAGTGGAAAGACTAGCACGGGAAGGGTTCCTTGGGATTCCAGCAAGCTCTGGGAGGTTAGCGGAGGAGTCGGGAGGAGAATGAGGAGGTGGAGAGGAGCGGTTGCGCTTGAGGTAGAACTGGAAAAAGTACAAGAGTGCGCAGGGAATTAGAGAACCCAGGATTAAGCCTCCTCTGCCTTGGACGATGCCTTGGAGTGGTACGATGATCCGCATGGCTGCTTCGCCTCCTGTACTTGAAGCCGCGGCCGCTGGCGTATCGTCGTTGGGGCTCCGGGCATTAAGCGAGAGTGACTGGCCCAGAGCAGACTTCAGGAAATCGACTTATCGACGGATCAGACGGTGTTGGAATAAAGCATTTAAATATCTAATTTTTATAAGGAAAACACAACATTTTATTTAGATTTATATCACAAATTCTTATATATTTATATATCTAATATTTAATATATATATATATATATATATATATATATATATATATATATATATATATATATATATATATATATAATAAAAGTAATTTATTAAATAATTAGTAATTATTATTTTAAATATATTTTAAAAAAATTTAATTTAGTATAATTGCTTAATGTTTTACCACTCATCAAGTGCTTAGAGTCGATCGTTTTACGACGATATCGCAAAGAATCGTTGAGTACCTACTTTGAAAAGAACCGATTATCAAATACACGCCTAAATATAAATTCGCGGTACGTAAACCTCACGCTTACTTTTTTTCTTTCCGACCGCAAGAAAGGCCCCACACCAGAGTCCCACGCAGCTGCCCTCCACACCTTCGGATTCCGGCTCCACCGCACACTAAAAATTCACGTTGGACTCTCGACTCCAGCTCTACGACCCGTCTCGCAAGGTATATTTTCGGTTTCGCTACTATTCAATTTTTTTGGGTGGTTTAAAAGGAGAAAGTTTTTACAAGTGATATTTCATTTCCCTAGTATTCCATTTCTTGAAGTTGTAGGATTGTTTTTGATTAGTTCGTTTCTCTAGTATTCCATTTCTCTAGTACTTCAAAGTAATATTTTTCGTGATTGTGTATGTGCTTCGAATCTAGAGAACTAGTAAGGTCGAAATTCTTCTTTCTCTGTTAGGATTTTTGTGGTGATTTTGATGAGTGATGAGTTAATTTTGTAGGATGCGTTAGAAATTGAGTTAATTTTTGTGATACAATAAATTCGATGAGTGATGAGTTTGAAAAATATTTTAGGATGTGTTAGAAATTGAGTAGATAATTTTTGAGATTAGTGAAATATCAATTTTGCATTTTGTTCATTCAACATTATAGGTTGGTTGCTGAGCATATATTAGGATGAGTCAGGAGCTCGTTTCCTTGATTCTCTTCTATGGCGGACAACTGATCATTGATGATCAGTTTATTTTAAGTTATGTCGATGGCAAAAATCATCCAATGCGAGTCTCGCGTCATGCAAGCTTAGAAGATTTGAAACAGAAAGTGCTTAGATCTCTAGGTTATCACGTTGGTAACTTCATTGTGGAGCTTACGTGTCATTTTCCTATTGGCGCAGGATACATAGCATCTATGGTTTCTGACGATGAAGTCAGCAGTACTGTACTAGATGAAGCCTCCCGTCAGACATTAGATCTTTATGTGGAAGTCAAGCCACAATGTACTACTGCAGCTGCAATTGATACTGATCTCATGCAGCATAATGTTTCATCTGATTATGCCCATGATTTCACTTTGTCAACAGTTGTTGTACCACAACACTACTACGACTACTCAGAAGTAAGGTTAACAATTACCTCAACAGCAGTGTTAGTGTCTTCATTTTATGGTTTATCCTATCTTTTATTTTTTAAAAGGATTATGACTTTACAACTCACCGTATTGGAAGCACAATTGCATGAGCAACCTAATGCATCTAGAGTACTGTCTGATGACGAGTACGACATAATGAATAGCGAATCAAGCAATGCATCTGATGATAGCGATGCCGAAGAGGATTCTTTCATTGGTAAATACCAATTTATGAAACACCAATGTTGGTCACGAGCTTATTCGGAATCATTCAATCTGGAATTCTTCAAATGACAATGTTATAATCTGCAATAACGACTATGTCCGCATATGTCAAACTACAAAAGATTGGGATGCAAAGATTTTGTTTGATAGTTCATCTGATAGTTCAAGTTTTTCAGATGACATCGAAGTTCTAATTGAGCTATATGAAGGTATGTATTTCTCAAATAAGAATGAGCTTTATGCGTGAATCGGTTGGTCAATACTAATGCTCGCTTACCATCACTTCGAATCAAAAGAATTTTACTATTATATGTGCACAACATAACAATCTTAGCAGATCTTGCTAATGACGCATTCACTGTAGCAAGAGAAAAAGGTTGGGAGGTGCTTGAAGGATATCAACGTTAGGTGCACCGCACACATGCGTTAGCACTATTAGTAGTTCTAGACATCGTAAATGCACTTCTAAGTTTATTAGTTATTTCATAATGTCAGTTATGAGATTTCAAATATACTTGAAACCAAGGGAGATCATTGGAAAGATGGAATCAAAATTTAATACTAATGTGTCTTACATGAAGGCTTGGGATGCACGGCGTAAGAGTAACAGAGCAATATTTGGTAGTTGGGAGGACTCATACCGCTCTTTTGGCCTATTTATAGATTCATTATGCTCTGTTTTGTCAAGAACTTTTTACAGAATTTTATCATCAAATACATACAGGTTTCAGAGATTATTTTGGGCATTTGGACGATCAATATCAGGTTGGAAATTTTGTCATCATGTTCTAAGCATGGACGAAATATTCATACCAGGAAAGTATCGCGGTACATTACTCACAACTATTGGTATTGATGCCAACAATAGATTATTTCTGCTTACTTTCGCTCTAGTTGAATCTGAAAATAATGAGTCATGTCTCTGGCTCATTATGTGCATACAATAGCTGTTGATTATTATTTCAGCAATGAGAGATTTATGTATTATCTCATATAAGCATGCGGGTTTGGTACGCGATTATTGAGATGTATTCTCATGAGCTACACATCATCATCGCTTAAGATATATATGAGAAAACTTCAAAAAAGCAGTGCGGAGAATGGGTATTGCGGATGTTGAGTTTCTATGTAAGAAAATGTACATGTCTGGTAACACGGATGACATCAACATATTCAACCGTCACATGGCAGACATAAAGAAAATTAAACCTGAAGCATATCAGTGGTTAGTAGAGTGTAATGTGTGCAAGTGGTCATTGGTTCATGATGGTGGTAAGCGTTATGGTGTTATGACGATAAATGCATCTGAATGTTTCAATGGAATTCTCAAACGGGAACGAGGACTACCAAATCAAGCACTGATCACTGTTGGTTACTATAACATTGTAAGTTTATTTTATAAGAGAGCTAGTATCATGGATTTGAGAGAACCAACTAATGAATTCACATTCTCTCCTAGAACACAGGTAGTGCTCAGCAGATTCAAGCATGAGATCAGGCACTATCCACAACCAGTCAATATTAATGTCAATGAAGTGTAAGTGTTCGACATGAGTTGTCGATCCTTCAGAGTTGACTTCACAGTGAAGCAATTCAGTTCATGTAGCTGTTCTCAAACACTAATTTATCACATATCATGTGGTCATTCTATAACAGCTTTAGTCCATCGGAGATTGAATCATTTGGCTTATGTGTCAAGATATTACACCATGGCAATGTATGAGCATACATACTCTGCGAACTTTCATGTTCTGCTAGATAGAAATATCTAGTCAAACTTCGATGTGAAGCAGGGACTTTATCCTTTGCTGCCATCAACTGTTAAAGTATGATCAGGTAGACCACGATCAAGTAGATATAAGAACACAATGGACGAAAATATAGTACAAAGCACTCGTATGTGCAATTTTTGTAAATCAGTTGGTCATTACTAGACATCGTGCCCACACAACCCTACTAGTAGAAGGTTAGTATGGATAGTGTAGCAAAACACCATGTACATAAACTCTAGGGATTTGCATGTTTCTTCCATATTTTTGTACAATTTTAATATTATTGTCTTCTAATATTATCACATTTTATTTTTTTTATCACAGGTACGATGGCCGATGAGCCTTCTAGGCAGACGTAAGAAAGGAGACGCGTCTTTGAGATGGCCATCCCAAGATAGCCTATCATGGCAAACATAGGGCCGCGCATCTAGATTCGGTATGAATTTACTTACAAGCTAATTTCGCTAAAATATTTTAATTGATCACCTAGCTTGATAGCGATTTCTTTATATTGCAGGGTACTATTTTGGAGGCAGCTTCACATCTTCTTATGCTTATGGAGTGCCCCATTACCTGCCCACAGTTTATAGCTGCCCTCCGCGCACTGGGGCTTCATTGTGTCAGCCAGATGCGATACATTAAACTTGACCATCACCTATTGACAACATTAGTTGAGCGTTAGTCTCCCCAAACCAACACTTTCCATTTCGTTGTAGACGAGATGACTGTGACATTGCAAGACGTTGCAATGATCTTGGGATTGTGCATAGATGGACCATCAATCGTCGGGTCGATCGTAGTTGGAGAGGGGAAGCGGTGGTAGAGTTGGCCTGACTGTTGCGATGAGCTACTAGGTGGGCACCATCAAGCGATATCATGACCCGACCCGTACCCATTCTCTACATTCGGATAGCACACGCTTAGACTTGTATGCCGCTTAGGTGGTTATGCTGGACATTTTTCAGGGAGTTCTACACAGACCTCGCAGATATGAACTTCAGTAAAAATTTATGAGCGTATGTACTATTCCTTCTAGGGAGTTTCTTACTTCCAGATACTTCAGGGTTAGAGGTGCACTTGTAGTACCTTCCTTTGTTAGAAGATCTAGATACATTCAACACATGCTCAGTAGGTGGCGCAGTGTTGACACACTTATATAGGGAGCTGCATGAGTCTATCAGACCAAGGAGGGCCAACATGGCTGGTTATCTTCAGTTGCTCCAGATCTGGTCTTGAGAGCGACTTCATGTAGGGAGACCAACATTACATGTCCCCTACCCTAAGGATCTTGATGGGCTAAACATCGGTTTCAGGTCAAAAAACTAAATTATTTTTCAATTATTTTAATATATTGAGTTGTAAGTAACTGATTTGCATATGAAAACTGGTTTACTCAGATGGAACGAATGGTATGTGCGGCAGATGCCATTTGGAAATATCAAAATTTTTCGAGATAAGTTTGATGAACTATTATTGAGCCAAGTACAACTCTTAAATGTTAAAATATATTTTATTTCAATTTTACCATACAATATTCTGTGTAGCAACCACTAAAACATACAGGTGACTTGGGAGTCGTACGATGTTCTGATTAGAGCTCGTCTGTCTGATATTTGCTATGTTGGCGAGGCTGTATGGTTAGCTTGTGTTCCCCAAATCAGCTGTAAGGGGGTGGAGTGACACCTTCCTGATAGAGTTCTTCGTCAGTTTGGTCACTTACCACGCATTGATGTCTCTCCGATGGATCTCAGCTTCAAAAGAGTTGATGAAGGGAAAGTCTGGGTTCACAGCATGCAACACATCACTAGGAGGCTCAGAGATCACATTGTCATGGTAGATGACACTTATGCTGACATACAACAATCCCTCCAACAGTACATATTATGGTTCAGGTCATGGGCTTCATTGTACTTGCTTAAGATGTCTATTGATCCACCGACGACATACTACCGCAAAACACCTACCAAGCGAGCATATGTTAAGATAATGTTATAATCTACAAATTTTCTTAGCTACTCTGTCTACAGATTTTTATAGTAACATTTTAAAGTTGTTTCATATAGGCAGAGCATATCTTAGCGACGGAGAACGTTTTTCAGCCTTTCTTTGAACGTCCAAGTGACTCAGACTTCCAGTTGGCTATAAATAAGTATGAGAAGATATGTCACGATCTGAGATTAAGAACCCACATCAGTGACTATACGCTCTAGCACGTTACAACAGAGCATATGTCACATGACTACGATTAAGCTCTGACTACACAGGCGGCAGACATAGGTGCGGGCCCATCTACTTATGCTGATCCAGGGTCTTCCACTTTTCAGGAGAGCTCTCAGTCTCAGTACTATATGGACGTTGCACCTTCACAAGATTGGGTGCTTTTAGGAGACTCGCAGCCAGAGATGAGGTCAAAAGTTGCAGGCCAGGATCATGGACCACATGATGTCTCCCATCAGCTGCATGATCGTCCATTACAGCCACCTACGCACTACACTCCAGGTAGTGCTGCGATAGCATATAGACGTCGCCATAGGCGATAGTATACAGAGATGTATTTGTATTGTGTATTTGTGATTGACTATTTCTATAGTTTTGTATTTTCTGCATTTGTAACTAAGTTTACTTAAGATATGAATGACATTTTTTTTTGTATAATTTGTTTAGTAGTACAACAACTTCATATAAAGTAGTTTAAATTTGATGCTAGCAAATATCTGGTTGAGTTCATATGTAAACTGTAGACAAATACAACTCTTGTAAAACATACATCTCATTTTAAAAAATAATAATGATAATATCAGGAAAGTCGCCTTATTCGACCTTCTGATGATTAAAGTCATAATATTGACCGACTTTACTAAATCTAACACCGACATCGCGACTGCTTGAGAGCTAACGCCCCATAAGGCGACGGCTCTTTACCTCACCGATGTGGTAGGGCTAGTCCCAGTAATGGGCAATGTACAAAAGCGAATTTTTTTTAAATGTATTTAAAATAATAATTACTAATTATTTAATACTTATTTTAAAAATTTCTTCTTGTTGGGGCTCCTGGCATTAAAGGAGAGTGATTGGCCGAGAGCAGACTTAGGAAATCAACTTATCGGCGGATCATATGGTGTTGGAATAAAGCATTTATATATCTAATTTTCATAAGGAAAAAAAACAACATTTTAGTTAGATTTATATCACACAATTCTTATATATTTATATATCTAATATTTAAAAATTAAATATTAATATTTTTCACTTTTAAAAAATAAATAATAATAATATTTTCGATATAATATTAAAATTGATATATATATATATATATATATATATATATATATATATATATATATATATATATATATATATATATATATATATATATATATTAAAATTTAGATATTAGATATATAAATACATTAAAATTAGGTGATATGTGTAGATCTCTCATTTAATATCAAATTCATACAACTAATATATATACAAGATTTGAATTATAGACCTCTTAATCAAATAAATTATATAATTCATATAATAAATAAATTAAACAAGTTGGTTTAAATTAGATTGGTTTGAATCTGATCAATTCAAGTCAAATATTTTGATTTATATAATAAATAAATAAAGGTCAAATCAAATATATTCGAGTTGAATCAACTTCGTGACACCCAAACTCACCCAATCAATGTGAATTGGCACCTCTTTAAATATTTATGATTTTAGATTTTGATAAATTTAATGATCTTGGGTATAACAATATTTTCAAATTCCTTATTAGGGAAGAGAGCATTAAGTTTTTCAAAACTAAGAAAGATAAATTAAAGATAATAAGAAAAATTCACTAAGTAGAGATTATTGAACTTTTTCAAATTGTAGGGTATATGTATCTAATCATACATTATGGGAAACTTCAATTTAAGATCAAAATTTTTTAATTATTTAATTCTCAAGATAATGGATATATGATTTTGAGGCTATTTATGAAAGTTTACTAGAGATGTCTCCATGAAAATCTCAGACCTCTAATGGGATCATCATGATCATGATCTTACACGTGACATTCATTGGCATCACCATGACTTGGCTTAAGGCACTTATCACCCACACGAGGGGAAGCCCTTGTGATTGATCCTAGTAAATGTGAGTCATCCCAAAAAATCTCTACAACATAGCTCTTTGCCCAATACAACTGACAACATTTGTTTGACATTATTTCAATTCACATAAATGTCACGGAGGATAAGACAAATTGGGAAACTTGATTAAGCTGAAGTGAAAAATCAGATGAAGGAGAAGAGAATAAAAGGGGAATGCAAAGCAAAGACAAGAAACAAACAACTACAAAAAGGAGTCACTTTAGGGGGATTACCTTGATCCACCTTTTGAGCTAACTCCCTTTTGTAACTTAGATAAGAGCATTCCTCCTTCACCAAATGTTATATTTGTACATAGATTTCTCATAAATAGTGTGTTTTTGTAGTCGATTGCACAGTGGATTTAGATCATTTAACTAAACTATTATAAAATAGTCGAGTCTTATTCCTTAAGATTGTGTGACATTTCATTATTATTTGCCTTCATAGTATCTCATTATTCAAGTCCCTTCTATCTCCTTATCAAGCAATAAACATATGCAACACATTCCTATCTATCATTACTAATCATCGACACATGTACTACCCATAACAACTTCAACTCGATAAGTTTTACGGGTTAACAAATGGGTCCTTAAAAAAATAAGTTAGCCACATTAGTTAATCTATCAATTAGTAGTTTAACATCTAGAAAATTGTAGGCAATAATAATAGAGACTAGGTTTTCAAAATTAATTTTGTTGCTTATATTTTAAATTTAATGAATTATGATGACTTAAGAAATTACTAAGGGGTTGTTTGATTGGTTGAATTTGAAATATAGTGTAAAGTGAAAGTAATATATTTAGAATATTTTTAAATTATTTGAATGAAAATTTTACAAATGTAGGGTTTTACTTTTTATGTTTGGTTAAACAAAGTAGTGAAAAGCAAAATAGGATTAATAGTGTGATGATAGTGATGAGCAATGACAATAATTGGCAATATCATCTGACAATAGCAGGTAGTGGCAAGCCAGCAGCCGAAGGCGCCAAGCAATCAGCCATGTGCAACGGGCAACATGTGGCAGCAAAAGTCGATGAATGTCAGCCACAATGAGTGGCTAAAGTGGCTATCACTTTATTGTTTTCAAAACTCCGATAAATCTTAAATACATCGGATATGAACTACATTATGTATTTGAATTTATTAAAACTTTATAGTATATTTCTAAATTCTTCAAAACAAATATCAAAATTTTGAAATGCATTCTAAATATTTTACACCATAAATTTATCAAACCAAATAACCCCAAAAGTAATTAAGAAGGTTGAATAATTAGTCATGTTCTTAAAGGATCTTGGAGTCACTTGTAAAATTTCATAGTTTGCATAATAAATCATCTTACCTGCAATAAAATTACTATGCATTAATATTCCATGTCAGAACTATTATTAGATGTTAATTGATGAAATTATTTTTATAAGTACCTAGTTAAATGATTGATCATAGGTTTTAATTTCGTTCAAATTTGACTAATGCTTAATTTAGAGCAAAATCCCTAAGTAAATTCCTAGATTTAATATAAGTTATTGAATCTATTTTAAAATGATTGAATGGATCTACTAACTCAATAAGCATCCTAAGCTTATATCCCCTATCAGAATGCATAAACTTGTTGATTTCAATTGATAAAATACACCATTGATATGAAATCATGATTCTTATCTCAATTGATAAAATACACCATTGATATGAAAACATTATCCTAGAATGCAATCTAAATGCCAATACAAAATGTAAATACATGTAATCATGGAGACATCATTAATAATAGTTAACTCAGATCAACACATGATAGGATTGTTTTAGCATGACTAGTACCTTACATTAGTACCTGCTGGTGTACTAAATGTAAGATCTTACTTAGATTAAAAACATAATTTTTATTTTATGGTTGTCTTTTGCTGAGCAATCTCACAATTGATTTCCTTCAAAGCAAGATTGGAATCAATTTTATATAATTAGAGAGTTACTTCTTATCACTGATTTTTTTTTTCCAAATATAAGATACCTTACAATAATAGGCTTTTTAATTTTGATAAAAAAATCCTTGGGACAAAGAGTGCATGCTTAATATTACTTTTATTTCTAATATGAATAAAATCATAAAAATTAAATTTGATAAATACTTGTAAGATTATTCTATGCATTTCAATTGCATATATTTTAGACTCTCGAGTGAAAAATGTTATGCAACACTCACTACAATCTATAAACTTATAATGCTCAACACATGAAGCAAAATCATGACAATAAGTAAATATTCTATAAGTTATTGACAATATTATGAAATCAAACATCTTTTACATTAAATTTGTAATTCAATGAATGAAAGAAATTACACTTTATGGACAATCTACTTCTTCATTTTTAAAGAAAATAAGAACAAGTTTTTACATAAAGATAAAAGATTTCAAGTTCACCCATCTTCAAGAACCTCCCTATGAACATGCATGCAAGAAGTGCTGCAATATTTATAATGGTACCTGTGAAATGGTATCTTCCCCGCCAACGAAGCATTGCAGCATGAGCAGAACAGATCGTTAGCAGCTGAACCTTTCGTATTTGAATTGTTAACTGCTGTGCTTCCCTCATTCTTCATGGCTGCGATTCTCCTTTCTGCTGCAGCTGCTCTTTTTTCTCTCTCTGCTGCAAGAGCCAGTTTTTCTTCTTCCTGATGAGAGATGTTAATATGACAAGTAAAGCCATTACAAAAACAAATTTCTAACCCAATTATTCAAGAGAAAACTAGTTGCAACACAGCTTACCTGCTTTGAGATTGCCACAGCATTAGATTTTGGTTGTTGTCGCGAAGGTGCCACCCGCATGGTGCCCTGAGCAAGGCGAAGATTGTTTCATAAACAAAACGACACAGTTCTGAACATGTTAGCAAAGACACTAACCTCCTCTGAGATTTGTTTTCTAGCATCAGATAGTGGTTGTTGTTTAGAGGGTTCTACGGACACAGAGGCCGCCTGCTCCTGCATCCATAAGAACGAATAGGTAATTTATGAATGGTCTAATGACAGAAATATAGGAGGCAATCCCAAAGGACAGACAAGTGATCAAAGCTAGCTTTATGGCACATTCGGATAATAAGAAGACATTAGTCCCTGCCCACAATACTCCTCTTTTTCTCCTGCCAAAAGTAGTATGGAGATGAATACATTGCATAGCCTAAGATGAGTAGAGAACATCATATCGCTTGATATAAGAATATTCACAAAATAAATGAGGTTAAGTATGGCAGCATCTAGCACATTCGTGCATTTGCCTGCCAGCCAGCTTAAAGTATGCTTTTATTCATATTTATTTCTCGATTTGTCTTTTTCTGATTAACTTCTCTTTTGATCGCATACCTGAATGTAATTCGGAGTTTTACATCAACAACAACTGCCATTTTCCGTGCAACTAAACTAAGCTTGCCCACGATTGATACCATCTCATCTGCTGTGGTCCATGATTCATTGATAAAATACACCATTGATATGAAATCATGATTCTTATCTCAATTTGGATCTTGCGGTTTAATTTGCTTTAAATTTCTGCAGAATGATGATAAACAAGCCTCATGAGACGCTTGGATATATCATCAATGTAACATTTTTCCAAGTAATCAATTATGGCATATTAATTTTTCTGCAGAATGATGACAAGTATCACCATGTCTCAAAAAGAGGCATGGCTCATATCCAGCCAGTGTTTAACAACCATCCGTGTTAGGACTACAACAATGTGCCCAAATTTTAAATATTAAAAAATAACACTCAGCATATATAAAATGGCATAATTGATAGATATTTGTGTGTTTCTTGTGTCTCCAAGAGTGTCATTAATTGCATCCATTCATAGTAAATATCAGTCCAGGCCTTCCAATTTTCAGTCCTATCAGTGATCAGGGACATGTCTATAATTTTTAAAAAATAAAGAGCAAGAGATACCATGTGTAATTTTTAACATGATGCTAATGTGTCTTGCAGGTACCCATTATGCACAAAATTGTCCTCTAAAGCACCCATGTTACATAGTTAACTGCATTAACATACCGTTCCAACTTAATTATTTCTAAAAAGGAGCATTTACATACATGGCACACAATTCTTATATATTTACATATCTAATACCTAAACTTTCATATTTATATAAATAGCATCGAAAGTAGCACCATTAGTAATTTTATAATATAAAATGCAGCTTTTTATGCATAGGAAAGGTGTCATATTTATAAATATCAAACTTCAGGTGTTAGATATATAGATGCATAAGAATTGTCTGTTGTGCATGTATATTTTCTTTCTAAATTATATTACTTCTCACACATAGTAAATGTTAAAATATTTGAATCAATATAAGTTGAAATCTTGAAAACTTCATGACTAACTATCTCCTTGAAAAGTAGCCTCCTTTCACCCCCACAGCAACTTCCCTTCTAAAGGTACTAGTCAACTTGATGCAATGTTTATTACCCCACAGAGCTTCTAATGCCTCCAACTTCTACTCCCTATTCCTTCTCATATTCTATTAAGTGGATAAAACAACTAAGTAGGCACTTCTTAGGAGCGACTCCACTTGCGATTCTTGTGGTTCTTTCACAGGTTCCTTACTATGCTGGTTCAGAGCTTCTTGCAAGCTGGTACAGTAGATTCTCTCATTTGTTCACGTTTCTTTGATGGTGTTTCCATCAGCTTCTCAATGCATAAGGTTTCATAGCATTAAACATAGCAACAATCTTCCAAAGCCACGGTTTTTTTATTGTGGATAAGTCTCTGTTACCTAACTAGCTTTTCTGATGCATGAAAAAAAAAAACAATTATTTGGCTTTAATAATATTTATATTTTGTATGTGTAAACTGTTTATTTTGCTTTTGAGATTCTAGCCTTTATCAATTGTGAATTTGAAGTAACCAGAAAAGAAACTCTTCTTAGTCAATTGGCAGTCTTGCATATTGCTTAAATTTTCTCTATTATATTCTGCCGTCCTTTTCTGTTATTTATTATTATTGGTTAAAAATTAACTGATTTCTAAAAGCACTGCCATTTCTTTTCTATGCACAATATTTCAATCATACGTGGCTTTCATAACTTTTAAACTTCTTTTGTCAATTAAAAACCAAAATCTTTCACTAGAATTGAATTTTAACTGCTGCTATATTTTCATAGAAGGATAGTAGTAGGCTTAATATTACTATTGATTACATATAAATTTACATTACATATTAGATTGATAATAGAAACCTTAGAACATCCTTCATCAAATTTGATAAAGCTATGTCACAATGTCTTCTGAAAGTAAGGCTTTATATTAAGGTCAATAAATACATCAAAGAAAGGGTGCAATTTTAATAGATCTATAACAACAATTAACTAAAAACAAACTTAATAAAAGCAATTATGGCATGATTCTATGCAATTAAAGGCAACATTCACTTAATCAAAAATATTTTCACATTTGATGGAAGAAAATGTTGAGTTTTGTGTTAGATTGGATAGATAAATTAATTGAACTTCTTGAAAGCAATAATATCTAATATTCAAATAATTGAATTTGTTAATATAAATTTGAGATTTTCTCAGTCGTATTTTTATGAAGTCGTTGCTAATAAAGTAAAGCCTATTTGGGCAATATGTTACATAAACTAAACCAAAAATATTTATCATTCATTTAATAAAAAGATTTATACTACGTGACCAACTTAAAAAAATGTTAATATAATCGGTTTAAATATTTATTAATTTAAAAAATATAGTTAAACACTATTTACCTGGAGATCATTTTATTATAAATGTCTATTTTAATAAAATTCTTGGCAAGAATTTAAATATGAATTTGAAAATAATTCTCCAAAACCGATTATCATAAAGATATTTAATTTATTCTATATTTCACCTACGGCTTGTTAAAACATGCTAACTCTATTATCATAAATGGTCAAATTTGATCTTATCAAAGAAACTATAAAAATAACTTATTTAAAAAGCTATAATCAGTGATTTTTTAAGGTTCAGTTGGATGCTAAATGAAAATTTTAAGATAGAAAATAACTCCACATCTAATATTGCATTTATAGTTAAATCTATATTTTTGACAAAACCCCGCTAGAATATAAACTAATGTTTACACTAGAGACATTCATCACCTAAGCCAAAAAGTAAGCAAGAAAAACTTGAATAAGAAAATGAGTTTAAGTTGAGATTATATTTGTGTCAAAACCAGAATTAGAAAGATAAACTTATCCTTGACTTTAATTCAATATTTTCTTTATTTTTAAGTTCATAAATTGAACCTTACTAAGAAAGTCAATTACAAAAACATCTTAGTGGAGTTTTTCATGATAACTTCCTTAACTAAAGACTAAAATTAATAACTTCACACATCCGGTTGATTCTAAAGTTACGTAATACATGAACTTATCTTTAATCAACTTAGATTGATTTCTTTTGAACAAGTTTTTCATTTATATATGTTGTTTACCAGTTAATAGAATAAAATTTTATAGAATCTTATACGTATTTATTTTATGTGTTGCTCATCTTTCCATCAAGGAATTAATTATAATTTAATATATTCATTTTAAGCATGCATCATATCCTATCAAATATCATTTACATGAAAATATTTACTGAAACTTCTCGTTGATTGTAACTATTACAAGTATGCTAGACATGTTATCAAAAGATGTGGAATTAAAAAAGAGTATAAGATCCCTGTCCATCTAAATTCATGAGGATTTTAATGCAGCACAAGACAACAATTCTAGAATATTCAAGTATTTAAGAATGTTTTAATACTAATTTCAATTTTAACTTAAATAATTATTAGGAATTATCTAGATTTGGATTATATTCTAATTCAAATTAATTTATTCTTATCTTGTAAATCTATATTTATATATATATATAAAGAGAGAGAGAGAGAGAGAGAGAGAAGAATTATGACTCAAAATTCAATTAATGAATTACGAAATAATTGCTTTGAAAGATTCTCTCCCCATTATTTACTCTAATATTTTTCACTCATATATCTATTATCCTTTATCCTCTATTTGGCGAATCTTTATCCTCCCAATCTCTCTTTCATCCCTGCTGTTACAATGCTTGCTTGCAATCTTACTAACTTATGATAGCGGTATTACAATAATTGAGCTAAAATCCCTTATTTCTTCTCTCAATGCTTTGTCTTCCTTTATTTAATTCTCTCATGACCGAAGGAGCAATCAAGCAAACCAAAGAAATTTAAAGGATCTAAGAAGAATAACATCAATAAGAACTTCATCATTATTAAGAGTCTATATCAAATTGCATCAAATTAATTCATATATACATCAATTGGTCTTACAGTTGAATTTCCTTAATGATATTTGTATCTAAACCCTAACCTAAAGCCATATGAATTTCATTCATTAATTATTAAGACATCAATAAAGCCAAAAGGGTTGGCATTTGTAACATGGATAGAGAATGCCTACAAGATACATCATAACTATAAAAAAATTCACCCATGAAGTCACAAAATTACCTTCTTCACTTTAGAATCATTTTTATGAATTTATTACATATTTCACCATGCTCATAAACATCAAATACACAACATTATTATGGATATAGTCTTAATGAGGATAAATTGTATGGTTCATGGGATTATAAGCTTCATACATCATTTATTACAATAAGTGGTCAAAGTATAAGAATGCCTCATGATAATTGTTTGACATATTGCCTAAAAGTTTTGAACAAATCTATTAAAGAATTAACTTACAATCTCAATCATGACAACCTCATGGATATTATAAATCACAATAAAGCATACATTTTTTTCATCAGACTATCAATATTCATATGATGATCAATTCTCTTGTGAAGAATATGAATATCATATGTTGATTTGTATATAATTCTTCCACCGAAGGTTATTGAAAAATTTTATTCGATTATTGTGAAATATAAAGTAATAATCATATATAAATGAGTCAATAACTAGATACCTTAAGGTAAAAACACAACTCGAAGACATAGGTGATGGATAGATAAAATATAAAGCTCAAGGCACATAATGGTATTAAAAAATAATTATTGAGTTAAGTTTAAAAATAAAATGTAATAAAATAAATTAATACAAACTAAAAATTAAAGTAAACCAGCAGTCAACCATAAGATCAAAAATTAATTTCCCATTATTAATTGAATTTAGATTGTTATCATACAACCTTTCTTTTATAATATCTAGGTTTTAAGGCTTGTAATTGTATTAATGAATTTGAATAAATTGCTTTGAAAGATTCCATCATCACTATTCTCTCTCCATTCCAAAAAGATTCTCTTTCTCTCTCCTCTAGCATGTAAGATGTTCTCATTATGACTCTCTTATCCCTACGATTATAGTTCCCTCCCACTACATTATCAAACTCATGCCATGTGTTGTTATAATTACAATAATTAAGCCTTAATCTTTAGTTCTTTTTCTTAGAAGCTATCTCCTTACTCAACCGTGAACCTTGACTTTTAGTGATTTCATTTTATATTCCCTAACCACTCCCTACATCTTCCTCTTTTATTCTTTATCATTAGTGATCGAATGATTGGTTTACCAGAACTAGTATAATTTATTTTCTATTCATGAAATTTCAAACAGTTGTATAGCTTCTTCAATTGAACTGAATTTTATTGATTTTTTCCATCAAAAACAGTAAAAAATTATATGGAGATTAATAATGTATTTTCTAATGAAAGTTGTATGTTTGTTACACCAATTTATTGCTACATGACATGTTTGTTACCTCAGTTGATTACATCTAAATTTGTAATAATAACTTTAGCCGATCAAGCACCTTACATCACAATATCTAACTATAGGTCATCATAGTTAAAACACATTGTAATTTTTAAAGTGATTTATATCATATCAAAGTCGATCCTCAATTCAAAACAAAACATGATTTAGAGAAATGGTGCGCTTTAAAAAAACTTAATATTGATGAACTTAGCATCCAATAAAATAACTGGCTCATCCTTATATTTTTAAAAGATGAATAGATAAAGTTATACGTGAAATAATTGTTTCACTCCATATTCCACATCAAATCACCAACATAAATGAACCAATCTTTGCCTGAAAGTCAGATTAAACTAAATTATAACTCTATGTCCATCATTGTCAAAAAAAGATTATGCTGGTCATTCTTATTCTTGGAGTATGAACATCAACAAGAGATTAATTCATTAGAAGTTGATTACCTTGACTTTTTCTTTTGCCTTTCGCAACTTCTTCAATTCTTTAGTTTTAGCTTTCCTCTTAGCATCCTTCTGCCTGAATGTCCAAAAAAGAATGGTTAAAATCGCAGAACACCAATAATAGTTTTAAATTTTCATTTAGCAATATTTTATTAAGAGTCTACAAAGTGATAGGAAATGTCGAATGATCCTGATGAGTAACAATGGTTATGGGTTAAAGATGATAAAGTTGCATAAATAAATTTTCTTCCTATTTCCCATTTTGTTTGTGTTCGGTAATGTGAGATTGCTGTGGCGATTCAAGAAAAAAAAACAGCTAAATGACAACCATAGAAATATCCCTACGAGTGATTAAATGATCCCATTCTATTTTAGTAACCAAACTAAAAAGCAAATTAAAAAAATATAGCCTATTAAAATAACTAATCTTTCAAACAATTCAGGTGGATGTGATGTCTGGAATGCTGAAGTAAGAAGATGGTTGAACAACTGTCCACTTGGTGACTACTGCAAGTACTAAATAAACTTTCTATCAGGTTTTGTGTTCATCTGTTCAACTTTTATTGCTTGACTGAAGAGAAGGATGTTTGTCCACGCCAAAACTTAAATAAAATTAGAAGAAAAGAACATTCTACATGCTCACTGTTAAAGTTGAGGGGGGAGAACAACCTGTTTGGCTGCTTGAGATTCCTCCATTTCCTTCGTCAATGGACTGGGCACGCAAGCAGCATTCCAATCCCATCTATTGAGGTTTGCAGCCATAAATCTTCTAAAAGTGTTTCTAACTTCCTTCTCCGTTGCCAACATGTATGGAGTTCGACCTCTTTCATCTTTTAAGCAAGGGTTGCAACCTTGTTCAAGAAGCTCAAGAGTCCATTGAGCATTACCGGATTGCAGCCTCATGCAACGAGGTTGATCTGTTTTCACAATGGGATAAATTTATATTTCCTAAATCACTTGGAAAATCCCTCACAGCTGACTCCACAGATAATGCTGGAGATGATGCCTTCACTTCCAGGTGTTTGATTACCCGTGACTCATGAAATAGCTGATTTTTCTTTCCTTCCTCACCAGCATGTATATTTGGCTCTTCCAGTGAACTGTCCTCATCCACTTCATAGGACAACTGTGTCAAACAAAGATATATACGTTTGGCTTCCTTCAATGTTGGTCTCCGGACTGTCAAAGGAATTTGTCTAGTAACACGGTCGTGAAAATGCAAGTGTTGCTTCTCCACATCAAAAATAATTTGACGATTTCTTGAAGGAGCATAAACAAAAATACACAAGGAAGAATTTATATATGGTTTCCAAGTAACAAGTAGGCCCTGAATTTCCTGCATCAACATGGAGGTAACTTGATTGGTAAAGTATAGCCTAAGCATTAACTTATGATAAAAAATATACACATGGTTGCAGCGTTGATTGAAATCATTTATAAATAGTTAAATGCTACAACCGATGGATATCAACAACAATCCATAATCAAGAGGCAAGACATTACATTTCAAAGAATTAGTAACTACTTAAGTTCATGTTCAGTTCTTCAAATGTAAAATATGAATCAAGAATAGAATTTCCTTATAACTCACATTTGGTTTTGCAACATCAAGCCTTCAAGCATAGCTTTCTTTAATTCTTATTAAAGCACGAGAAATACAGTAGTGAGTTAAGAATTTCCTTATTAACTCACATTTGGTATTTATCCAATATCTGGAGTATGCAGATCTCACTCCTTTCAGAAAATATTTGTACTACTTCATTGCACGTGGAAATTGTACATATAAAGGAGTCATTAAGAATATATGTGAAAATATTTACAATTGATTACTGGATTGTTGACTTCCATGTATGCCATCACGAACAGTTTCATAAGACGTAAGTCGATTGCTTTCGAATCACGATAAGCGAAATCGAAAATGAAATGTACGACATTGCCAAAATATTAAATGACCGATCGAATGAACGACCACATCGCATTTAAAACGTCGAAATTGATCATAATATATATATTGCATAATTCGACGGCCAACTGATCAAAAAATAAATTCGTCGATGCACGCGCATATCGAGGTCGGAAGACGCGACGGCTACCAAACGGCCCGTCGAAATTGATCGCCGTTAGGCCAAACGTCGAAAACCTATCAAATGACTGCATATCAATTGACGATCGAAATATCGAGCAATCAAAGGCCGTCACGCACAAATTTGAACTGAAATTGACACAACCCGACGTCAACATGAACCAAATCGTCGAATGAACAAGGCGCTACGCCCCGGAACATCTAATAATCGGATTCAACATGTATATTAATCATATAATTGCGTAGTCACAAAAATTAAAATTAGGGTTTGATTTTATTCAAAAAAAATAAATGCTCTTATAAAGGCTCCTATAAGACCTAACCCTAAGGACTCTATTATTCACGACTCCCAGCCGCAATTCGCACGACCGTTCTCCCTGTGCAATCACCTATCCCAACCGAATGAGCGGATGGACGCTCTTGCCGAGAAAACTGATCCTCTGTTCTAGTGGGGAGTTGGAAGTATATTGGCTGTTGTGGATTCGAGGGATCGGATCTAGGTTTTGTGGGCAATCCGTGGAAGGGCATCGGATGAGTAGCGCATGTTCCAGTCTCCACGGAAAACAATGAGATGAGCGTCACTGCTTAAGGACACCAAAGAGAAGGTCGGCCTATCGCATTCCTGATCACCGCCAACTCCTTGATGCCGCCGCTGCCACCGCTTGAGTCGGAGCTTCATGGGTGTCTGATTCTTCGAACTCCATATGCCTCCAAGTTCTTCCCCTGCTAGAGAGCCTTTGAAACATATGTGGAAAGTTGAGAATGTACACTAAGGGAAGATCCTTGCAAGTTGCGAAGGTCATCAACTTCTTTTCTGAAGTCACAAAGGACGGCATTAGCCCAGATCTTGAATGCCCTACTGAATCCTGATGAGCCTAGTCAAAGGCTGTTTGTAGTAGATGAAGCACTTTCAAGTGTTAAAAATAGTGATGGAGATACTGTACATGTTCATCGGCTTGAGGTAGAGGGAAGCGTAGTGCATATCATGAAGGCCTTCGCAAGTCACCCTTCGGCTGCGCTAAGTTTGATTGAAGATGATTCGCTACCGCTTTCATATGGTTACAAATGGTTCTTTGCATGTTTTCTATCAATTTAAAGATGGTCTTGTCCATTTGCATACAATCCAACTACATCAACATGCCATGCAGATATTAGACCTTCTTCACCAATGATAATGGAAACACTGCAAACTACATACACAAGCATCATCTATGTGATTTATAAATCAAGACGCCTAATGCATGTATCAGCTATGCACATTTTCTTGCGTGGTGGTTTAAGACTTAAACCTATCAATGAAGACATCACTATGCACGCTTATAAGTATGCGCTTATAACACTCCGGCAACCTCCTGCGGGATGACACTAAGATTGGATTTTCAAATATATTAAGTCTTGATATTAAATTATTGTATCACCGCTTAATAAATTGCACATATTTGTTAGATATAAGTATTATTTATTTAAAGATGTGAAGTGAGCTTCTTTCATTAAGGCTTTACGCAGTCAAGCCAAGTCAAGAAAATAATCCAAATAAAATACCATGCACATTTATAAACATCGAAAGCTCTGAGAATCCCATACACTATACTACACTGAATTTTATTTGAAAACAACAGCCATCTTTTAAGCTGATTACACTTAAATTTTTTAATACTTCTAATAAACAATTAATCTTCATCTTATAAGTGTAGAAGATTTTAAGCCGTATTAAAGATGACTACATGCTTTCTAAGCAAGAAGACTTTGGCACTCAAGTTCTAGGGGAAGACGGGAGGTCGCCAAAAATTTTATCAGTAGAGATTAATAATTAATGAAAATGAAATAAATATAATAATATTGAAGCTTAAATGACTAATAAGACCAATAATTGAATTAAATACAATATACTAAGTCTAAGATAAGATTGAGCTTACAATCATCTAACTGCAATCACAATAAGTTAGTGTCATCCAACAACACAAGCAAAATATTTGAATGAATAAGAAATACATCATTATAAAACATTCAAAAAAATTTAAAGTTGGATATGAATGAAAACATACCACTTTACGTTATTCACAACACATCGTGAGTAAACGTAAATGTAAGACGTTAATTAATGATTCAATTAAACTTGCACACATTATAAAGATTTATTAAACTCAAATTTAATACCTCAAGTGCGCAAAGTATTCTAAATACATCAGATGCGACACTACGAATGAACTTGGAGAATGCGCTGCGCTTCGCTTGGTCTAGACGGGGTCCCGTGGGGTTAAAAAAACCTAAAAAATATAAAATATTATAATATTTTCAAATTAATGAAATATCTCTAAGTTAATTCGTATGACAAGAGATGATCCTCTATTATTAAATTAATAGAGGGATCTAAAACAATAAATTAAAAGATGAAACTTATATACAATGACACGTGTTGAATAAGATTTCAACCAGGGATACTTATCAAAACGATGATTGATATTTCAAATCAAATCAATAAGTTAAATATCAATAAATGAAATAGATGAATTATTAAGCTCAAAACAAGTAAATGAAAATCAGTTAAAAGTCTTAAAGAAAAATTCAATTAATCTACCTTCGAACTATTTGTCTGGAATAAATTAAGAAAACTTTACACAAAAGAACCAAAGTCAAAGTGTCCATTATGTTCACTCTCGAGAATGCCAGGACGCGGGCCGTGCCCTCGACTAATTTGGCCAAAGAGTCATGTAATTACAAGAGTCTTCGACGCATGAAATGTCACCATATTATATCACGTGATCGAAATTGATGCTCCCCAATCACTCAGACTGAGATGTGAATCATGTGCATCCGATAAAAAGTCATATGTCGTGGGGTGATTTAAACTTATCACCTGACAAACACCATCATCTGTACAAGGTCTCGACGACGCAACCCATGATCGCCGACAAAGATCCCCTTCTCGACCACCTCCTCCGACTAAGTAGTGAACCACGATAAATGAGATGACGGAACCATGGGATCTAGATCGGGCACGTCATCATTCCACCAACCATCTGCTTTAAGTCAAAATGAGAAATTTCATAAATCCTAAATCCCAAATTTTAAACTACATGCTATTATCTTATTATTGTTTATCTAACGACCAAATTTTAATCGAAAGTTCTCTCTCACAAGATTGAGAGGGGTAATCAACTATACTGCTTATAGAAACCCGAACTGATCTAAAGTCCTCACCAAACGAGGGCGAAATCTCTGGGTAGTGTCTCATCTATTATTCCATCTGCCTTCTGAAAATTTTACCAACACCTTAAATCACTCTCTTAATCGAGAGGTTGGTGGTGAATTTTCGGAGCCCACATGGATGTACTTATGAGAAAATATTCAAAAGATCACATTCAATTGCCTAATAAAATTCACTAATGGAATAATGAGCTGGAACTATTAACCAATCCGATTGGCATTAAAAAAAAGGTCTTTGAAATGTTGAGGATGAACATAAATACCCAGACTACTCAAAATACAAAACAAAAACTTTCTTATTTGCAAATCCCTAGTATTGGTGGAAAGAGCTTCTCTTTTGGGAAAAAAAAAGGAATAACCATTGGTAATAAAACTATAGCATATTTTAAACTTGGGACTTGGTTACCTTTTAAAATGGGACGACCAGGTTCAGCGGTGAGCAGGCCATAGGGTCAATCGGTTAATCTTAAAACTCTTGTTGTATGTATCGGTCCGTGATTATATAAAATGGTGATCCAAATTAAACCCATTTAATCACTCTTAATGCTTTAATGAAATGATTAAAAATTTTTAAATAATAATAATTAAACATAATATTTTAATTAAATTTTTTAAAAATAAATTTATTAAATATTAAAAATTTTATCATTATTAATATAAATTTAGCCAAATTAATTTATAGCCATGCCAAGCCACCACTTAGGTGGGTCATAAGCTTTTCTTGAGAAGCTCTTTTCTTCCATATAAAGAGTGTAACATTAGCTTTCTTTATGATTGAGAAAAAAGGTTTTAAAAGTATATTGAAACTTGACTTGGATTATAAAAATAAAGAATTAGATTAAAGAATTAGACTTTTAAAATATTAAATGGGCATTTTAATCTAAGAAACAAAGAATAATATTTTAATTTTTAACTTTATACTCTTATTATAAATTTTTTAATAATATAAATAAGTTATTTTAAGAATATTAAATTTATAATAATATATTATAAATATTTTACATATTATATATTTTATTATTCTTTATATTTTATAAAGTTTAAAAATATATTTTTTACATTATAAACTTTATATTTTGATTATAAATTATATTAATACTTATAAATTTATATAAAACTTATTCTTAATTTTTAAATATATTTAATATACATATATTTAGATATATAATAGACGTATAATTATATATTAATAAATTTTAATTTGATTTTTTAATTTATAATTATTTAAAATTTTGCTTATATATATTTTTATTTTATTTTAACAAGGACCTTCAAAACAGAATTTTGAGTTTAAGGAGAGCTGCTATGGCTGAAGGGGATCGACCTACACTCACCTACAATAGTCTAGGCAAAATCATGACTGTTATGGCCTACAACATGCAGTTTTGAATGGTGAAGACAGCTCCAAGTGGGTGAGAAGACTGAAACTGCATCCAAGAGAACAGTTTTTCTAGTGGAGACTGCTGAATAATGCAATCCCAACCAACCATTGGCTGCATAGAAGAGAAATTGGGACTCAATTGCTTGCATTTGAGGTTGCAATGAAGTAGAGAACATCAACCACATTTCTGCTAACTATGGCCACCTTGGGAAGGTCTTACAAAAACTAGTCGAATGGGGGATCACCTTGCTAAGGCCCACTAATGTGCAGGGTATCATTGAGGTGTTTGCTAATGCCAAAGGCCACCAAATTGCTTTGGGGATAATTTATTGCAGTGTTGTATATCAATATTGGAGAGCTATAAATGCTAAGAAACATGCAGTAACTTTCCTCACTCCAACCATCATGGCATCAACTATCTTGGAAGCTCATCACACACACATGTATACCATCAAGGAGCCGATCGAAACACCACTCAACCCCTTGGGTTGTCTACCAGAACCAATTGGTCCTCCAGGTGGAGATTGAAGTTGTGCTCTTCATCAAGGAATGCATAGAGAAATAGATGATAGAGGCTAATAGCATTATAATTGAAGGGGATAACAAAGCAGTTATAGATCTCCCCAGAAAACTCTTAAATGCAATAGATGAGCCTCCCAACCATCCACCAGTGTAGACATTGCCTTCCTATACCAGTTCAAACAAGTCCTTTTCCAGCACACAGCTAGAGAGGGTAATAGGTTGGCAAATTTTTGCTCAAGATTTGCACATACATGTAATTTTGAGTTGATACATAGTGAAAGTCCTAGGCACACTATTCCTCCACTGTTTTTTGATATTTTAGAAGATGATATAAAGTTTTGTGCAATCTCATAGTTTTGTTTCTTTTTGAAGCTTTTGTAATCACTCTATTTGAATGCAAATGCAATATTTTCAAAAAACCACGTGGAGTCATCATGAAAGTCAATCGCTTTTAAACCTTGCTCTACCATAATTTAAAACACCAAAGACCAATGATAACCACAAACAAGAAGGGTTGGATATAAAATCACTTCGTATTTGTACATTAACATGTTTTTAAACCATAAGATATAAGACTAAACTTAACACTCTAATGTGACTTAATAGGAACTTGCTTAAAAGTGTTTTAAGGATGTTATTATTATTATTATATATATACTTTTTACTCTTTCCTTGAATATTTGGTTGTCTGCCAATTCATATTCTTTCCACATTAATCAGTTATGTTAAACAGAAAAAATTCAACGAGACTTCCATATTGCATGCATCAAACCCACTCCCCATGTTGTCAATCAATCCACACACAAATAACAAACTAAGTTGGTATTTGAGTAGATCTACCCAAAAAAAAGAGTGCTTTGACATAAGAATCCTCGTGTATATGAATTAGCACTCCATAAAGTTGTATCAACATAGATATCAATGTTTTACTTGAAAAATAAAGAGCGAATAAGACAATCAACAATGTTGTCACAGAAGCGCCATATATGTGTGTTCAAAGTCATTACAAATCAAATTACGACTAAGACAAGTTCAAATACAAATGACGTCCATGATAACAAATCGATGAAACAAACGCTGTCGTTATGCGTTGATAAAATTGATTGAAATATAAATATGCAAAATTTAACGATCAATCGATTAAGCGCTTCACTATCAATGTCGGCGTATATCAGAATCACCACGATTCGTTAAATTGATTGCTCGTTCAAAAGTAAATCTATCAAATGATGCCTCAATTGACGAGTTTGCAAATGTCGAATGATTTGAAATGAACCAAATAATAACGCAGGGCTTACAAATCAACTAAATACCCGATCACGACGGACCGTCATGCTGCTCAAAACGGTCAATATAAATATTGCGGCATTCTCCGAGCTCGAGTCAGCAGCGACGCATATCGAGATCGGGAGCGCTACGAGGATCAAAGTTCTAAATTGATCGCTTTCTTAACGTCAAATCTATCAGTAAGACTATTCATTTTCGAAATTGGACGAGCGCGGCGGCGGCATTTTGAGCGAATGGACTCAATTTAACGCCGACTTCAACGACCTGGTGAACCGTTTCGTCATCGTTGATGGAATTACCCATTGATATATATATATATATATATATATATATATATATATATACTATAGAGTTTACACATTCAAATTAAACTATTTAATTAATTTAAAATCCTAAATTACCCTCCCCATGCTCAAGTTCCCCTATTTTGGTTTATGGTTCTAAAAAATAAAAATAAAATGCTCTCTCATTTTTTTGGCGGTTCAAAGAAGAAAAGAAAAAAAAAAAAAAAAAAAAAGGTTCTAAGTCCCTCCATTCCTGTGTTCCAAGTCTTCTCCCATTCCCACTTTGCAGGATGTCATCATCTCCCTCTCAATCTCCTCTCTGCCCATGTCCAGATCCATCAGTCCCACCTTCCCTCTATCAGTCATCATCGATCCTCATGCCTCCCAGCATCTTAACTCAGCTACATCAATGCTAGCATTCGTTCACCATGACTAAACTTCCATCTTTGTCTCAGCATTCCCTCATCGACATAATCTACGTCCGCTTCCCTCACTATACAAATCGGCGTTTATTTTGCATCCCACTAGCAGCTTCAGTCCGCTTCATCCTCACCAGATTAACCGCAAGATGTCTCTTCCGCCAAATAGTAACGTCTAATTTCTATCCTCCAATCGGGAAGAACACATTCAGAGGATTCTTTTCGGTTGATTTTAATCTCTTTTCACTCTTTCAATTTTACCAAATAACATCGTAAGAATTCTTCTTTTCGGTTCGACATACTCCTCACTTTATCCCATTTAAAGAAACCGGAAGAACATCGTAGGCAATTCTTCTTCGTTAATTCTTTTGCATCACATTCAATTCATGCCTTCCTTGTCGACTACAAAAGAAAAATGAGTCCAATATGGATGAAATGTGAATATATATATCTTGTATTTATTTGTAGGTTTGAGAATTCGTCGTCAAAGGGCGACGAGGATAATCGGTTTGTGGTGTAGAAGAAAGCACAGCTACACTTCAGAGGCGTCAGTAAAACAACATATTGATGTCTCCCCATAAACGACGCCAAAATTTTGTCTAATTTGACTTAGAAAAAAAGGAGATGAATATATATAGATTTTGTCTTCTTTGGTTTGAAGGTCTTTCGTGCTCGAGAGTATAGATAACACATGGTGTCGAAACATTCTTATTGATCTTGAGAAGAAAACACATATCTTAGGGGATACGCCAGGAGGCTGTTATTTGAAAAATTGACTTAAATAAATTCAAGTCAAATAAAAGAATATGATAAAACATGAAGATAAATGCTAAATCAAGAAATAAGGGGAGAAAGTATAAAGAAAATTTTGGAATAAACTTCATTTAAAATGCAAGTAAAATTTGACGCTAATATTAAACTCATGGCTAATAACAATTCTCAACTTAAAGCGGTAAAGTGAGTTCTCTTTTTTGTAAATTCCAAAATTAAACAAGCTAATTGAAATTTGAGACTAATACTAAACTCATAACAATTCGATAGACAAAATTCAAAATTTAATATGGAGTTAACGATGAATCCAAATTGGTTTAATAACTCTTATATGAATATGAAGTGATTCTTATCTTGTAATAAGCGTAGGTAAAATTTAAAAAACATAACACTTAAATCGACATAACTTATAAAAGTGATGTAAATGAACATAATTAAATTTGAGAGAATTACAAAATAATAAGGTCTGTAATATTTTAAACTACAATCTAAATCAAAAATCATTTTCCGGTTGCACTCTTTGTACTGAATGAAGGCGATCTTAAATCAAAATCTATAAAATCATCTTCAATCAAAATTAAGAAATTTCATTCTAATTATGATTTTCAAAATCAATGATTTTATTAATTAGATGAAATTAATGCTTTAAAAAAAACCGCATGTCTTAGTAGATTTCAAGTGCAAATGTTAATATATCGAAAACTTTAAATTGAAATTAAATGAAAATATAAAATCAATCTCATAATTCAAAATAAAATTACTAATCTAATCTTGCATGGGCCCAAACATATTAAATGCTTAAATTGATGTCACGAGGATGTTCTTGGGTTCTTCGATTTAGTCTTGGGGCGTGAGTTAACAAAACCACTATAATAAAAAATTTAAATCGGTGAAATATCGGCCGATTTGTCAAAAGATATATATCTAATCCTCATTGCAGTAGCAATTGACGATCTAAAACTTTTAAACATATTCAAATTAATCAAATTTTCAAATCAAATTAAAGCTTGCTTAAATAAAACTATCATTAAAACTTAAATCAAAATCATCCATAGCTTGTTTGTTGGGATGACAAATTAAGAAAACTTAGCTCAAAGCAATATCAAATCAGTATTCATTATGTTCTCTTAATCTCTCTTTGATAAAACATGACCGTGTCATGCGTGACTTGATCCATGAGATGAAGCAATTACCAAAGTCCTCGATGGTGGTTTGGCATCTAATTATATTACGATCACGATTCATATGCTCTCCGATGACTCGCATTTGTAGAATCTATGGTATCTTGATAAGAAACAACCCTTTGTCTAAAGGTAGACTTAAGATTATCTCCAAAACACCACCATCAGATTTATTGGACGGCATAGCATTGTTCATAAGGATCCTTGTTGATTGAATTCATTCTATCTCTAAATATAGGGCCATGCGGGATATCCATGGGATCAGATGCATCATTCTCCCAACCATGGTTTAATTTGAAATGATGAATTTAATAATCTTAAATTCTAAAACATCACGTGTTCTTCTTATCACATTTTTTAACGATCTAATAGCTCGAAAGTTCTCTCACTATATATTAATATATTGCATAGGAAATAACCGATCTAAAGTCTTCACAAATGAGGTGAAACCTCTAGTGTCTTATCTACTAATCATTTACAATTAACATTATCACTCATCAATTATAAAATAAATTAGGTGGTATTTTGAACAAAAGCAAAATTTAGTGATTGCATCTAGCTAATTATCAAACACAAATAAGAACAAGTTAGACACTTATGCACGTAATTGAGACATGATGCTAACAAATAAAAACCTAAACACTTTGTCAATACATGCTTTTTGATAATATGATTACTTTGTTGGCTGCATGTCCAATGAAATATAATTCACTAGTGAATTTGAAATTCATTGTCTAGCTCTTTTTTGATATATTTAGAAATCAATCAAATTGGTTGATTTTCAAATATATTACAAATCCTCTACCACTAATAGTCGCAAGCTGCCGCAACAACCACTCTCCCTTATCAACACATGCTGCCCAGCATCGTCTCTGCCTACCAACTGCCACAACCTACCAACGCCAACTATCGTTGTCAGACGTTACACAAGAATACTTTACTATGCAGTCCTTTTTCAGCAACCAAACTACCACTAAAAGTCTCATAAAGAAGCTAAAACCCAAATTCATGTTCAAATATGTGACATACTTATATTGCAAGTAACATAAGCTTTCTTAAGATGGTATAAAATATCCTAACACTTAACAAGAACCAAATAAAATGTTAAAATGGCTCATTACCTTTTTCAATGCTGCTTCATTATGACGACGCAGAGATGAACCAGCAGAATGTGCAGATTTTCCCGTTGCATCTTTAGTAGATTGCTTCTTGCCTGCTTTTGCTCTAACAACATATCTACAATTTGATGCAAGCAATTAAATTCATCCTAAGTTAACGGAAGAAAACAAGACTATAAGAGTTATTACACATAAGTAGTTCACATATAGAAAAAGAATGGCATCTATGTTTATTAAAATTAAATTTAAGAGTACAACCAATGCATTCTCTATCCCGCTCTTAAAAAGTTAATGGCATAACCCCAAACAATAAGCAATTAAAAAATACAATATAGAAAAAAAAAAATTTCCACATGACAAGCAACAATCTAAACCATAGAATGAAAATGCTTTAACCACTAGCCTTTTCCCAACTATTCAGGGTCAATCTTAAAAATATTCCTTGCCATTAATTCCACTTTTGTTCTACATGTAGCAAGAAAACCTAATTAAAAAAATTTGTTATACAACTTTTGTTACATTTAATCTTCCCTTTTACTTCAAATGCCTTTCACATTATTCTATCAAACTATCTTATTAATGCATCTTAATTCTCTATCATTCATGCCCAAACTACTTAACTCTTTCTAGTACAGCAAATGGTGCTCTCATTCTATAACATGATTTATTTAGCAATCAAGCATTCATAATTTTATCACACGTCCTCTTAATAGTCTCATCTCCAATACATTCTACTCGAAAGTCAATGACTTCTTTCTTGTCTAAAATTTAGTTTCCTAGATTCTATTTTATTAAGATCTTCTTTCAATATTCCTCCCATCATATAGTCTTAAAAGCACTCTCTCTATTTACTACTAAACTTTAACTCCATTTAAAATAGCTTCTCTTATTTCTAGTTTAAGAAGTATATCTAAAAAATTCAATTTTATTTAAATAAAAGACAAGTAACATGTTAGAAATAATTTATGAAAAAAGAATAAAGAAAAAAACTTAAACAATAAAACCTCTAAGGATATATGACAAAATAAGGCCAACACAAGAAAAGGTTGACTAGCAGGCACAAAGCACGAAAAATCATAGGAAAAATGATGACTCAAAAGAAGAACATAGTTTATTCAATTTTATTAAGGTTATAACTAAGGATATCTGATTTGATTCTATGTTGGACTCCTTATTTTGAAATCTTAGTCCGTATTAGACATAACACAATGGCTATACAGGAGGAACATATCCTTATTTTGAAGGAATTAATTCACATGATACTGGACTTAATATCCCATTCATAGGTTGCATTGGGTTGAAATCCGTCACTCTTCAAAGTGGTGCTTTAGCATGAGATTGATTGGAATCTACATCAATGAATGTTAGGTTTCAGCAAAATAAACAAATTTTGCAGACTTTTTTTTTTTGGTTACTTTGGGATAGTATAACTCATCAATTTGATAGTCATGGGCTAATTCATTAGTTGGTTTTGAAAGAAGAAGCTTATAAATTAGAGGAAGACTAATGTTATTTGTGATTGAATATTGTAGCAAAAGAATGCCTAAAGGTTGAATTGACTAAAGGGGAAAGAGCTTAGTGGCCCAACATGAAGTAGGCTCGGTAGAATTGAAGCGAGCCTATAATTGGTTGTTAAGCTTACTAGCACATAAGTTGGTCCATATTTAGTTGATGGGTTAGCAAGAAAGTTGGTCAAAGTTTCTTATTCGGCAGACTTGTATTATTATTATTATTGTTATGAAGTTGGCCAGGATCAAGTCACACATCCTAAGAAGACTCATGCGGCTCAAGGTTCCTATGACAACAACAAATTTGGCCCAAGGTTAGCCCTTACTAAGAAGGATCGTATAGTTTAGGTTCAAATAATTGTCACAAAGTCACCAAAGGTTGGGTCTTACATCCTAAAAAAATCTATATGGCTCCAGATTCATATCATTATCATGTGTCTGACTTAAGATTGGGTCATACATCTTAGGAAAGATTGTTAATGGGACATCCCTAAATATAAATGAAGGCCCATGATTTTTGGTTTTAACCTAATAGGTTTGTCAATTTGTGATGGTTTGACTAATTAAGAGTAAGTTTGGGACAACTTTTTCTTTCTTTTAAAATAGTCGAAAAATATATTGTTTTGAACTAATTTTTATTTTTAAAAAAATTTATGGTGAAAAGTTACTCTTTGAGAACAGCTGTTAGAGTGTGGTGGTTGTGAAAAGCTGTTGTTTGAATCTTTCCAAAAAAAAAATATTTGGAACATCTATAGCAGCTTTTCAAAAAGTTGTTTTCCCTACAGCAGTTTTTCAAAAAGCTATCACTGCCCCAAACAGACCTTAAGTTGAACTTAAAGAGGCTCATAAGACAAACAACCACATGGCCAAGGGAAACTCAGAAATTGGAGTTGTAACTTTGAATACAAAGAGGGGCATTTTTGCTAGACCTACAACCTCGAGAATGTGAAATGCCCAAAAATGGAGCTTACAAAAGTACAAAGAAGATCCAAGTTTGGCTTGCAACTCTTCTATAGTGCATACTTTAGCACATATATTGAAATGACAATGCAATATAATTTTTAGATCAATTGAAAGCCAATGCAATAAGACCCACGTACTTAACATACTTATCCAGTCAAATAGATTGACCCAAGGTGTATTTGACTTAAAGCCCGAGAGGTATTATGATAATTTGGTCAATGGAAGATTAAATATTTCTCCCTTTGGAAGACATTATTATCGCCATGGTTTGCCTAGAGGTATATTTGAACTACTGGCTGAAGTTTGGTAAGCATTAAGTGCATCAACACATTTTCAATACATTAACACATTTTTTAAATACATTGCCATGAACATCAATGTTTGTGCATCATTAATAGACGTTGGGGCATCTATAGCAATTCCTTGCTCCTTTAACACCTATTGAAGTGTTTGATGCTTTGGCACACATTTTGTGCCACTTTATGTATTTAATGCATTGGCATCCTTCTCCAGCAATGCATTCGATTCAATCTAAGGTTGAAAAAAAGGTAAACATGCTTTCCAAAGTTCAAATATAATATTCTAGAATTTTATAAAAATATATAGAAGATTTTCCAACTATCATATGATCTTTCAAATCTGCCAAAATAGTAGACAAATAATTCTGCATTTTTCCCTAACTCCAAAAGTATTTTGCAATTTAACATCATTTTTTTACAAATTGCAGCAACCTGGAGGTATTTTTCTGCATTTAAAATAATATTATGTCTCATTTTAATTGCATAAATTAGTCTAGAAAATTTATAAAATCACAAAATTTCAACCAAGGGTGCATCTATTATTATGATTTTATGCAGGTTCTCCTATACAATTTTGGTAGTTATGTAGCTTTCAATTTGTAATATCTTAATTTATTTTAAACGCTTTTAATCAACCAAGTGATCATGAAATAGCAAAATTTGGTTTCCCAAGTGAGGCAAAATAAGTGTTGAAAAATCGTAGACTGTAAAAAGATGATTGCAAGTCCTAATGAGTGCATAAGAAGCCATATAACAACTACAATCTGGACAGAATTAATTAATAATTAATAATTTTGATGATAATAATCTTTTTTTCTCTTCTCAAGCAAACTGGAAAAACACACTGTATATGATTAGATCTTAGAATAGTTCCAACTAAGCCAACAACAGTTCATTAAGTTTTAAACAAAACATAAACAAAAACTTGAGAATTGGTACTCTTTTATCAATTGATCGAATTAAAAGATTTGTCTACTCATGTTTCCTTCAGGCATCTCCTTACACCACCAAGCTTCATTCATGCATTCATAGATCACAAAACAAGCGAAGAAGCCCATTGAGCTTTCTTCCTCACCGATAATTTAGATAGCATCAGGGATGTTTAGGTCTTCTCCTATGAGTGGCTGAAAAGACTGAACACACCGATGACCTCAAAACTATGATTGAAACAATCATTATCTGACAGCATTTCAAAAGCCATCGAACTTTCAGTCACACTCAGTCACTGACAAGAAAGAAATTACCCATGTATTTAGGCCATAAGTAAATAGAGCAAAAAAATCTTAGGCTGAACCCAAATTAATGGCACAAGGTGCAGTTCAAGTGCTTAGGACCAATGATCAATGGCACGCTTCAAATAGTATGGACCAAAGATTGAACCCAACATCTTCAACAGTGATGCGTCTTCTGTTCTTCCTAGGCGTCTTTTTTAAACCAACTATTCTGTGCCTCCTTATAGCATGTCAACTATTTCGTTTCTCAAGAGTGGTTATTGTAATATTTATAAAGAAAGAAGATTGATGGCAAAAGCACTCAAGTTAATGAAAATGAGACATAAGACGAGTGTTTCAGTACAACTTTATTTGTGCCGTGAGCTTAAGGAGCACAAGATATGTAATGAGTCATTGGAGACATCGATCAATAAAAGTCAGGACAAGGTGGTCTTTTACTATTTTGGATGTGTTATATAGCTGAATAGCGCTCTATTTGTGTAAGTTATTCTCATAGAGATAAAGTTGCATGACAAACCTAAGCTAGGGAAGGATTAGGCTACCACATCAACCAAGTCTTATAAGAGGTGGGGCTAAGGCTAGACAAGGTGGGTTAGATGTGGTTGAATCTTCAAGCTTGACCTAGGCTGTGGATGCTAGATGCAATTATAATTGAGGAAAGGAATTGACTCAGAGGATGTAATATATGATTAATTGTTAAGTAAAGGTTGCAAAGCACAAGTTGCATTCGATCAATCACCGAAGGAGACGCTACATCTAGCAAGTCAAATCCACATTAGATAACAATTTTCTAATTTCAACATCATTTTAGCTTAATAAAAATCTTTGAAAAGCTCCAATAAATTTTAAATTAACTGCAAAATTAATTTATCTCATTAACAGTCTTAGATTTTAATTAGCAAAATCAATTAACCTAAATTTAGAGATTAAAAAAATTAATTTGGCTAATTAATATTTAAGCAAATTTAAACTGAATGACCTAATTTTGGAGGTAAAAAGACTAGGCAAATTGATATGAAAATCAGAAAATAACATTTCAATTAGTTCAAATATCTCTTGCTTCTAAAAATGAAATATGTTGAATTTCATAGCAGTCAATCAAAAACCAAAATTAGCTGTCAAACAAGGATGAAGTGGTAATTCAAATGCAATATTAGGTGATGATTCTATAGACCTATGCAAAAAGATAGCATTCAAAATATGTAAAATGACAAATCATACTTAGCAACATCAAAGCAAATTAATAGCTCCCTATAAGAGCTCTTATAAGGTGTTGAGTTGTTCGATCATGTGAAGTGCTACTTGTCCTATTACCCGACCAATATACTACAATCTTCCACATAGTCAATAATATTTTCTCAAGTCCCTGGTATGAGATCAACTACATCTACATGAGATGTGACTAAATATGGAATTCAAGATCTATGAAATAAACTATCATCATACGAGTTAATCGCATCAACAAAGAAGAAGCAACACATTACTATATGATTAGGTACTATTGTTATACAATAGTGGGCAATAAGTTTAATAGTCTTCTTGGATTAATTGCATCACTTAGGGACCTTTTAGTTGCAAGTAGTTAGAAAACCAAAGGATATTTTAAATGCAATGTAACGTAAATACAATAAATTTAAAAATCAAGACATCATTTTCTTATGTTTATTTGGAATTAATGAAAATAAAAGTTAAAAATTTAAAAAAAAACTTAGAGCACAAAGTGGAACAAGGACGGAGGTGTATGATGGTGACGAAGCATGAACTCAAGGTATAAGACTGTTATGCAACAAGGCAATGTAGTGAGGCTCAGTGGTGCCGAGAGAATCAGGGCCAACGGTATTAGGATTTGCATCTATAGTGTTACAAGCATCGGAAATAGAAATAGAGACAAGGTGTCAAAGGAAAACACGAGCTTGGCATATTTAATAAGAAGTTGTAAGTGTTAGCAGCTTCATAAGGCTTCATGTACATTCAACGAGGATTCATGCAGTACACATGTGTACAACTTCATGAGTTCAAATTTGTCCATTTTGAATGAATTCACAATACATCCAAAATATGCTAACCAAGATATTCAAAATTCTTCTAAATTTTATATTGCATTTGTTTTATTTCTAACGAAACATCAAAAATCCTAATACTTGTATTTTTATTTTACAGTGCACCTATAATACTAGAAATCAAATAGTCTCTTGAGAATTAGTTGGAATAATTTCAATCTTAGTTTGATTACCCTCAGATGATGTTGCACATCTAGTTTGTTTCTTTAGATCAACTTGTACTTGGCATCTAAAATACTAATTAAGAATAACAAATTTGCACCAAGGATTTAAATATGTTAGGGTAATGATTTTATATACTACTTTGCTAGGATATTGAATAAATAATGCTAGAGAAACTATGAAAAAATTTAGCATATGCATCTTAGCTTCATGAATTTCCCAAACAATACTTGATAAGAAAGTGATTTTGAACCTATGTTTATCAAGAATCTCATTATGTACATCGCACAACAAAATATGCTTTCTATACATAGCAAGCTTTTTGTGTATTATTTATTTAGATTTTTCATAGTGACTCCTCATGAGAATTAAGCCAACCCCCAAGGTGTAAGAATAAGGTTCAATGACATTGATGAAAAACAAAGGAATGCCACTCATATACACATGATTGTAGCCAAAAGATACAACCTCTCTCTACCTAACACATGCATGTTAAAGCAAGTAGGTAAAATGCGCATACTGATTTATGACTCATTAAGCTACACTGTGTTAAGGATAATGTCCTTTCCAATAGTCAAATAGCCACTTACAAAAGAACTGGAGCATCAACATTCAATCAAGTTCAACACATAAGAAACTAAATCTCAAGGAAGAATTTTGAAACTAGTAAATATGACAAATATTTAAACTACATGAAGAAACATATGTTCATCAATAATAATCTAAGACACAACAAAACATTAAAAATTAAAAAATTATTTAACGTACCTATGGAATGTCTTATGCCTAAAATTGAATTCCCATCAAAGACACATCCGGCAAAATGTCCACCAGACAAAAGCAAAACAATCCTCAAATGTGATTTGTCTCGGGGTTCTGAGAGTAAATGTTTCAACCTGTTGGTTAGCTCATCCTCTCCTATGCATAATGCACTTCCATCATTTCTCATTTGGTTTGCCTTGTAAACATCAAAAGAAACATCCTCGGACTCATCCAAAATCAAACTTCTCCATATAGAAACTATCTCCCCTGACTGAAGGACAAGGTTTAATTTTTGTTTAAATCCTTCCCTTGTCTTGACTGAAGTAACTACACCTTTTTCAAACTCATCTTCAGATCCTGAAATACTTGATACATCGAAATCTTCAAAGGAAGAATCGCAGCCCTTCTCATCAAATTCTTCCTCCTTAACAATATTCTTACCAGCAAGGCTCAGTTTAATCTAGGAATCAATGAAAAAAAAACAAGGTGACAAGCTATAAGGGAAGCATCGACTTGTGAGAAAATACAGTATTACAAGAAAAAAAACTTCAAACATTATAAACAAACCTTTGATGTACCCATGAGATAGCTAATATAGCTTTTAGTTCGATCGACTAAGTTTATGTCGCTTATGTGAAATGTTTTATATTACTTTATCCTTTGTTGTCTTTTGTAATCAATTGATTGATACTAATTAATGTCATTTTTCATTACAATTTGTAAGATATTTCCATAATGATTCAAATGTAATCTTGTCATTGGAATAAGGCATGTATTATTATAAATAGCGTTGCGCCCAAATTCATGAAATTTAAATAATGATGAATAAACAATTTTGAATTGTCATTTTACGTGACGTGAAGCGGATTTGAATCTTTTTTTTTAATGAGGATCTAGCATATTGCTTTGAAGATTCAATAAAATGATATTTTGAGGAAACATCATTAGTTAAAGAAAATACTATAAATCTTTCTACACCCCCTCTCTTTTATATATCTCTTTCCTAAATTATCTTCCATTTATCAACATTTCTAAAAAAATTCTGCCATCCACTACTTATTCTAATATCAAAAAAATAAAAAATTAATGTGGTTTATGCCTACATATCAAATCAAATTATGATTGTGTGGCATCTATTTCATATAATATTCATTGTTAATGCATTATAGAGAATAGATTTAGTAGGTAATTAATCAGATCATCTATGATCACACTTTGAGAATCAGATCATGAAAAATTTAAGAAAATCATGCTCATTATAACTTTCATGACACTAACTCTTTCTGAAAATTGTAAACACTGATGATTCTCATATCACACCATTGAAATCAAAGAGGTTGTCACTAGGAGCCCATAGGCATGATCAAATCATCAAATGAAACCATGTGATAGAGATCAAGGCTTTGACAGATGGAGTGTTAGAAAAAAATTAAGATCATAGAAGATAAGGATTAGTTAGAATATTTAACTTAGTTCGGAAAAGCTTATTTTTAAATTTGTAATCCAATACTAAGATAATTACTATCAAAAGTATATTTTAAATTTGAAATTACTTAAGTTGTTATTATCAAAAATATGGAAAGCATCTCCATGGATTTTTTAGGAGGATTACCAAAAATAAGGTGTCCTGCCTATATTTATGCAGTCATAGATATTCTTTTAAAATATGATTATCCTAATTCATTATAAGAAAACAACAACAAACAATGAGGCAACCAATTCTTTTTTCCAACATGCATGAACACACTTTGATCACCCAATTCCATTATAATGATCAAGATAACCAATATATAAGGCCTTATGGTGCATAATGGTTGTTAGATTAAAGAGAAACACCATATTTTATCCACAAATTGATGGTCAACAAAGGTGGTGAATTGAATCATGGTGCATTTGCTTCAAAAGTATTACAATAACATCCAAAAATATAGCAACATTGTACCTTCAACTCACCTTCAATAAAGCAATGTACTCCACAATGAAGACACTATTTGAAGTATATTTGAGATACTTTTCATAAAATCCCATTGATCTTCAACTCTTCTCCTCCCCTACTAATTGTAGGTTTAAAGTTGAGTAAGAAAAGCTTAGAGGTTTCTCAAGAGCATTAGCAAAACTTATATATAATGGAGGAGAAGCAACTACAAAAGCCCATACAAATACAAAGAATGCCGTAGTTGCCATCATTTAAAGGCTGTCTTTCAAATAAAAAATCTTATCTAGTTAGATTTGAGCAAGAATTGCTTCAAAGAGAAGGAAAGAAGTTGAAACATATTAGCTATGAGCCTTTTAAAATTCTTAGGACGATTAGAATCTGGGACATAAGATTTGTATGCCTTTCTAATATCATTCAAGAATCAACCATAGTTTGGGTCTGCCTCTCAAGAACCCAACACTCCCATCCTAGCCTTGTTAAAGTGGTTAGGCTAAAGACCATTTATAGCACATGAGATATTTTGAACTTCTATTGATTGATAGGTCCATCTGTATGACTAACAATCACCGTAACAATTCCATGATTTATTAGACAATACTCTTTAGCGGTCACCATCAAAATTTATTTTGAAAGTCTTATCATTATTACTATTTTATCATCATCAACATCATCATTATTATTAAATGGATTTGTATGCATAACACAAAATTCTTATGCATTTACATATTCAACACCTATTATTTTATATTCACTTGTATAACATTCCAATCTCTATTTCATATAAAAAAGCCACTAATAATATTTTATTTGAAGTGAAATACATCTTTTCAATATATATGCTTTGATGTGATTTAGTAACTAGAGTATAATAATAAAGGTAAATATAAAGATTAAGTGCTTGATATATAGATACACAAAAAAAATTATGGTATGTATGTAAATACCCTTATTATCATCATCATCACTATTATTTTGTTGAATAAATTTTTTTTTTATTTCCATTATTGTCGATTCCTAACATGAATAAGAAAATATGAATGTTGATATTAGATTGATAGCTAGCCATAAAACTCACATCAAATCTAACGAAATTAATCCAAACCTAAATTTTACTAATGCCAAATCATTCTCCGAAAGCAACACATTAAGACTATTTTAATTATTATAAGACATAGGCAAGGGTGGGCTAGAACATCTAGCATCATAATTTAATCCAATTGTGATGAAAAGCAAGATGTGCTATGGAGCCACCCTTAAGTATCGTGCCATAAGTTAACTTGATTATGATGAAAAATAAGAAATAGTTTATAAGATCTAAATCTAAGACTATATTGCCACTTGAAATTTGGAAACTTTAAATGGAAAGACGAGAACTTGTGCATAGTACATGATAATAAAAAGAATAAATATTAATTATTTATAAAAAATCAAACGAAAATGAGAAAATTTCAAGAATAAATGATTAGTTATTATATGTTCTAAAAGCTAATAATAGGAATTGTGGATGAGTTAATCGAGTATGTGATAAGGTGATTGCTATAAGATAATCATTGGTGAGAAAATTATGAATATGATCATTGTTTATGCTCGTCAACTTGGATTAAATAATTTTAAATAATGAGAAGAAATGGTAAAATTACTATAATATATATCTATTGAAAAAAGAAAAAATATTGAATGATTTAAATGAGCTTATCAGTTCTAATAGAAAGGGCTATGAGAAAATTTATGGTAGTTATGGAGATGAGATATAAATACAATATGATGAGTTATATTTGATTTCACAGTAACCAATAATCATGTATTAGCATATGCATGCTTTAAGAAATGAAATAAATACTTAGTTGCTCAAAATGGTGGAGTCACAAAATCATAAATAAATTTCTTCTAATCAAGAAAGAAGCTTAACATCACAGTACACAATAATAATTGTGAATATATATCTTGAAAGTTTGAACAATGAAGAAACAATAAAAAAGAAATTAAGGCCTTAGAATAAGGCGGTAAAATTTTAAACTATGAGAATTTGTTAATCCATCGAGATGAATTTTAAAGAGAGATAAATTAGAATTTCATAGTTGAGCAAACTTTAAGTAGGATAAGATAATTAGTTGTATTAATAGAATTGTTGTAGAAATTTTAGAAGAGTCAAAAAATTGATGGTACATAAATAAATACACTTAATGATGGAGTAAGGAGGTGAAAGGGTTATTAAGAAAAATTGCATTTTAAAATAGAATCAAAAATTAAATACTACTAAGAATAATAATGATTATAAAAATTTAGAAGTTAGCAAAGAGAGTATTGAGAAAAGCTAATTATCATTTTTGATGAATTATATAAATGTTTGGTACTAAGAAAAAAAAAAAGATATATAGAATAGCTAAGGTAAGAGATATGAGATCTAGGAATTTTGATAAAATTAAATGTATTAAAAGTGAAGATAATAACATCTTGATCAAACATGAAGACATCAAAGAAAGATGAAAATATTAATTTGAGAATTTACAAAATGAGAGATTTAAAGAAAAAAATTATTTTGGGAAAACATAATAAAGTATTTTATAAATTGATCCAATTAAGTGGAGTTAGTTCTAAAAAATATGTATAAATATAAGATTTTCGGTCTAAATGAGATAGTTATTTAGATTTGAAGAGTCATGGAGGATATTGTGATGATTTGGCTTATAAAAATTTTAATAAAATTTTGAAGACAAAAATGATTTTAAATACTCAGAGAATAATCAATTTAGTACCACTATTAAATAAAAATGATGTTCAATTTTATGTTAACTTGAGATGAATCAAACTTATATGTCATACAATGAAGCTATGGGAGCAAGTAATGAAACATAGACTTCAAAAAAGTACATCAATTGTGTAGAATAAATTTTCAATTCATGCCAAAAAAAATCTACTATAAAATAAGTTTTTTTTACATCAAGAAAATTAATGAGAGAATAAATAAAGGATCTTCATGTGATTTTTATTGATTTTAAGAAGGCACATTATCATGTACCACAAAATTAATTTGATGTGCATTTAAAAAAAAAATATGTATTTCAAAGTTATGTAAACATTATTAAAGACATACCATGAAACACTAATTAATATTAGAAGTAGTTTAGAATGATCCAAGATCTTCTGATAACTATAAGTTTACTTCGAAGATCAACATTGTTTTGTATTGGTATGAAGATGCTTACAGAGAATGTTAAAAATGAGTTATCTTAATGTATGCTTTATGTAAATTATATGTTCTAAATGATAAAATATACACTAAAATTAATAAAAAATAAGCATAACTGAGAGAATGATTACAAGAAAATTAATTGAAAAAAGATTATATATAATTTTATGGGTATGATTTCAATAATTATATTCAAATTTAAAGTGAATTTTAGGTGTAACAAGTTTAAAAATCTTGGATCCATTCTAGATAAGAATAGACAGATGAACATATAACTTTTAAAATTAAAGCTAAATGGTTAAAATGAAAAGTGTTTTAAGAGTCTCGTGTGATTGAAATAGATCATGCAAGCTTAAAGATAATTTTACAAAGCAATAATTAGGTCGATGATGTTATCTAGACCAAATATCAGGTAATTAAAAGATGATTTATATCTAAATTTAATATGGTAAAAATGAGAACTTTAAGATAGATGTGTGAAAAAAAATAGAAAAATAAATTCATAAATGATTATATTAGAAAAAAATATTAGGATTGTATCTATTGAAGATAAGTAATTGAAAATAAATTTAGTAATTTAGAATTGTATAATGAATGATAGAAAACACACTTATTAGCTAAGTTAATAAAATTAGTGCCAAAAGATTGGGAAGAAAAAATGATGAGCCTAAAATTACAACGATATGTAAGTCATTCAAAATGATTTGTCAAAAATAAGTTTAGCATCTCAAATCACACTAAATACAAATGAATAAAAAAATAAGCATTCACAACACCAAACCAAAATAGTTGAGATAGAGCTAATGATGATGACCTTTTGTTAATATTATTGAAGATAAAGCAATTCATCCCATCTATCTCTCCCAACAATAACGAATTTATCATTCGTCTATTTTTCATCAGGATAGATTTATGAATAAATAGATTTTCATTCATTTATTTTTCTTCAAAATGGATTCATGATATGAAGGACCACGCTAGCTTAACAATACTACAAGTCTTTATTTCTTCCTTCAGTAATACTTCAGTCTCTATGACAAAATTCCTTCCAACTTGGGGGAATTGATAGCACATAGGGTGATTATTTGTGATTTAGTGACATTCATAAACTTCAAATTATTTATGGGGAATAATTTATATTACATTGTGCTTCCTTCATTAATTAATTTGATTTTTAGTCTTAATATGTCATTTTAAATTTAAGACCAATTTAATATTTCCCTTATTTGTTTAGGGGTAATTATGTCATTTGGAGATAGGTGATCAAGTAAGCGTGTTAAATGAAATATTTGTGAGTTATGATTCTACAATATTTCATATTTGTTTTTTTTTTTTTGTATTTTATGGATTTACACTTTCTGAGAATTCAACAAAATGATACTTTATGAAATCAACATTAATTGTTTGAGGAGTCACCATATCTTTCTAACCCCATATATGCCCTTCTTTCTTCTATACATAAATATATTATAACAACAAGCCTTTATCCCACCATGTGGGGTCAACTACATGAATCTTTCCTCTCCATTGTGTCCTATCAAATGTCGAATTCTCATTTAATTTTAACAAAATAAAGTCATTTGTTATACTTCCTACCTAAGTCTTTTTAGATCTATCTCTACCTTTTTTAACATATATCGAGTCTAATGCATCTATTCTCATAATTGGATCATCGGATGGCCACCGTTTTATGTGACCAACCATCTAAGACGACTCTCCCTAGTCCCTAATCTTATCTACTAGAGCTACTCCAACCTTTGCACGTAAATATTCATTTCACATTTTGTCTATGAGTGTAAAGCCACTCATCAACCTGAGCATTCTCATCTCAATACATAATTTTAGGCTTCTCTTTTATTAGCCAACATTTTGAACCATAACGCATTACAGGTCTTACCACCATCTTCTAAAATTTTCCCAATGCATAAAACAATTCAACAAAATTAATACCACCCTGCTTCCTATGGATTCTCCTCACAGTGAGAAGACAAGTTAAGGGAATAAAACTCTCAAAATCCTTCTTAGTCATGTCAGTGGCCTTAGAAAGGGATGCATAAAAAGTCCATAGAAATAGAGTTCCTAATTCCTTCAACAAATACTGGAGTGAGGAAGGGATCTCACATTAAGGCGGTGAAGGTCGGATTTGAAATGCGACCGCTGATCCTGAAGAGATTCAAACTCTGACTTGCAGGTGTTGCAAGTCCATCGCTGACTTGTCCCCTTCAACTTCTCCGCTGTGACCTTTGAGTGGGGTTCATCTCCTTGCGCCACGCAATCTGCGCTCATGACCGAAGCGTCCGACGTATGAGATGAAGAAGACTCATCGGTGGGTGTAATCAAAGGATGGTCGAAGAGGAGGAGGCGGGAGGAATCGAAGAAATCGGCAGGAAGATCGAAGAGGGACCGAAATTTTTGTTCTCTCTGGCTCTTCTCAGTCGCAGCCATTGAAGAAGAGAAAAGAAGAAAGCGTGAATTTTGCGGCTCGGATGAAGCTTGCTCAATCGTGCAGAAGCATTCCAGGCCACCAGGGCACGAGACTAAAGAGGTAAAGTAGGACGCCTAGGCGCATTTGTACTTGTCATGTTATTAAGGAGAGTTTTTATCTTGTGCATACCACTCAATTCTTATGCATTTACATATTTCACACTCAAACTTTAATTTTTACTTAAATAACACTTAAATCTTTATTATTACATCAAAATATCACCATTATTTTTTCAAGTGAAATCTTTTTCTGCGTAGGAAAGTCTTGGTTTTGTAAATATTCAAGTTTGAGTGTGAAATATATAAATGCATAAGAATTATGTGATATGTATGTAAATTTCCCATTTATCTTTTTTTTTTGTGGAGATATCCTAACCTCACCCTTGGTGAGGCGTCGTATATCAGAACTCGTGGCTTCACAGAGTTCCTTACCTATTTTCCGTATCGAGCAGCGGGTTGGGAAGTACTTGACCCTTCATGCTGAGCTAAGCCCGGTGGGTTCCCATTTATCTTTGCATAAATATAAACTTTATGACTTATTTAATTATATGTATTTTATATGCATTAAAATATAGCAGAAATTCAGCTTGCAAAATAAGTTGAATCAAACTTAAGTTACAATTCATCCAACTTCAACTCGCATGTTTGATGATGGCTCGAACTCGAGATCATATGCTTAGCTAGATCTCGACTCATTTTTTAAATCATGAGTTCAAATTGGACTAAAGAGATAGAACTCGGCTCAAAATTTCATATGCCTCTTTTTCATCATTATAATTTGCTAGACAATCATCAATCTGTTGTGGGTTGACAGCTGCAACCATCATTGAGCTCGAGGCTTGAAGATATCATCAAATGTCTATCAACTACAGAATACGGAGCTCCAAACACCTTCATGGTGCTACCCATCAACCCATCCTCTAGTTAAAGTGTGATCAAGGGACATAACGAGGAGATATTTTTGTGATATAGAAAATCTATTTTGAATCTTATGTTTGAGTCAAAATTGCAAAAATGTGATACATGATTAGGGAAAATGATTAATTGCATTTAGAGAAGGAGCAAGGACTATGAGGGCACATGGAAACAATTATATTGCTTGACTAGCCAACAAATAGAGCCACGTCAAGCTTAAGTTCAAGTTCAATATCTTTTGAGAATATTTAAACGAATTTAATAGCAAATTCATACATATAATATATGTGGGATTGAATCAAAGACCTCTTGATTGACAGCCTCACAACCACTAAACTCAATCTAATATAAGATTAATTTAATGAGTTCAAGCTTAAGCTCTTGGCATGACAAATTTGACTCACAATCTCATTAATGAGTCAAGTTCAAGTTGCTTGTGCACCCATTTTGTTTATTTAAATGAAACAATAAACTAGTTAATAAATCAAAGTAATTTAATAATGAAATTTAGTCCTCATTTAGGGCGGCAATGGTGGTGCAATGTGGTACAACAGTGTCATTTGGGTAATGGGTTTTGTCGATATTTTTGTTGCATTTTAAGGAATTTGTGGTGGGAAAGCTGTGTTTTTCAACATAATTTAACTACATGCGGTGACGGTCAGAAAATTATAGTTTGACTTTTGTAAAATAAAAAAAATCATATACCCACCACAGCTTTTTCAAACAATGGCTTCTTTTATTACACATCCACAACTAATTTTTCATACAACTATAGCTATCCCAAACAAACCCTTAATTAACATCTCCCGCATTATTGAAAAATGAGAAACATAAATAATGATGAAAAATAAATAACAACACATTTGCTTTACAAGAATTAATATTCTATATGTTTTACTTCCTAAATTGGAATATATATCATTGACACAGCCTAGAATAGAAGTTCATAGAATTATCTATCAACCTTATGCAAAACATGAAGAACGCAAATATCACTACAATTAACAATCCTATGAAGATATGCCCCAAATTTAGACATTTGCAATGAATAAAAAAAATAAAAAAAATAAAAAACATAAACCCAGAACTAACATAACAAGGAGCCGCCCCACCATAGAAGCAACAATCAAGTTTAGTCAGATGACACTGCAAGCCCTTTGCTATAGCTGCTTCACTCTCTCAGCCAATTTTTCAAAGCTCAATTGCATCCTCCTAAATATTCTTCATTTCATCAAAAAGAAGAAGTTTATTTGCATATTCTCAAAACAAGAGTACAGTTAGTTTATAAGAAAGAGAAGCTAAGATTTTTCTTGCTTTAGAGAAAAAAGAAATAACTTTGCGGTAATGAATATGAAGCTATTGTCATAACAACAGCAACAAATGTTCTTACACCAAATTTGGAAGTTGATTTTTTTTTCTTATATTATTCTTAAGACGAGCAGATTTAGGAGGGGTATGTGGAGGCAGCACAAGTTCTGTTAAATTTTTAATATGTCTCTATAATCATAACAAATACTTGATATTTGTTAAAGTAAATATTAAATGCATCTCTTACAAAAAAAAAATATATTAATTTATGTGCTCATTTAGAAGATTTTGGAGTATATGGTTATCTTATTTTGAAATTCAAAATTTTAGTTTAAAAAGTTTTTAAATTTTTTAATTATTCTAGACGAGCATTCAATGCATAAGAATTTATCAAAATAGTTAAAATAAATCAATAATCAAATATTAAAAATATTAAATGACTTTTTTACTATCTTAAATGAGTGTATTATTAAATTTTAAATGTACAAATTATCAAGCCTTAAATTAGCATATATTTTTAGCTTTGTCTATCTTTTTCATGAGTTTTATATGTTTTGTTCATGATGATAAATAAATCAAGCATCTAACTGCTCAATTTTTTTATTTAATAATGGATCATTTATAAAAATACTCAAATTTGTGTGATCAATAATAAACAAGTACCAACCAAATTGAACCATGACGAGCTTCCCATGCATATTTATTCATTTGCAATTCAGACTAATTTTTTAATGTACTGTTATTATTAATCATTGTGTTAAACTAAATTATCAAATTATAATTATATTAATATTCTAATTATTAATCATTGTGTTAAACTAAATAATATTTTGACATATGGATACTTTAGATCTGATCATTTAAGATCAATTTGATCTTACATCTGCTCAATTTAATTTTAGTTTGAGTTAAATTCATTAGTAAGTTCAATCATCACCTAAAAAATATAATTTTATTTTTGAATGATCTCAGAGCTGAATTCATACCTTATATTAGTTATTATTTTCTTCATCAATAATTCAAGCGAACAAAAATATATTATTGAAGATATGAAAAAAACAAGCAATCTTATTATAATTGTTGAGAACTTAAATTTTCAACTAAGAGATCTTGAATTTATAGATTACATGTGTTATGTGCATGATAATTTGTAATTTAATTCTCTCAAATATTTCAAAAAAAAAAAAGCGATGAATAGAGCTTTCCACCCGAAAAATTGAAAATTTTGAGAATTGATGAGATAATTTTTCTTAGAAGATTTATATATATATATATCACATAATTTTTATTATATTTACATATCAAATATTTAAATTTTGATATTTATATATCTAATATCTAACATATACATGAAAGATATATTCACTTTTAAAAAGATAGATTAGAAAATAATAGTGATATTTTTATGCCATATTAAATATTTATGTATTATGAATATAAATATCAAAATTTAAATATTAAATATAGAAATATAAAAATATCATATAATTTGCATGTAATTGCTCATTTTATTGTGAAAATTGATGCCACAGGTTCATAAAATTTTCGGTCTCCACTACATGAAACGACCAGGCCGAGTTCAGTCAAAGTGTGATGCATGTGAGGCTCGAGTGTGGTTGACATGGCTGGGCAGGCCGACTAGGGTGCGGGGATGTTGCTCACCAGCAGGCTAAACAAAAACCAATCACTATTTCTCATTGTAGAACTGATCCACTCATCAAGGGGGTGAATGATTGATTCATTATGACAATCAAATCTGGAGTGCATCTAAAAAAAAATTCAGATTTGAGTTTCTTGTCTCAAGACTCTCAACTAGTGGTTGAGATTTTACTTCATTCTTGAAGAATTCAAATTTAAATCGTAGAGAATATACGTGAATGTGATTTTATCATAAAAAGAAAAATAAATCAGATTCATGCTGACATAGAAAAAAATTCGAGCTAGAATCCGATCTAGAATTATGATTCATATATTTTTCAGATCGAGCTTAAACATTGTATGATACTGTTAGACGCTTATTCATAAAATCATGTCTAAGTAAAAAAAAAAAAAAATCCATACGAAGCTCAAGAATGGGTTAATTATGTGCCCAGTTCGTCTACTTAATTTTTTTTTTTTTTGAAATGGGTATCCACCCAACACCCCACCTATTTTATAGGTGAGGATGTCATATACTAATTTCATCTTCATTAAATTAGCGTCTTAATTGATTTTCACCATTACACATGGCGCCCGGCGGGATTGACTTCAGAGTTCGCGGCACATTCGTTAGCTAAGAGACGATGGATGCTCGTCTGCTTAATTACTTACTCTCACAAATTTTATTCAAAATATAAGATACTGAACATACAAGTCCAAAATAAATAGCCAAATATACATGATATATGAATGAATAATATAACACTTTCAACAGAAGACAAAAAAGAGGACATGCTGTCGTACTCTAAATGACAATTTGAACGCAAAAAACCTATATTTAATGGTGACTTGATAAGTTGAAGACATGTGACAAGAAACTCTGTCGCGAGCTCTCACTTGGACAATCAATGCTCGTCACTTCACTGCAGATGACTGTGTAGATGGGAAGCTGCGGTAAAAGAACAATAAAGTAAAATAAAAGGTTTGCTCAAGCTATTCAGCACAAGTTTTTTTTACACAGTGCGGGGTGTACTGTAAGAAGGCTTTATGGAGGGAAAAAATGACCTACAAAATGATCAAATCTCAGCATTTTCCTTAAAAAGAAACTGTATTGAATTTTCCATATAATTATCTTAAAATTTTTATATAAAATATATCATTTGAGCTAATATCTTATATTTTTCATATATTTTTTATCATTAAATCTATTGATGTAAATTATAAAAGATATATAACGAAATGCCCCACTGAACTATACTTAAATTAATGCAGGTCGTATCTATATTATTGCCTAGAAAATACTTTATTTGTCATATTTACTGTTTCAAACAAAATATTTGATCAAACTTTTCAATTATTTTCAAAATTGCCGAGAGAGAGAGAGAGAGAGAGAGAGAGAGCAGCTTGCGGCATGCCGCGCATGCAGTACTGTACCGGCTCTGACTCACTGACAGAGCTTAAGCGTGACAAAATTCAAAAAAAACGAGTAGATTCAAATGCCGAATGGGCCTATCAGAAGAGAGAGATTATTACTGTTATCCAAATTTAATTTCTCATGAAATAAACTATGATCGTCAATTGCCAAAAATAATAATCATTCATGTAATTTTAAAAATTTATGATAATAATATTTCCCAAAAAAAAGTTTATGATAATACACATATATTGTTATTATACTCATAATTTCTGTTTGAAATTTATAAAGTTTAAATAAAAAATAGATAACCTCTCTGAGCAATGATCAGAATTTTTAACAAAAAAATTATCATGGAGAGTCCATCAAATTTTATGTGATGTACCTCTTTATTTTATATGTATAAACATCTTTTGAAAATTTTAATAGAAATATATGAAACTAAATATTAAAATGAATCTAGAAAATATAATTTTAATTTTCTTATTTAAATATATATATATAAATTTTATATTCAAACAACCAGAGCAGCCTAGAATGGTTGCGTTGATTGTATTAATAATTAGACTATAACTTATCGGTAAAGCGAGTAAAAGACAATATTCACGTACCGTTGGCCGTAAACCTTGCTGCTAGTGCTAGCTGCTATTAGGGTAATGGAACAGCAGGCGTCAGCTCACCAAAGCCATCGCCGCCGGCCCCGCCGGCCCGTCTACCGCCGGCTTCTACAGACTTTCTCGAACGGTTACGTCCACGATGCATGTGCCGCTCACAGTACTTCTGGTTGGGAACTACGTCACGCGAGCACCGCCATTTCTTTCCATCCGTCCTTCGACACCTCCCGGGCTCCGGCTCCAGGCTGTTCCTATAATCCAAACACAAACCTCCAGATCCCGAAACTGCCCAAAACCCAGAAAATTAGAAGATAAGAACAAGTGAAGGCACAAAGTACAAAGCAAGATAAACGAAAGTTTTTTTCGGGAGAAAGATAAACGAAAGTTAAAGAAAGAATTTAAGTTCAAGAAGGGTAGTGATGGCGACTGCAGTTGGCGGCGGCGACGCTCTTCCATATGGGGAGGACAAGGTGAAGGGGGACGGGAAGGCCGTCCTCCATGTACTTGTAGATGAGGGCTTGATGCTCCAGCTCTTGCATTTGCATGAAAGTGAAAAGCGGTTTTCTGGCGGGGCTGGAGGCGGAACTCGCATTGAGACCGAGTTCGAGGCTGGGGGTTAGAGGTGACGGAGGCGCCATGTTCTCGGCTTCTGCAGAGGTAAACGTAGCGGTAGTTAAACGGAGGGGATGAAACGCTTATTTGTGATCAGTGATATTGGGTTGGGTTTAATTAGTATGAAAGGTAAGGGAGGAGAGGAGGAGGAAGATCGTACCAGGCGTCTGGTCTGGGATGAGGCGGGCGACCTTGGAAGGAGGATGAAAGAGTGGAGTGTCGTTAAGGCATGAAGTGTGCTCTTTGGTTGCCATTCTGGTTATCTAGGCACGAAAGACATGGGAGTTTTGTCCTCCTCTGCTTGGTTATTGGAGATGCAGGGACGAGGCTGCTGTGTTCAGCGGGGGTATCACAAAAGAAGATCTTAAAAATTTTACTGGAGCTTTTGCTAAGAATATGGAGTTCAAGTGCATAGCATCAATCATATGAATATATGGCCGTTTTTTTATTTAATCGCACGCTTAACATAAATATTAATTTTTTTGAATATATATTCAAAAAATAAATATTTTTGTGAACGAGAAGTATTTTTTTTATTCCCCAACTTCAGGAAGAATATTGGAGATGACATATATAAAATTCAAATGTTGGATCATTGATAATAATTAAAATTGAAGATATATGCCATATGTCAATATTCTTAAAAGATGGCAGTGAATTTGTTAATACTTAATATGAATTTAGGATCTATTTGAGATAATTATAATTATCTAAAAAATAATAGTATAATTATCATAAAAGAATTTGTTCTTTAAAAAGTTACAGTGATATTTATAATTTTTTCTTTTATAAAAAGAAAATTAAATCACAACCTTTGGCTACTATCTTAATGAATCAGGTAAAATTAGAAAATATAATTTTGTCATTATAAATTTTCAAAATATTAACAGAATGTATTTTTCTTAAATGAAATTACTGTGGTGCGGCACCCAAATGTCCCCTTAGCTTTAAGATAAAAAAAAAATTATTATAGGCAGTTTAAAAGTTATATGTTTGCATATACCCTAATAATTTTAATAATTTTTATATTTATTTAAATAACATTTTAACATCACAATTATTTCAAAATTTGTGAGATAACAAATTAATAAATCTAAATTTGTGTAAAAATATTTTTTATTTTCAAAAAATAATATTAATAACAATTTTGAAGTAATTTAAAAATATGGGTGTTGCATAAATAAATATTAAAGTATAAGTATCAAATATTAAACACATAAGAATTGTGTGGCATATAAGTAAATCTTCCCATTTTTAAAGATCCTTTCTTGCTCACTCAAGTCCAAATCAATGAGGTGGGACTTTATTATAATTCATGTATAATTTAAACTCAAAATCTTAACAATAATATCCAAGGCCCTTACAAACTAGATTAACTAGCAATTATAGCCTCATTTTAAAAATGATACATTAGTGAAATTTATATCATATATAATTTTAAAATTATTTAAAAAATTAATCTAAGAATCCTAAGATAACCTAATTTTGAAATCATTTAGACTAAATATATAAAATATTTGATTTATTCAATCTAAAATTTTCCAGTCTACCCTAATTTTAAGAATCTTAGATTAAATTTTATAATTATTATGCTTGATTTAATTATAAATATACAAAATTTAGAAAAATATATAATCCTTAATTATCTTTAAAAAAAGTTTAATTATATATGTGAACACTTAATTTAACCTATTTAAGCTCAATTTTAAATGAAATTATTATTACTGAGCTCATCATGTTAAACCATATTATTTGGATTACAAATTTATATACTTTGAGGTATGAAATTATTGATAAATGCACTATTCGCAGATCTTTTTAATATTATATATCTTCCAAAAAAAATATTTTGATAAAGGAAGATAAATAGTAGATTTATTTATTTATTTTTCTGGATGAGAAAAATAAATAAATTTAAATTTGCCATATATCTCCTAGCATTATTTTTATGTAAAATTATAAAAGAAAAGATTATATTAGATCATTGTAGGTAGTGCAAGACACAGAGAATTAATTTTTAATAATTATGATTATATTATTTCGACGTCTAAAACATTGAAGGTGCTACAAATTTGAGATATAAACAAAATTAAGAAATTATTAAATTCTGCATCGTTTGATGCTCATGAAAATAAATTAATAATTTAATTGTAGAAAGACGCCGCGAGTGTCCATAAGATGTGAAATCTTGACATTATTAGAATTTAGCTTGAACAATGACCGTTGATAAAAATTATTATGTGCTTAAATTTAAATTTTAATAATATTATATAATAAGATATTTAATTAATATATAATTAAGATGTATTGTCTGTAAATTAATATATATTGATATAATATTAATTATATAATAAAAAATAATATTTATGTAAATATTAATGATATGACCCTGAAAATTCCTCTAAGACATCTTGACGAAAAGTCGATAAATCAAACCTGGCCGGATCAAAGACTTAAAATATCATCAAACTTTGAGATATCGTTAAATTTCTAAAAGCTCTCAAATATGGAGTTTATAATAAATCGAAATCGAGCGTCTGCCCACAACAAGCCAAAGATCTTACAACTTCATTTGAGCATTCAAATATTTAAATACATCAAATGATCAATGATCATGGATCATGTCCGATGAAGTGGAGTGAACGGGTTTTGCATATATGACGCCACCTCCAATCTATAATCATTCCTCATATGAGGAGGCCAAGAGAGAGAGAGCTCTAAGATCCTCCAAGACATCGTCGCCACTGACGGCCGCCAACCATCGCCGCCGCCATCCGCCGTTGATCCTTGCTGTTGCCAATACCTGGTTCCATCATGATGACTTCTACCAATGATTGTTCCTGCTTCGCCAATGATTGTTCCTCGCATTTCGCCGTATCTGATTTACCGGTGATTGTTCCACACGCTTCACCATCATCTACTACTAAGAATCTACAACCGATTGTCACATAGTTTGTTCCTTTCTCATATATTGTAATCCCAGACGGAAGATCTTGTACTTTGAAAGATACATAGTGGAAGCTTTTTCTGAGCCCCATGATTTTTCCGTCTTTCGATTTTCCATGTAAAATGAGTTTTATTGTTCACACTTTTATACCTGTGTGTGTTGGATTTCACATAAGCTAAGGTAAAACTTTTACTCTACATTAATTTTCTAGCACGCAGCTTTAGCCGTCGTGGGATGAGAACCCTTCAATCACAATTGTGAACACCTCGTTATGGCCAATAGACGCATTATAACAACGAGCCTCCGCTCCAACTCCTCACTCTCAAACCAATCAAACCAAGGATGCCAACCTTCGCCTCACTTCCCCGATAGCGTGACTGAAGGAGCGACAAAAATCTCTTTAGAAGATCGTAATGGAAGAGTCTCAAAATGAGATGATATTACTTTTGAGGAACACAATACTATCGGAAAACACATCTCCCCAAGATCGACAGCAATGGGAGGTCAAAATGCGATTTCCTTGACGAAGTTCTCCACGTAGACGTGATGTGATCTCCTTGACACCGCTAATTCTACTCATCCATCACGCGCAACAACAATCGCTAATCCACCAATTATGGTAGGCACGTTCTCATCTTGTTAACCACTCATCATGTTATGCAATTATGATGCTTAATGCAAGACTAATTTCACCTTCAAGATATAAATCATCTTCCCCTCACCGCGGTATGAAGAATCTCACATTTAGCTATTCTTCAACATCCTATTCGTGGGTTTCAAGCTTCCAACATTGATTCTATGATGCTGACCCACATGAACACATCGACCATTGACTATCATGCATATCCAACGAGCTCGACACCGCTTTGTTAGGTCTTTCCGATTACCCTCGGGACAAGCTTGCACTTTTTACTCCCTTCCAAGAGAATCCATCCATACCTTGACGAACTTGCCAAGATTTTTGTAGAATAGTTCATTGCAAATTGGAGGATCATTAAAGATTCCTCCCATCTCTCCGCATTCGTCAAAACGAGGGCGAATCAGGAATATTTCCGAGGTTCTCCTTAAAGCGCCAAATACTGAGTAGACTAAACTATTAAGAGGAGTTTTCCTTGGAGGACTTTGTCTAAGGCCTTTTTACTCGACTAATGCGAGACACGGTCCGCTCATATGCCGACTTGGTTCATCGTGGAAGCACAAATCTACCGATGAGGCTACTACGCCATCACAAATAATTTGAGCAATCTCTGAAAATATAAAAGCACCCGTGGAATGGACCACACCTATCAAAAGAAGCAAAGGCGTGATCTCCTCCATGACCCTCATATTAACGATGTGAACCACAAAAGGAATAATCGAACACATCTCGTTAACCTCTTAATGGCTATTTGAGATGAAGAAAATATCAAGTGGCCGCATCCATCAAACCAAATTCGTGAAATCGAGCAATATTATCACTTTCATCAAGTCGGGACATACTCGAGGCATGCAAACAACTCAAAGAAGAAAGAGGCTCATTCGAAGGATATCTACCGATTTGTGAAGAATCAATCGACTCAAATAAACATACCTCCAACCGGGGCAACCGACAATCACACGTAAATAACAAAATAATCATCAAACAACGGAGAAATTGAAACAATCGCAGGAGGACCAATACTATCTAATCAAGTTCTCATTACCATCTCTGAAGAGCTGGAGTTAAAGAAGTCTCGTACTGATCATTCAATCACTTTTAATGACTCAGACTTAGAAGGAGTACATGTTTCTAATCAAGATCCACTTATCGCGGGGATCGGTGACCCATGCTATAATGTTAAGAGAATTTTGATTGATAAGAGTTTTGATGTCTTATTTTACTCCACATTTTTTAACATGGGCTTGGTTAGGGAAAAGCTCCAACCGCAGACCATTATGCGGGTTTGATAATCGCCAGAAAGTAGAGAGGACAATCACCCTTCCCGTTGTCCTTGGTGAATTTTCTCGACAGCTCATTTAATCCAATTCATGGTCAAGTTAGATTCAACATATAACACTATCTTTGGAAGGCCCCTCCAATCAATTTTCGGTGCAGTTACTTCAGTATCTCATCTTAAGATGAAATTTCCAACCCCATTGGAGTTGGAGTGGTGGGAAATTAATGAGATAAAGACAATCATGTTATCTCGCATAAGCTCAACCACGCCTTCGCGGACCTTCAACATCGAAGATTTTAATTTTCGAGATGAAGAAGTACCCCAGAAAGATTCGCCTGTAGAAGACTTGCTCTTTGTTGCATTATCAGATGACCAACCATTACAAACAATACAAGTTGGATCTCTGCTCTCAGACGAACAAAGGGAAAAATACATAGATTTTTTGCGCAGAAATCAAGACATCTTTGCTTGGAGTCTGACGGACATGCCGGGAGTCGATTCCAATGTGATCATGCACTCCCTCAAGATCGATCCGACATTCAAACCAATCGAAGCAAGTTTTGCACTGACGCTCTGCTATTGAGTAAGAAGTTAAGCTTCAAGTGATTCATACGAGGTACATTACCCTACATGGCGAATGTTGTCATGGTTAAGAAAATAAACGGAACATGGAGAATGTGTATTGATTACACTAACCTTAACAAGGCTTGCAAAGATAGTTTTCTTCCGAATTGATCGGTTGGTTGATACGTCTGACATCAAATGCTCAATTTTTTTGGATGCTTACTTGTTACAACCAAATAAAAATGAACTCAATGGATGAAGAAGCTACAACATTTCAAACATATAAAGGTTTATAATGTTATAAGTTATGTCGTTTGGATTAAAAAATTGGGTGCTACCTATCAATGCCTTATGAATAAGGTCTTTAAAGACCTAGCGACAATGGAGGTATATGTGGATGACATATTAGTGAAAAGCTTGGAAGAATCATAACATATTTTTGACTTAGAAATATGCTTTAACCTTCTTCGATGTTATAACATGAGACTCAACCCGACCAAATGTGCTTTTGGAGTTACGTCAGAAAAATTTCTTGGATTTATGGTAACCCACCGTGGGATAGAGGCCAACCCCGAGAAAATCAAAGCTCTCAAAAATATGACTCCTCCGAAGAATATTAAGGAAGTTCAACATTTGAATGGATGAATTGCTGCGTTATCCCGCTTCCTAGCCTGTTCTAGGGATAGATACTTGTCATTCTTTAAAATATTAAAGGGAGCTAAAAATAATAATTTTCAATGGACTGATGAATGCCAGTCTACTTTTGAGTAGCTAAGAGAGTATTTATCATCTCCACTCCTACTATCCAAGCCTATTAAAGGAGAGATGTTATACTTATATCTCGCAGTCTCTTCCCATGTGATAAGCTTAATTTTAGTGCGAGAAAAAAGTAGGATACAATGACCAATTTATTATGTCAGCAAAATTCTCTCTGATATAGAAAGCCATTATCCACTTGCCGATAAGGTGGCTCTGGCTTTAGTTTTCTCGTAAAATTGCATCCATACTTCCAAGCTCACACTCATTTACACTCATTTACCATTAAGGGCCATCCTACGAAACCGAAGCATGGGAGGTTAATCAAGTGGTCAGAATTGGGAGAGTTTGATATAAATTTTCTACCTCGCCTGCTATAAAGTCTCAAGTACTGAGACTTTATGGAATGCATTGCCAACTCTGGAGGAGCTATCGCTACATGCCTTTCATCTCCTTAATGGACCCTCATGTTGATGGAGCAGAAGACTTGGCCGGTGCGGAATCTTACTTATTTCTCCCGAATACCTTAGAGTATGACTTTTTGCAACTAATAATATGGTCAAATGAGGCTCTCATAGAGGTTGAGACTCGCCAGTGAAGCTCAAGACTTAGTGATACACGACTCTCAACTTGTCACCTCCCAAGTTGAGGGAAACTTTAATGCTCATAATCCCCAACTAGCACAATACCTCCACTTGGTGAAGTCTCTTCTTGCCCATTTCAAGACACATCAAATCATTCACATACGAGAGAAGAATACTGAAATGACGCTCTGGTAAGCTTGCTTCATCTACTAGGATTTAAGAAGACATGTTGAAGAGATACATTTTCGAGTATCCAAGGGTCATGGGTAATTCAAGCAATTGATGAGATAAAGGAACATTTGTGGATGGACCCCATCTGTCTTTTCTACAAGAAGGAACTCTTCAAGACCCAACTTGACTGCCTCCAAGACAAGCTTCAAACTTTACTATTATTGGAGGTGAACTATACAAATGAGCTTTCTCTGCACTCAAATGTCTCTCACCTTCGTGAGGTCGACACATTAAGAGAGGTCCACTCATGGATATGTGGAGAACACATGAGGAAGGGCTAGCCTTAAAATTATAAGGCAAGGGTTCTATTGGCCTACAATGAAATAAGATTTGGAGTTCATGAAAAAATGTGCAAGTTGTCACCTAACCTCCCTCACATGCGCATCTGAGCTCTCATCCATTCAAAGTGGCCTTTTGCTCAATGGGGGATTGATATCATGGGACCTTTTTCGATAGTATCAGGGCAATGAAAGTTCATCATTTTAGCCATCGACTACTTCACTAAATTGTAAACCACTCGCTAAAATTACGGAGGACAAATGCTAAACAATTTGTTTGGAAAAATATATTATGTCGATTCTGTCTTCTGCAAAGATCATCACCGATAACAAAATTCTTGGAAAAGCTTTACGTCCTTTTGCAAAGATCTTCACATTCAACATGTGCATACAGCTGTAGCATATCCTCAAACTAACGGACAGAATGAAGCTACCAACATGACTATACTCAAAGGACTAAAACACGCTCGAGAAGCGGGGGCAATGGGTTGATGAGCTTCTAATGTTCTTTGGGCTTACCGCACTACATCGCACTCAATGGTGAGACACCATAACTTGTGTTTCGCGTATATTATGTAGATATCGGGTTCCAAGTCCAAGAGTTCAATTATTTGATCATGATAATGAAGAAAAACTCAAAGACTTAGACCTACTCCCAAACTTCGACATGGCCCTACGGATTGTTCCTATCACCAAAGGGTAGCTCGTCACTTCAACAGAAGAGTAAAACTCATCCCATATCTGTCGGTGACTTGGTCCTACGAAGTCTCGAAGCTGCAGGAAAATGCCCTCAACGCAATAAACTCTCACCTCTTTGGGATGACCCATATATGGTTATAGCTAGGGTGAAGCCAACTTTCAAGCTCAAGAGGAGGAAAACTTTACCTCGAACTTGGAACACTGAGAATCTCAAAATATTATCAGTAATTCCTACTGCATAATTATCGCAGCTTTTATTTTGTCTCATTTATCATTTCCTCTTCATATAGCCAACCCCACTTAGTGGGATAAAGACTTGTTATTGTTATTGTTGTTATTATTGTTATTGTTGTTGTCATTTTCTCTTAAAACTCATATCCATATTAATATCGTCTTATGATTGTATCACTGAACTTATCAGAGTAATGAATTTATAACTTTCTTCTTACAAACTTATTTCTTCTTCATTTAATCCTCTCACTTGAGAAACATACAATGCTATATCTCAATCGAGCATAATCAATCCCAAGGGGACTTTCCACCTCTTCCACATAGTTAATGTCAGGGGCTCGACAAACAACCTAGTTCAACCTTGGTGGACTTCTCTCCTCTTCCACAGTTAACGCCATCGAGCAAAGACTCGACAAACAAGGATAGGTCAAAAGGTCCTTGGTGGACTCCTCACAACCTCTTCCATACAGGTTAATGTCATCGGTGGAGACTTCGACAAACAACCGGATAGGTCAAAATCGAGATTCAATTCAACCTCATCCGCATACAGGTTAGCATCGTCGAATAATATTCTGACCAATTATCCCGGATAGGTAAAAATAAAATAAGAGCGTATCATCTAAAAAAATAATTTTGATAGCATTAACAGGATGATATAAGAAAAAAATCAAGATTCGGATACACACTAATAATAATGCATAAAAAAAATGCATCCTCAAGTGATGCTATCAGTTGGTGATATCAACGTTCTCCTCACCACTAGGAGATACTCCCTTGGACTCACTCTCAACTCCTTCATCTCCTGAATCGGACGAAGAGTCTTTGGATACTTGGCTGAGAGATAGATCCTCAATACTAGCTCCGGTTTTGCGATGTGCTAAGCGGATTCCTTTTAGGAACCCTCGGATGAATCCCTCCTCTAAACATTGGTGCTCCAAGTCCTTCACTTCAACTTCAAGTATATGATTACGAGCTTCAACATGGTCTTCGAGTGTACGAGATAAGCTGTGGAGTTCTTAAAGTCTTCCACCGCCTTCAAGGAGATTTTATTTGCTTCCGCCGACATTATATGCTCCTTCTCGAAAGATGATCTGTAATGCTTTCTTCTCGTTCGAGAGCTCTCTTCTCCGCAAGTGCCTTAAGTCTTTTCTCTTCGATGAGTCTCTGCCCCTCACCTCATCATGAGTGCACTCCACTCGACACGAGAGAAGAGAAGTCGACATGTTTTAGCTTAGAGCACCCGGTCACCGATCCTCCAAAGTCAACTTCTTTGGCTTTAATACTCATCTTCGCTCATGCCTTGAAGATATTTTATCTTCACAAAAGTATTCCACTCATCTAAAGTGACACCCAAATGAGCCATCGCCTAATGTTTGAGTTACCTATAAAAAAATCATCACAAATATTACAAAAAAAGAAAAGAAGAAGAAAAGAAGAGAAGACAACGAATCTTCATCCGCTTCTGCATATGTGATTTAACACCTCTTCAAGAAATGAACTCCCCATCATGAGCAGCTAAACTCTCGAGGTCAACTGGGCTAACATCTTCTTCAGATTCGACGTAGTCACTTTAGATGTCTTCTTTTTCTTTAGGGAAGAAACATTGCCACCACCGATGAGCTTCTTGAAAGAACCCTATGAATATGAGGAGACCTTTCATCACTTTTACTTGACCTCTTTAGTGGAAAAGAATGATCTCAGATAGAAAGGCCAACCTTGAACATTCTATCTTCAACTATATATTTGCCAATGTGACGTAACTTGCCGCAAGCTTCCTACATCGGGATATTAAGAGTTGCCGATCTCATTCTCCAACATCGAATGGATCCGGAAGGTCATTCAATCTTCCCATCTCTCGTGAAGGCCCCACTTATTTTCACAAAGAATCCATTTCAATAGATTGATCCTCGAAAATTCTATCCAATTCTTTATAGTCCAATAAGAAACACATCCCCGGTATCACATGTAAATGCATTCGACACAAGTATTTGATGTTCAAAGTAACACCACGCTCTCAAAAGACAACCAAACCGAAATGACCATTAAAGCTGAAATGAAAACTGACAAAGCTACACCACATATTTTGAATATCTCAATCAACTCGAGCCAAAGAAGAAATCCGCATGAAGAATCATCTCGTAAATAGTAAAGTACCGGCGAGGTGAACTCTCAATCAAACTTTTGGCAACAATGGCCAACTCATTAGGGAAGAAAAACTTTCTGGAACACCATTAAACTATATGATGGGATGGTATATCGTCTGTAGCCGTCATACTATGGGTTTTCTTCTGGCCATCACCATGTAAAAATACATAATAAATAAAGAGGGAGAAATGACAAAAATTTGAAAATTTTGTAAAACCAACTCACTCACCCCAATGCTTGCCTCACTCTTTGATAGCTTGAGATAAAATTTTTGCCTATGATCGAAAAAGGATACACATATATGAGAAAGACAAAAAAAGAGGAGAGAAGATATTCTCCGATGATGCTCATAAATTACTTGCCAAACTTTCTCGAGTTGTTGAACGATAATTCGGCTAACGCCTCCCTCATCTTGGCGGTTATCAACCGAATCCATTAAAGTTAGAAATCCAATTTCCTAACGTAAAAGTTAGTATCAGCGCCTTGATCGCCTAAACTCGACCGGCCAGGTTGACGCCTCTTCGAGGAAAATCGAACAACGACGTATGTCCGCGGCCTTGATCGCCTAAACCGGACAATCCGACGAGGCCGGGTTGACGCTTTTCGAGGGAAAACTGGAACAACGGTATGTGCACGGCCTTGATCTCCAAACCCGGACGGTGACCGGGTTGACGCTCTTCGAGGAAAACTGGAACAACGCGGGTACCGAGCCTTGATCTCTCCAACCGGACACCGACGTGGTCGGCGCCTCTTCGAGGAAACCGGAACAACGACGTAAGTATCGGCTTGATCGACTCAACGCCCACTCAAGAGAACCAGAGCATTGAAGAAGTGCTTTCTCCTGAGGAGTTTTATAGACCCTATAGGGGTAAAAATCAAAAAGCAAACCGCCAAAACCGCTAAAATCTCCGAATGGTCAAAAGCGCCATTTGGGCACGAGCACGCTGCCGCGTAGCGACACCTTCAACTGTCGCCGCCATGCTGGCCGCCACGCTGGGCCGTGTTCGCTGGCCGCCAGCGGTCGCCGCGCCCGCGACGCACCGTCTGAACGCCTGTCGCCTCATGACCCTTAATCATGCCACTACATGGCTCAAGGTACCGCATGCAATCAGCGCCACACTCATGAGCGCTGCTCGTAACTGGATGGGTCCGTAACAAAATTTCACGCACATACCTATACATATTGTGCATTTACTTCCGTAATGTAATCTTGTGCTTACATGAAGATCTCTTCTCAAAATGTGGTTAATGGACTGCAAATTCATTAAAGAATTTTGCTATTTTGATTGGCACATATATTTTTTGATGATTGAGATAATATCATCCAAAAATAGAACTGATATGACTAAAAAAATTCCTCTACAAGACGAATCTTGATGTCGAAAGCAGAATTGAAACTGGTCGAGATCAAGCACTTAAAATATCATTATAAACTTTGAGACATCGTTAAATTCTAAAAACTCTCAAATATGGAGTGTTTATAGTCAAATCGAGCTCGAAATGGGTTCAACAAGCCAAAGATCTTATAATTGACTTTCATTTGAGCATTCAAATATTTAAAATACATCAAATGATCAAAGGGATCATTGTGAGTCCGATGAAGTGGAGTGGTACGATTTTGCATGTATTTACGAGACGCCACTCCAATCTAAATAGCCTCATTCCTCATAGGAGGGAGGCAAGCAAGAGAGAGAGCTCAAAGATCCTCCAAGCATAATCGCGTTGCCACTGACGGCCATCAACCACCGCCGGCCAGTTGAATCGCTGCCGCTTCTCCATCATGATGACTTCTACTGATTGTCCATGCGCCGTGATTGTTCTGATTGCCGAATGTTCACATTTTCACCTGCTCGCCGCCACCATCATCTCGCTACTACGCCACAATCGATTGTTATCACATACCGTTATTCCTTTCTCATATACAATTGTAATCCGATCGGGAAGATCTTGTACTCAAACAAATACATAAAAGCTTTTATTGCTCCGTTTTTTCTCTCTTTCGAGGTTTTCAGTAAAATTAATTTTATTGTTCACACTTTTACACTTTTGTGGCTATTTCAAAACTAAAAACTTTTACTCTATCTGAATTTTTTTCTAGCATGCAACAATTAATATATAATAATAAATAATAATTTAAATTCATATTATAACTATATTTAAGCGAGCGATATAAATGGTATGTTATATAACAAAATTACATCCGGATTCTTGCGTGTAATAATTTCTTTAATTGTTAATTTTTTGAAAAATTATTGTGAATATTAAAATATTTTTTTAATTTAAATAATAATTTTTTTGATAGTTGTAATACCATCAGCTAAATAGTTAAAAATTCTCAAAAATAATTATTTATATAATTTTTTTTTAAAAATAATTAAAAATTGATAATCAAATATAGTTATAATTATTTTCTAAAAATAAAATAATCAAAAAATTATCTACCCTTAATTGTTTAATACCTTCAGCTTTTTTTTTTTTTTTTTCTTTTTTGAGTCCTCACTCATAGAGCTTCAGTATATTTCACCACGTAGATAGAGTTGTAAATGAGTGGAGTTTTGATGATTTTGTTGTATTTTTTATTTAAAGAAAATACTATTATTATAATTATTTATAAATTCATGATTTAAATATGCAAAAAAAAAAAAAGAAAAACTTTGCAAGCTACACCGTTCATTTTTTTCTTAACAAGATGAATACTCAAATCCAACATCTTAAATTATATTACATTTATGGTGCATTTGGTGCAACGGCAAGGTGCGAAAAACTAAATTTTCAGGCCACACCTGGTAGAGTGCGGTACTGCTTTTTACACGACAACTTTTGTAATAGCTCCACGGCTCCTTTTCAGTCAGATAGTTGCAATTGCTCTAAATTTACTCTTTCTTAGGGCTGTAAATAAACTGAGCGTTCGTTTTAGTAGTTCGATGAGCATTCATGCTCATTTGATTAGTTAATCAAACGAACGGACATTTTTTAAATACTGATTTTAAACGAGCAAGCTTGTCGTTTCGTCATTTATTTATTAACATTATCATTTAAAGTGTGAACAAACGCTAAAGAGCTGATTATGGATTCGATTACTCCGATTAAGGCTGTTTTGTGAACAATATTGTTCAAATTATTATTATTTTAGGCTTAATAAGCTTTATTTGATGACCATATATATTTCTCAACATTGCTTGAAGCTCGCTTAAGCTGATTAAAGCGTTTATTTTATCAAACGAGCTACTCGTTAACAAGCTCAATAATCCAATTTGAATCGAGCTTGTGAACAAACTCGAATCGAGTTCGAGCTCGATAATGATAAATAAGCTCAAACTTGAACAATATTCTTAAAAGCTTGAACTCGATAGTATTAAACAAGCTTAAGCTTGAATACATATATACTCAGTTTGGCTCGATTCATTTGTAGCCCTATTCTTTTTCTTGTTCATATAAGAACAAGATCTAATTCGAGGGTAAATAGATATTAAATAATAGTATGTATAAATAAAAATCATTCTATTAATTAATTCATTAATTTAAGAAAAAATAAATTTTAATATTATTTTGAGTTAAAATTAGTCAAATATGATCAAATAAAACTTTGATTATACTCAATTTATTATGGAAATGAACTTAATATAATTCTTCAATATCGGATAAAATACAAACTAATGAATGAAAATACTAAATTATTTACAAATTACGACCTTTATGAAAGCCCTACTTTTATATGATAACTTTTTTATTATTTAGTTGTAAATGTTTTTGTGGAACCATATTTTTAATAATAGCATAGAAAATCACAGATAGAAAAGTTTACGCTTATTTGTTATATAAATCCAACATGAGATATTTAAAGAGTAACAAAAAACTCTAGAAATTTTACGAAAAAACCTCGAAAAGAGAAAACTACAGACTCAACAAAAAAATCTTCCACTATGTATCTGTTTGAGTACAAAATTTTTCCCAATAACGGATTATAAAATTATATATGGGAACAACAACTATGTAGAGGTGATAACAATTACTAGAGAAGGTAATGATTAAACAACGAGGACATCGACCGATGATGAAGGTCGCCTGATGGAGACCTGAGAATGATGACGAGAGTATCGGTGGTGACGGCAGCGACGGTAGTGAAGGACGACCGTAATGGCACGATGAGGGATCTGCTTTAGATTCTCCTCTCTGCTTAGCCTCCAACTTATATGAAATGAGACTATTTATAGAGGTGAGATGACATCTGTAGAAAAAAACCAACCACTCCATTCATCGGATGGCTCAAAATGATTCCTTTGATCTTGATGTATTTTAAGTATTTGAATGCTCAAATGAAGTCAGAATTATGAGATCTTGGGCTCATTAGATCCGGCTCGTCGAGACGCTCGATTTGATTATAAACACTCCATGTTTAAGAGTTATTTAGGGATTTAACTGACATCCCAGAGTTTCCAAGGATATTTTAAGTGCTTGATCTCAACCAGTTTCAACTTCAGATCAACTTGCTTTTAGCATCAAGATTCGTGCTTCGACTAATAGTATTTTAAGTGCCATATCAAATATAATATTAAAAATTTAAATATTATTTATATAAATATTAAAATATTAGATATGTGAATACATATAGCTTTTGTTCTATACATGTAAATTCTTAAAAAAGCCTGCACAATCAGGTCTTTTGATCTACTCTGGTGGCGTCTAGCATTTGAAGTAGAGAGTTAAGCTTGTCTTCGTCATTTTCCTCTCTTGATAATGTGAAATTTGAATGTAGTTCTATTCATCACGTGCCGATGCTTAAAATAGGGGTTTTTGAGTTTCACGTCATCATAACCGCGGGATATAATGCCATTAACGTCACATTGACCCGACCCGACAAGACCCATTAAAACAACGAGAGTGCAATCGCGACCGGACGTCGTTTGAATGCGTAGAAGAAATTAAAAAAATGTGGGATATATAAATTGATTTAAGGCACTCAAAACAAATTTTTTTTCAGACAAACTACAGAGAATAAAAATAGAAGTCTGCCATTTCAATTGTAAAAAATATATGAAGATGGAGAACGGATTTGAAAGTCGTAGATTTCATATGGATACCAATCTAGCAAATGATGCCATAAATATGAATGCATCGGTAATTTATACAGTGTATAACCTTTTTTTTAAATTTTAAAGCAGTGTGGACTTCCAATTATGGATCTATATGACATTTTAAGTTTTCTAAGTTCTTCCATGATGATTTGAGATGTTTTCTGTGTGTTTTTCATGTGTACGATCTCTACACTTCAGAGTGTACACTCTGGAGCATACACCCTTTTTCTTATTTTAAATCTGTGTGAGACTTCCAAAAATACATATAAATGATATTATGAGGTGTTTGGACTTATTTTCATGATTATTTGAGCTATTTTCTGTGTGTTTTCAAAGTGTGCACTCTGTATACTCAAGAGTGTACACATTTTTTTAAATTGTATAGTAGTATGAGACTTCCAATTATGGCTATATATGACATTCTAAGGTGTTGTGAGTTCTCTCTAATGGGATTTGTGCTGTTTTGTGTGAGTTTTCAATGTGTACACTTTGTACACTATGGAGTGTACACCTTTTTTTTCTTATTTTAAATTTGTGTGAGACTTCCAAAAATACATATAAATGGTATTATCAAGTGTTTGGAGTTATTTCTAAGATGATTTGTGCTATTTTTTATGTATTTTCAAGGTGTACACTATATACACTCCAGAGCGTACACTCTTATTTCTTATTGTACAACATTGTGTAACTTCCAATTATGACTCTATATGACATTCTAAGGTGTTGTGAGTTCCCTCCAGTGAGATTTGAGCTATTTTCTATGAGTTTTATGTGTACATTTTGTACACTCCAGAGTATACACCATTTTTTATTTTATTTTAAAGCACTGAGTGACTTCCTACTATGGATCTATATGGTATTCTTTTGTGACTTGATACTATGGATCTAATTATTGTAAGTCCCATAGGGTATGCTAAAGAAAATAGGGTATATAATTCTTTGGTGACTTTACTGTGATGAGTGTATAGCTTTTTTTAATTTTACAGTAGTGCGAGACTTCCAATTATGGATCTATATGACATTCTAAGGTTTTGTGAGTTTTTGCAAGAAGATTTGGGCTATTTTCTACATGTTTTCCATATGTACATTTTGGGTTTTATGGAGTTTTGTGAGTGTACACTCTGGAGTATACATTTTTTTTTCTTATTTTAAATCTACGTGAGACTTCCAAAAATACATGTAAATGGTATTATCAGGTGTTTGGAGTTATTTCCAGAATAATTTGGGCTATTTTCTGTGTGTTTTCAAGGTGTACACTCTGTACACTCAGAGTGTACACCCTTTTTTTAAATTATACAATAGTGTGAGACTTCCAATTATGGCTCTATATGACATTCTAAGGTGTTGTGAGTTCTTTACGGATTTGAGCTATTTTCTGTGAGTTTTTCATGTGCACTGTACACTATGTATACTATGGAGTGTACACCATTTTTTCTTATTTCAAATCTGTGTGAGACTTCCAAAAATATATGTAAATGGTATTATCAGATGCTTGGCATTAATTTCAAAATGATTTGGGCTATTTTGTGTGTGTTTTCAAGGTGTACACTCTATACACTCCAGAGTGTACACAAATTTTTTTTTTAAATTGTACAGTAGTGTGGGACTTCTAATTATGACTCTATATGACATTCTAAGGTGTTGTGAATTCTCTCCAGTGAGATTTGAGCTATTTTTTGTGAGTTTTTCATGTGTACATTTTGTACACTCTAGAGTTCTTCATTTTTTCTTATTTTAAATCAGTGTGAGACTTTCAATGATGGCTCTATATGACATTCTAAGGTGTTGTGAGCTCTCTCTAGTGAGATTTGAGCTATTTTCTATGAGTTTCTCATGTGTACACTCTATGCACTCTAGAGTGTACACCCCCTCTTTTATTTTAAAGCACTGTGTGGCTTTCTACTATGGATCTATATGCCATTCTTTGGTGACTTCCTACTATGGATCTAATTATTGTAAGTCCCACAAGGTACACTAAAGAAAATAGGGTATATAAATGGCATTTTTTGGTGACTTCATTGTTATGAGTGTATAATATTTTTTTTTAATTTTAAAGCAGCGTGGGACTTCCAATTATGAATCTATATGGCAATATAAAGTTTTGTGAGTTCTTCCAAGATGATTTAGGCTATTTTCTGTGCACTCAGACTGAGTGTGCTATACTCTGAGTGTGCACCTGTTCTGAGGTGCACTACACTCTAGTGTGCACCCTTTTCTTATTTAAATCAGTGGGACCTCTTAAAATACATGTAAATGATATTATCAGGTGTTTAGAGTTATTTCCAAGATGATTTGGGCTATTTTCTATGTGTTTTCAAGGTGTACACTCTAGAGTGTACACCCTTTTTCTTATTTTAAATTACTGCGTGACTTCCAAAAATACATGTAAATGATAATATCAGGTGTTTGGAGTTATCTCTGATAATTAGGATGTTTTTTATGTGTTTTCAAGGTGTACACTTTATACACTCTAGAGTGTACACCCCTTTTTCTTATTTTAAATCTGTGTGGAACTTCCAAAAATACATGTAAATGATATTATCAGGTGTTTGGAGTTATTTTCAGAATGATTTGGGCTATTTTCTATGTGTTTTCAAGGTGTACACCGTCTATACTCCAGAGTGTACACACTTTGTTTAAATTGTACAGTAGTGTGGGACTTCCAAAAATATATGTAAATGATATTATATAGAAAAGAAGGATTTTTTATCCATTAGCTAAATACACTTTGTTGACCTCACTTGTGGAGTGAGCTCTCAACTTTCTCATCATAGATTTTAGACTCTCATAGACACTAAGAGTTCTTCAGTCTTAAGACACTTAGACAGTGTAACTTAACTAACCCAGAGACTTAGAAGAGTTAGCCATAAGAATAGATTATGCCTTAGGGATTTAGGAAGACTTACCTATATTATAGCCCAAACCCAATCCTTGCTTCCTTATTTCAAACCAAACCTCAAATTCAAATTCAAATTAAAATTCCAAAATTAAATCCAACTATCCAATGATTGAAATCCACCACCAAATTCAAAATCTAAATCCCTTCCTAAGCCTTTTGATTTTATCTTATGGACTTAGCCTTAACCAAATAAACATAATCCAATTCATTTTCTCAAGTATCAAATCCAATCTCAAATCAAATTCCAAATCATAAATTAATTCCAAATTCCAAATGATTGAAACTCATGATTAACTCCAAATTACAAAATCTCTTCCTAAGTCATGTGAACCATCTTCATGTGCTTAGCCAAAACTCATTCAAACCAACTCAAACATGATTGATTTCCTTATAAATCAATCATTTCTTCATTTATGTTCAGAAATATAAATAAAATCCAAATTCAAACCTTTCAAATCAAATCAAAACAAATCAAACCAAATCAAGACCCTTCTTAAGCCATATGGACTACCTCCCTAAACCTAATCAAATCTCGATCCAAATCAACTCAAACATGATTGATTTCTTTATAAATCAATCATTATTTCATTTATACTCATAAATATAAATAAAACCCACCCTCCAATAACCAAAAAAATAAATCAAACCAAATAAAAATCCAAGTTAGCCATTTTAACCTACATCCTTAAGCTTAATCAAATTTGCTTCCAAATCACTCCAAGCTCAAGTGATTTTCTATGACCCATTTATATCTTCATTTATATTATTAAATATAAATTCAAATGACCAAAACAAAACTCAAATCAAACCAAATTCCCAATTTTAGCCCTTTTAGCTAAACTTTTGAACTTGGCCAAATGAAACCCAAACCAACTCAAAACTTAAGGATTTCTTCATGAGTTAATCATTCTTACAACCATTGATCCAAATGTAAACATAAACCACCATTATCAAACCAAATCCAAGTCAACCCAAATCAAGCCCAAGTTGACCCTTTTGACTTGAAATGGTCATATGAACCAAAACCCATTTGGCTCCAAACCAATTGCAATTGAATTTATATTTCAATCCCATGCTCATATGCGAGTTTAACTAAACTTGAATCAATCCTTGATCAAGCCAATTGAGACATTTAGGCTCACTTGACCCAAAGTGACCTAAAAGACCTTTTGGAGCTAAGTTCTAATCCAAATTAAATTGGATTGAACTAAGCCCATCTAAATCTCAATCATGATCAATAATCATCATGGGGTGATCAACCACCTTGAATTAGGTCATACCAAGTCAAACCTAGCATTTGAACAAGTCAACATTTAGTCCAAATGAAACCCAAACTAGCCAAAATTCATCATATGCAAAATTGATTAAAATCATTGACCCAAACCCATTCATGATCAATGATTGAATATGACCAAGCCATCAATTGAACCAAACCATGCCTAATTGGCCACTTGACCTAAGTTGACCCAAATTAGCCTAAAAAGCCAAAATGGGTCAAATCTTGCTTTAATCCAAATTGGAAACCAATGGCACAAGTTCATTCCAAATCACTTGTTGAACTTGACTAAAGCCATGATTTTGACCAATATCAAAGTTAACCAAGCCCAAATTGACCAAAAGGTCAAATTGACCAAAATCCAAATTAATTCAAAATAAACCAAACCAAAGCCTACAATCATTTTAAATTAATCAATCGAACTTGACTCAACACCTAACTCAATATAATTTGGACAAAATTGGTCAAATTGGTCAACTTGACAAATTTGATCCTTTGAATCCAAATGAGTCAAATTCAAACCTAGGCCAAATCAATCCATACTAATTGAACCAAAACATCCCAAATCATCATATGAACCTAACCCAATGCACCCATTGGATCAAGACCATGACATCCTTACACATTGGGTCTATGACAACTCTCCATCACTTCTCGCATCCCCGACATGCGGCGTGACCTTGATGGAGACAACTCCGGCGGCCGGATAGTGGAGAGCCAGTGCAAAATGTGCGCACAAGCTGTCCATCAATGATGGGAAATTGAGGGGTATACCCCCTCAATTCGAACATAATTCATAGAGAATCGAATCATGTGAGTCCTTAAGTTGATTCCTAAACCTCTTAGAGCAATGCCAAGGATCCCCAAGCCCTCTCCATTTGGCATTTCTCTCCTCCGAGAAAGGCAAAACATGACATCCCAATCCTGAGAAATACTCCCCCATTTCAAAATCAAATCCAAATTCCTCTTAGCCACACCATCACTACACTTTGTCGAGCATAACCAAACTAATTCCTAAGCTCCCAAGTGGCCAGAGGTGTGAGTTCATGTTGACCTCATTTTTAGAATGAGCTCTCAACCCCTCCATCTTAGACATAGGACTCTTCTTAGACTTTAAGAGTTCCTTAATATTAAGACACATCTAGTGATTAGGTGGACACTCAACCTAACCCTAAAAGACTTAGAAGAGTTAGCCATAGGAATAGGTCATGCCTTAGGAGTGTTAGGAAAATTACCTACCCTTAGCTTAAACCATTCTTCACTTTTCTTGTTTCAAGTCAAACTCCAAATCAGTTCTATTTGACTTTCTCCAAAACTCAAATCAAATCCATGATTGAAATCTATGCTTAAAACCCATGATCAAAATCCATAAAAAATTCCTAAGTCCAAATTTTATCTAAGTCCTTAATCTTCCCTTAAGAACTTAACCAAAATCATGATCAAAACTTATTCAAACCTTTGAGATTTTCTCATAACCCATTTATATTCTCATTTATATTCACCTATATAAATGAAATATAAATTCAAATCAATTAAACTAAACTCAAAATTCCAAATTAACTCATGAAAATTTTCTTAAGTCCTTAATTTTTCGCTAATGGACTTAGCCTAAACCTAAATCTAAATCACTTCATACTCATGGGATTTTTTCAAAACTTATTTATATTCTCATTTATATTCACATATATAAATGAAATATAAATATAAATCAATTCAATAAAATCCAAAAATTAAATTTCAAATTTAAAATCCTTGAAAATTTCCTTAAGTCTTTAATTTTCCATTAATGGACTTAGACAAAATCATGATATAATCAATTCAAAGTCATGGGATTTTCTCAAAACTCATTTATATTCACATATATAAATAAAATATAAATATAAATCAATCAAATCAAGCCCCCAGAATTAAATTCCCAATTTAAAATCTCCTTAATTCATTAATTTTCTATTAATGGACTTAGCCTAAATCTTGATCAAACCAATTCAAAGTCATGGGATTTTCTCATAATTCATTTATATTCTCATTTATATTCACATATATAAATGAAATATAAATATAGATCAATCAAACCAAATTCAAAAATTCAAACTATAAACTCCAAAATTTTCATAAGTCCCTTAAATCCTTCTTAATGGACTTAGCCCAAATCATGATTAAACCACTTCAAATTCTTGAAATTTTCTCATGATCCATTTATATTCTCATTTATATTCACATATATAAATGAAATATAAATTCAAACAATCAAAACCTATTCTAAAAATCAAACTAAAACTAACTTAAAAATCCAACCTAAGCCTTTTAAGTCAAAATCTTGAACTTAGCCAAATCAATTTCAAATTAAGCCAAACTCTTGATTTTATCTCATGATTCAATCAAACCTACAATTATGAGTTCATATATAAATCCAAACTTCAATCACTCAATCAAAACCTAGTTCTAAAAATCAAACCCAAAATCCTTTCATGTTCTTCCTTTGAATATGAAATTTTCAATGGATCAAAACCCATTTGACTTCAAACCACTTGTAAATGGATTTATATTTCAATCATAAGTCCATATACAAGATCAATCAACTTCAAATCAAGCTTTGACCAAGCCATTCGACCACTTGGACTCACTTGACCTAAAGTGACCTAAAGTACCCTTATGAGTCAAATTTTGAGCCTAACCAAATTGGATTGAGCCAAACTCATATATCCCTCTCATCATGGGATGATCAATCAATCAAATTGGGTCAAATCAAGTGAAACCTAAGGGTTGACCAAGTCAACACTTAACCCAAAATAAAATTTTATATAGCCAAATTTCACCATAGGCCAAATTGATTGAAACCATTGATCTAAGTTCACTCATGACTTATGTTTGAACTTGACCAAGCCAACATTTGAGCCTAACCTAGTCCAATTGGCCACTTGACAAGTTGACCCAATTTGACCTAAAGGGTCAAAATGTGTCAAAACATGATCTAAGCCAAATCGACTGAAACCAATGGGTCAAGTCCATTCCAAATCACTTGTGTAACTTGACCAAAGCCTCAATTGGCTAACTAGACCCAACCTAGCCCAATTGACCTTAGACCCAACATGACCTAAAGGGGTCATGTTGAGCCAAAATTGAACTTAACCCAAATTGATTGGAAATAATCCACTCCATATGACTAACCTAACCTAAACCTACCCTTGACCTACATCAAATGGGTCAAATGGGTCAAATAGGTCAACTTGACCCATTTGACCTAAATGAAGTCATATGAGCCAAATCCAAAACTATACCAAATTGAATCAAACCAATGCCACCAAAATATTTTAAATGGTCAAATGAACTTGTCCCAACCCTTGGTTTCCCAATTTGACCTATTGGTCAACTTGACCCAAGTTGACCCATTTTGACCTAAATGGGCCAACATGAGCCAAACCCTATAAATAAATTCCAAATCTCATGAAACTTGGCCAAACCTAGTTTCTCCACATTCCCAACATATCCAAAGTAGAAAAAAATATACCAAAATGACTATCCTACCCCTAGGCCATAGAACAAATTTTGGCTTAACCCATGGGTAATTTGATCATACTCTCTTCACATTCACTTGAGGCTTTCCTAAAAGCTCAAGGGGACCTAGGGGAGAGTGGTGCACCAAATCTAATGGGTTTGGGTCAGCCCGTTTGGTCCCTAGATCAAACCCGACCCAATGGTTAAAAATTGAAAAATTCAAACTCCCTCTCAAGCTCAAATTCAAGCATATGGGAGGTTGGCAATCCACTCCTTGGCTCAAACCGACCATGTGCACACTCTTAACTGAACAAACAACCCTCAGCCTATGATCGATTGGATCAAAATGATAAGAGCATTGACGACCGTCTGATCCTTCAAGGGGAAGATATACTCCCCTTAATTCAATTCAATTCTCACTTGCCCTTTGTCGATTGAAGCTAAGGAACTCAGAGAAATCCTCAGAGAGCACTCCCAAGCTTCCTAGAGAGGATTAGAAATGGCCATTTCTCGATTTTCAAATAGTGAAAATAGGTGAGCTTAATCCATTAGCCAATTTCTTCTTCACTCAATTATCTTCTAATTGCTCTTGCACACTTCATCTTGGAGCTAAGTCAAGTGCACCTAAGCTTCTATTGGAGTTCCCACAACAAGGAAGAGTCCAATTTGATCAAAGCCACAAGCTACCTAAGGAGGAGTTGGTCCATACATTGATCCACTCAACCTCAAGTGCTCATTCTCTCAACATAACTTCGTCTCAACTAGACGAAGCTTCTCCAAGAGAATCGAGCACCGGTGAGGTATAAGATTTTATGACCATTAAACTCAATGTGGTGTGGAGCTTTGTGAAAGGAATTTTTACCCCATTGATTTTTGACCGTTGGATTTTCCACTCTCTATCTTTAGATGGTGTGGGTTGAATTTGGTTTTATTCCATGCTAGATCAAGATTGGATCTTCCCCTTGATCATGGACGGTCTCTGTTGATCAAGGGGAAGAACTTGGATGATCTCAGCCATCCATACGCGCATTTAGATGGACGGCTGAGATAATCCTGCACGTTTAAAAATCCTTTTATCCATTTTAAAATATGGGGAGATCCCCTGGCCATCCAATTTTGATTACGAGGATTAAAGCAGCCGCCACCACCCCGGATTTGACAACTTAAGTAATGTCATATGTAAAGCACACCACTGCCGCCACGTCACAGCTGTGATTAGTTAGATTATTTAAAATGCTTAATTAATTCTAACCTAGATCTTCTAAAATTCATAACTCTACCTAAAAATTCAGAAAAATGTGAAATAAAATCCTATGGATAGATAATTAAACTTAGAACCTTTTAAAATTAATTTTGATGAGTTTTGAATTATGTTTTTTCTTCTAAATTTGGGTTTTATTAGAAAATTTATTTTGCTAATTACTTTTTAATTAAGCTCGATTAATCCCAAATTTCTTCGGTATGATTTAGGGGATAACCTCTGCCTCCCTAATTTTCTTGGGATTTATTGAAGGCTTGATTAGAAGAATTGCATATGATTTCCTTAATTACTCTCTTATATAATTAAGCATAATTAGGATATGATTAGTGATTTTGACCTATGATTAGGGTTGATTAAGGTTAGATCCAGTAAGTAGGAGGTTTATGAAATATTTTTGGGGCATTTCCCCTAAGCTATTCTCCAAACCCCCTCTTCTCTCCTTAATCTCTCTTAATTAAGAGTTAATTCATTAATTATCTCTTTAATCAAATTATAAAAATTCTAAAAAAGTTCCAAAACTTAATTAATCTACCTTGGGTAGATACTTAGGTGTTTAATAGCCTAGGTTCAATTAAAAAAAAATCAAAACCCCATTCATAAGTATGAAAGGGTGTTTTGAAATTACTTAAGCTAAACCTCTTAGCTTAATTAACTTTTAATTGTGAGCCAAATTGCATTAGGCCTTTTCATTATTAGGTGCATTACAAATTTAAATTCCTTGTGGGTTTTATGTCATCTCATTGGCTCATAATTATTTTGTTAATTCTTCTAAGGTGGTGTAGGTAAGGGTTAATTAAGTTATTTAATTCATACCTTAACCTAATCAACATATAAAAATGGATCTAATTATCTAAAAATTAAATAAAAATATGAAACACATGTGGAACATCAAACTCATCTTACCTTTTCAAAATTAAATCAAACTTTAAACTAAACAAAAATCACTTTGATTTATTTTAAACTTTCTTATTCCATAAGAATGTCTTTAGGATTTAAATGAAGTGAGTTTGTTTACATGCTTTCATTGCTTTGGATCTTTCCCCAACATGTTAAATTGTATGTCATGTGACATCATGCATTCATAATTTTGAAATTCAAATTTTAAAATGAAATTGTTTACATTATGTCAATTTGCATGTTGGCTAAAGTAGAAATATGAATGACTATTATCACTACTAAATCCAAATTATTTTCAAAACATATAAATCAAATACCAAATCTAAAAGTATGCTACTTATATTTTAATTATGAGTTTGCATGTGATAGATTATAAAGGCATGCTTAGCATAGGTTTCCTTTCTTTCTTATTTTGGTGTAGTTTGAAAAGAACCCAACACTTACTTAATTTTCATACCCTATTCATCCCTATGCTATCACATAAGAAGGGTTAATTATACTTGTATACATAAATTGCATAAACAAAAATGAATCCTTTAAACAACTTTTTCATTTTCTTTTTTATTTCATTTTTTTTATACATATGTTTGTATTTAAGGAAAGTGGTATATTAGTCTGGACAACCCTGAGGTTGCGAGGCTTTAAGTAGCCCTAAGTAGGTATTGTACCTTACACATCTGGTTAATAATGGCGTTGTACTCACTTATGCCTTTCTTACTTTCATATGTGTATGTGAAAATTTAGATAAGGAAAATCTTTCTACTTAAGAAAAATGATGCATATTCAACTCCTAAATTCTCTTACAGGGATTACTTAGCATGCAACATAAAGTGTGTTAAATACCTCATTTGCATGTATAGATATGCTTGGGATCCATCCATATGCATGTTATATATGTTGGAAAAGAAATGAAGTAATGTGTGTTATGTGAATTTTGATTCATTTTATTTAATCTTAAAATGCCTTTCTTTTTGAATAGGTTTATTTAGAGTTTATCTAAACTTAGGATTAATTCAAAAGATTTAATCAAAACATTTACCTAAATGAAACTAAGATGTGAATCTACTTTAGAAATTACTTAGGTTAGGAAATGAAAGAGAAGTTCTCTTCTCTTTCCCTCTCTTCATAACTTAGTAATTAATTGTAAGATCTACTTAAAATAAATCAAAACATGAAATTAAATTAACCCAAAATAATTAAACAACTTAAATGAAACCCTCCTCTAAGTTAAACATGTTCTTCACACTTAGAAAATATAAACCTAAAGCCATAGTTAAGCATACCACACAAACCTTCAAAGTACACACATTAAAGTCACCATTTTTACTAGTTGGCCTGCATTATTTGATGTTTTATTTAGTTTTATGATAAATGTTTTAGATGGATGTTAGGGTGTATGCTCATAGAATGAATGGTATGACATTCTTAGTCTAACTATTCTTTTCTACAGGGGATTATGCTAAAGGGGTGCTATCATAAATAAAAATATAAATACTTTGTGCGTGCTTTATACTAAGCATAATCCATAGTGGACTTAGTCACCCATGTGTGGGGTGATAAGTCATATACATTCTTGGGATTTGTGTGGTGTTGATAACCTTTATTTGCGTGTTAGTTAGATTTTCACTTTACCTTTTCATGTAAAAATTTATATAATTAGGGTTTTGGAATAATTGTTATGAGGATTAGGATGAACATTGGTCATAAGATCCTATCTAACCATGTGACTTGAGCATCTACCTTCCAACTATCCAAAAGAAAGAACTAAAAGAAGAAAGAATAAAGTCAAGGATAACAATGAATTCCTACTTAATTATAATTTAATTCATTTGTAATCCGAGGTATAATGGTAGAGCTACTACCCATATTTGATATTTTGGGTTTGTTGGTGATCACAAATGGCCTTTTATTCTTTTGTGATGTTTTATAAATTGATTGATGATTTATTTAGATTTTGCATTAAGTGGCATAATTTTCTTAGTTTCTTCCTTGCTTTATGTATTGCCTAGATGTGGATTAGGCTCTTTAGGGAAAAATAAATCTTTTACCCAATCTAACAACTCAAAAATAAAATTAAACAACTCATAACCTCACCTAAAGCTTAGGTTTAAAATCAAGATAAAAGAATTAGGAACCCTTTGTTGGATGAGCATTTCTTTTGTAATATCATGCAAAAAATGTATCTTATTTCACTCTTGATTGAGGTTCCACCTTGCCGAGAAACTTGGCTCACCTTTGAGAGCCATGGTAGAAACTCCCCTTACCGATTTTGGCTAATAATCTTTCTCATGCATTAATATGAATCTTATTATTAAGTAAAAAATATTTGTCCAAAATGAAAATAAAATGAAATTTAAATTGTATTAGATTTAGGTCATTTGAAGCATGTCCTTACATGATCTAGTCTTTTTTAGGAGTGAGTTTAAGGACTTAGTCTCTTCTAAATAATAACAGCCTACTATCTTGCATAAGCATAAAGACTTGCCTACATATATTTAAAATCAGAGTTAGCCACCCCAAGGCTTGTAAGTCCAAGCTATTATGGTTTGTCCTATGTGGAGGCAAACTAATTACCCATTTTGCTTAGATTTATTGCTTCCATAAGCTCCCTAGATTTAGGTTCAAGTTGCTCCCTTTAGCCATAGCATAATTCCTCACCTCTCATTTTCTTAATCTTGTGTTATAATATTAAGTCCTAAATTTCTAATAAAAATGTAACCCAAACAAAATAAATAAATTTCTAAAATATAAAGCCCAACTATAGATAGTTTCATGATGCTAGTTTCCTACCATCATGCATCTCCTACTTATCTCCCATTTTGGCTTTGATAATAACTCCCTCTTAATCAATCCCATTTGATCTTCAAACATAAACCAATCGATTGATAGTTCTTAATTAAATCTTCAAAGATAACCATTTACCTTAATCAGTTTAAGGATCGTTGGGTGTAATTAACTATGGGGCTTGCCTTATGGGAACTTAACAACCATTTAAAATAAACCGCTTTACTTTTCATGTAAAGTGGGGAAGAATCTCTGGTACATATGCAGACCCATTGTCCTTCAGAGTCCTTATTGAGGTGATTAGGTCCATCAAAGGGTTGTGACTTCTGTCTTTCGAGATAGTGCACTATTTCCTCGATGATGTACTCGATCTCCTGAATAAGTACATCTATGGATCTTCATGGTGTCCTTATTCTCTTTCATTTCTCACCAATAGATTTGAAAGGTGACTCCCGCACCCTATAGAAATTTATTCACCACAGATTTTTCTGGCGACTCCATTGGGGATGGTTCCTCTCTCCATCTTGGTAAATGATCATTGTCTTTGAGTATCAATAGTGGATTTGTTCTTTGGTATGAATCCAAGACTATGCTTCTTTCCATTGACACTTAGCTCATTTCACTCTTGAGTTGAGTTAACAAACATCTTTAGATTTTATGACCATTCTTTGTTGGTCTTAAAATCCCCGTTGGTTTCTCCAATGGGTAAAGTGAAAAGATCAAAATAAAAAGAAACATCTTAAAGAATTCATAGGAGGGCTTTTCTTTGATGAGATTGAAAACGTGGTATTAAAGAAGATATGTTGATAACTAGCTCCCATGGATTGCGTTTTGGCAAAAGCTCAAAAAGAATAACTCAAAATTTGCAATTGCCAAAGTTCTCCTTCAAAGAGGGGCTATTTATAGCCATTACAAGCATCTTTCGAAAAGAATTCAAAACATAAAAGTACATTAATGTGAAGCAATAAATTGCCTCATTATTTTATTGCCATCCACCATTTTCAGCTATTATTTTATGGATTCAACCACTCATCATGCTTTGAATTTTAAATGCAAAATTTCAAACATGGAGTTTCTAGAAGAAAATTAAAAATTACATAAAAAAAAGATGAAATCATAAATGGTATGAAGAATCTATCTTCTTTCTTGAATTTTCTGCTTTAGCTTGAGATCTTGTAAATTTTGGGCTTTAATTTGTTGATCCTTGATTAGCTTGAGATTTTGTAAATGGGCCTTGGGCTTTAATTTGTTGATCCTCATGATGTTCTACATCAATTCCTCCTTACCATTTTCATGATAAGGAAAGGTTCATCCTAACATAATAAATCTTCCATAAAGAACTTTGCTTTTCAAAAGCATTTTTTCAAAAATGCACTTAATAAAATATTATCCACAAAATTTGTCATCCTCGTTTAACAATTCTCATAATTGTTACATGTAGGGATTTTCAAAAATAAAACTAACAACATTTTCCAAATGCACAAATGAACATCTTCTTTCAATTCACTTTGATGAAGATTTCATTTTTAAAATAAAATGAACAATCATCTTTTCCAAAAATAAAAATCATAATCATAAAGTTTTTAAAAGCACACATGAATCTTTTTATTTCAATACATTCACACATATTGAATGGAAAGTTCATTTGTAAACAAAATTATAATTTTCAAAAAAAAAAGCACACATGAACATCTTCATCTAATATACTCAAGTTTATTAAATGAAGATTTCATTCTCAACTAAAAATAATAATAAATATCTTTTAGGAAATCCCACTTAAATGTATGCCACATATGTTTTAAGTTGGAATTCCTCTTTAAAAAAAAAAAAAAACCCCAACAATCACACACAAAAAATTTCATATTTCAAAAAGAAAATTGATCTCCATTCTACATACCTAAATTTGTTGAATGGAAGTCCTCTTTTCAAAATATTAAAACTTCAACAATCACATTTCAAAAAATTTTCAAACATACATTTGGAACTTCATTTAGCATAATCAAATTTGCTAAGTAATGTTTTCAAATCAAAAATCAAAATCAATAATCATATTTCAAAATATTTTCAAAAACACATTTTGGAACTTTATTTAGCATAATCAAATTTTCTAAGTAAAATTTCCAAATTCAAAATCAAAATCAACAATCATATTTCAAAATTTTCTAAACACATTTGGAACCTCACTTAACATACCCAAATTTGTTAAGTGAAGTCTCCAAATTCAAAATTTCAAAATTTTCAAACACATTTGGAATTTCATTTAAGCTTGTTAAGTGAAATCTCCAAATCCAAAATCCAAAAATTTTCTAAACACTTTTTTGGAACTTCATTTAACATACCCAAGTTTGCTAAGTGAAGTTTCCAAATCCAGAAATCCAAAATCAACAATCATATTTCAAAACTTTCTAAACACATTTGGAACTTCATTTAACATACCCAAATTTGTTAAGTGAAGTCTCCAAATTCAAAATTCAAATTTTTTTTAAACACATTTGGAGCCTCACTTAATGTACAAAAATTTGTTAAGTGAAGTCTCCAAATTTAAAATCCAAAATTTTTGAAACACCATTTTGGAACTTCACCTAGCATACTCAAATTTGCTAAGTGAAGTTTCCAAATCAAAATCAAAATCAACAATCATATTTTAAAATTTTCATAGACATTTGGAATTTCATTTAACTTTGTTAAGTGAAATCTCCAAATCCAAAATCCAAAAAAATTTTCAAACACATATTTGGAACTTCATTTAGCATATTTAAATTTACTAAGTGAAGTTTCCAAATCCAAAATCAAACATTTTTCAAAACATATTTTGGAACTTCACCTAGCAGATTCAAATTTGCCAAATAAAGTTTCCAAATCTAAAATCAAAAATCAACAATCATACTTCAAAATTTTCAAACACATTTGGAATTTCATTTAACTTTGTTAAGTGAAATCTCCAAATCCAAAATAAAATAAAAAAAATTTTCAAACACATATTTGAAACTTCATTTAGCATATTCAAATTTACTAAGTGATGTTTCCAAATCCAAAATCAAACATCTTTCAAAACATATTTTGGAACTTCACCTAGCATACTCAAATTTGCTAAGTGAAGTTTCCAAAGTCAAAACCAAAATTTTCAAACACCTTTTTGGAACTTCTTTCCTTAGCATACCAAATTTGCTAAGGAGAAGTTCCATTTTTTTTAAAACCAAAACAAATCAAAAATCTTGTACATACCATTTGGAATTTCATTTAGCATACTCAAATTTGATAAGTGAAATTTCCATTTCATAAAACCAAGTGGGATTTCATCTTTAGCATACCAATTTTGCTAAAAGTGAATCTCCATTTTCAATCACCTCAAAAATAAAACAAAACACTTAGGATTCTCTTAGCATACAGATTTGCTAAGGATCCTACCCTTTTCAAAAATAAAAACATTCCAAATAAATGAAACACTTAGGATTTTCTTAGCATACCTAAATTTGCTAATAATCCTATTTTCAAAAATAAAAAACACACTTAGATTCTTCACTAAGCATACCTAAATTTGCTAAGTAAGAATTCTAAATTTTTTGAATTCAAAACAAAATTCACAAAAAAGAAACAATCATTCTCAAACACCTTACTCAGCATACCTAAATTTGCTAAGTGAAATTCAAAATCAATCAAACAAAATAAAATCATTTGACCCTTACTTTAACATACCTAAATTTGTTAAAGGAAAGGGTCCTCAAAATCACAAAAATTCAAATTCAAAACAACAATGAACCTATGGAAGCATCCTATAAAAAATTTTTGAATCCACATTTCAACATACCGAAATTTATTGAAGTTTGGATTCATATTCAATTTCCTCTTTCAAACAATCTCTTCAAATCTATTTGAACCCCACTTAACACTTCCAAGTTGTTGGATGTGAGTTCAAATTTTCAAAATTCAAATTCAAAAATCTATGGAGACTGAAATCTGATATAAGTTCATTTCTCATTGTAGATTCTTTTACTCAGTACAGTACAGTACAATTCAATTTCAATATACTATAGTTTATGAAATGGCCGGTTCCTAAAAATTCATCTTCACCTTCCCCCATGATATGGATCTAGCTTTAGATCAGGATGAATTCCCCCATCTAGACCATACCCACTTGATTCACTTTGGTCAGGGATTTGAGGGGGCCAGGATCACTTGTGAGGGCATTCACCACCACCCGGTGAGAAGGTGACCGTAGAAGCGTCATCGTGATAAACTTACCTTCTGATTTTGATGTCTCCTCATTGAAGAGGAAAGCTGTGGCATTATCACAGACTTTAGATGTTACAGTGCCTAGTAATCGCAGCCCGATTCTCTCAGGGTTGCCCATGTTGCCCGGTGCACCCCTACCATCTATACCCTTCAAGGATAAGGCTCCCTTGGTTTCAAGGCTTGCCTCCCCAACATTTGAGTATGGGTCTAGCTCGTACTCCTCCCATCCTACCCATACCCAACGTAGGACCAAGAATCGTATGATCAGATGGTTCCACACTCGGATAGTTAGAAAGCTAGAGGCAGCAACTCGATCAGCCATGGATGAGTCTCCCATTATCACTTCACCACTGGTTATAAAAAACCAGTTTCATCCTCTCTAGATCGAGAGAGGATGTGAGGATTAGTTCATCACCTCCTGGTGTGGTGCACAACCAATAGATTGTAGGAGTAGAGGTCGCATAATCGGCCTCGACTGCTCTATGCTAGTGGAGCATATGCGCCGAGTCTGGGACATAGTTTGACCTTTGATCTATTATCTCTTGTAGCGTAGCTAGACAGATTCATCAAGAGAGGGCTCATGAGGCCCATACATCACACATTACTAGTAGAGAGTGACGGAGGTTCAGCCGTCAGTTGGCCACTTCTGCTTTGCTTGATTTTCCAGCTTGGTATGTTACCCGCACCGACCATACTGATAACATTCTTCTCACCGGGACTAGCCACCATAGGAGGGCAGTTCTTATGCACAGAGAGTCGGTGGTGTCTCTACCCCACTGCTCTACCCGTCTTCCTCCATCACCAATACAAGTTGCAGCATCTCCCATTCCATCTAAGGCCATGAAGGCCGCATCTGGGGAAAAATGTACCCTGTTGGTGATCTGACTATGGCCAAGGGATCCTAACCCTCCTACACCACCCATTATGGTAGCGCTGAGCTCTTCCGCTCTACCTTCTGCCCTAGTGGTGGCGCGGAAGGAGTGGCGACCCCGGAGCATCATCATTATTCCTTCACCAACTCATACAGTCTGATGTGGAGATGGTGACAGTTACAAATATTCGATGATGGTTCGCAGAAGTGGTAGAAGAACATCTAGGATTATTACCCCTTACTTAAGCGGGGAGTATCATTCATCTAGTGAGTACAGTCCGCATAAGATTGACTCTCCAGTGACACATGTGGTCCGATGCCTCTTTATGCACGATAAGATCACACTAGCCAGCCTAAGCTATTTGTACTTATTGAGTTAGATCATTCTTAGATGAAATAGTTGCACATTATTTCATGGAGAAAAAGGAGATCTTGGGGTATGCCTGGTCCGATGAAGAGAGAGTCGATCCCAATGAAGATGACTTGATGGAGGATTCAGCTGGAGTATGCATGGTTGGCACTAGGGGATCTCTTCTCAGGGAGCAACATGCTATGGAAGGTGATAAGGTTGATCAAGAGGATACCACAAATTAGCCCAACACCTCTGACTTCAGTTAAGGTAGAAGGATGAGCAGATTGATAGGATGATAAGTTAGTTACAGGACTTGTTAGCAGTAGTTTCAGTGCTTCAAAAACAACCCCCTCTAGTTCATTCTATTACAGTCAATGTCAGTCAGCCTGAGTTAGTGCATGTCTTGGACCCAACCAAGACTCTACCTCCCATTGAGCAAGGTAGCAATATCCTGTATAGGAAGGTAGTGGAAAGTACCTCCATATAAGAAAAAGATATAAAATTCATGGTTGAACAATAGGTGAAGGAAGCTTTGGCTCAAGACTGGGGTGGATCATCGGTTCCAAAGGGTAGACCCTACCCATGAAATTCTATCCAATATCCCAAGGGTTTCGTGCCTCCTTCCTTCAAAAGCTTTGATGACAATGAAAATTCGAGGTAACACATTGCTCACTTCAGGGCTAGTTGTTGTAACGTAGGTGGCAGTGATGCTTTTCTCTTTCATCTTTTCATTAGCGATCTAGGGTGCTTTTGATATGTCAACTACCCAAGTTCACATTTGTTGAGTTAGAGTAACTCTTCATTAAGAGATTTGTTGGAAAGGTTGTAGGTGATCTCATTGTAGCACCCTAGTGAGTCACTTGATTATATTCTAAGATGGCAACCTAAGTATGAAGTGTGAACCATGGTTATAAAGACACCATTAAAATTTTGTTGAATATCCATATCCATCGCCTTCATGCTTAAGGGCTTCACTATCAAGATATTTGAGAAGCTAATCAACAAGGCGGCTAGTCAACAAGGATAGGCCAAATAGTTACCATTTTAAGATCAGTTGCCCAAGCAGAAGCCAGGAGTAGTAGTAGTGGTTGACAAGGGGAAGCGAAGATGGAGACCACGACCTCAGCCTCCACCTTCTTTGCCACCACCGAAAGGCCTCCCCTCCACCACGCCTCCATGGCCAACACCACGCCTCAACCATACCACCAATAGGCCACATATCTCCGCCGTGTATATGGTCCACCTACTTTTTTAGATAAGTTAAACAAATCTTATTCTTTAAGAGGGAGGTAATCGGAAGATTTTAAGAACCTCTTAAAGAAACTTGATTTTCAGCTACATGAGCCTAGGAGACCAGAGAAAGTAGGCAAAAGTCATGATCCAAACTTTTTTCCTTACCACCGTATGCTAGGCCACATTTTGGAAGATTGCTTCACATTCAAGGAATGGCTTGAACATAGTTTTAAGACCGATGCTATAGTTATCCCAAAGGAATACCTTGTGGAACAACCTTCTAGTTCCATTAGGATAATCCTTGGGGATACATGTGATCCTACCAAAACCAAAGAAGGTTGGGACATCTCTTTGTCTAAAATCTCTAAGAAAATAATTCAGAAGATCAAGAAGCTTTCCTTGTAGGTGCTTAAGTCAGCTCAAACCTCCAACACCAAGGAAGAACAAGTCCGGATCTAGAGTGGGAGCTTAGGAGCAAGAACAACAACATGTGTCAGGGATAGCCTTAGCTCAACAACCCACGTGTCCAGCCTCACATTGCAGCTTCCACACCTATGACTTCTACCATTTCATAGCTCTTCTATTTCTTCTACTAGAACTTTATATGGCTAAGGGCATCAAATCTCTTACTCCACTCACTTTACTTGACTTCTACTCTGCACCTCCAAATAATTTCAAGAAATTGAAGAATAATGCTAGTTTGAATTACATCTGTATCTCTTCTAATGAGTTGTCTTCTTATATTCTTAACGATAACTCTTCAAGTCTAATTAACTATAACAATTCTAATCTTCCTCTTTCTGATTCAGAGTTGGACTTTCCAACTCTGAATACTACAGGTTCACCTCTTGAGATAGACTTGGAATCATCCATTGTGTCCCATAGAGAAGTCAGGTGAGCCCAAGTGAACTTTCCACCACCTTGCCTCCAGAGATTACTGAGGTCAACCTCCATAGTGTTAAGGTTCTACCTCCTAGGACAGCACCTCAAGATAATGAGAAATAAGTAGTCAGCACTGAAGATCAAGAAGCCCATCCACAGATGCTCCACCCTTGGATATGCTTGTAGAAGATCTAAGGAATCCTTTCTCATCTAAGAAAGTTGCCATCTAAGCATATATGATGCCCTTATCTTATCCAAAGAGATGAGTCACTAATCAAGGCCCTCCTTGATCCATATATGCTTAGCTAACCACTAGGTGAGGAAGCACATTATGCAAAAGAAGCCCAATGGATCACTTTCACGATGAAGACCTTCTTCGGGGAGTACAAGCCTCTACATCACGCCAAATGGATAGGTTTAGACTCACCAGGGTTCTCATGGATTCAGGTGCTTCATGAACATTATGAGTCTAAATACCCGCCTATTTGATGATCACATCTCACAATAGGATGATGAAGAGGATTCAATGATCAAGGTGTGAGCTTTAGGTTCTATAGTGTTACCTTTAGAGATATGAAGATCAGAAGCCAAGTTCTACATCATTGATTTAAATACTTCATTCACTTTGCTTGGTAGGCCTTACAGTAACAAGATCATTCCATCCTTTCATCATGCATCAAGTTCAAAAAAAGATGGAATTGAGTGTCAATAGGGATGAAAAGCCATTTTAAAAAGAGGTTGAGATCTATGAGAATGCGACCTACTATCTTCCTCAAGACACCCTTTCTCGTGAACTTGGATAAAATTCAATTGTAAATACAAAAGCAAAGAAAATGAAGCAAAAGAAAAGATAAAAGAAAATGAAAAGAAAAATAAAAGTTCGAGCGAGCAAGAAAGGGGAATTGAAGAAGAAATTGATCAACATTCACATTCCACCCACAGTTCATTTCATCATATGGACATGTGGATATGATGGCTCAACCTTCATTAGGCAGAGATAGAGGTAGAAACAGAGGCAGTTCCAGAGGTGGGAGATCCCCTAATTGGCCTTCAGTCAATGGAGGTCATGTTCTAGTTCATAGGAGTACCCCTACTATTCACATAAACTTGGAATCCAGCTCAGAGGATGAGTCTAATGTGATTAGTATACTAGCCAACCCCTCTTAGCAGGTTCCATTGGAGGTGACTTTTGATCTAGATAGAGATGAAGACCAGGCCTCCAAGCAAAGTAAAGTATTCGAATTTGGTTTACTTGAAATTATTAGGCAGTAGTTGGAAACCTTAACTCTTACCTCACATACATCTCAAAAAGTTGAAGGTTTAGTAGTTAAGGAAGTCCCTAAGTCTTCCATTGACATGAAGCAGAATAAGTTCTTTTAGGATCATCTCCTTAAGCCTTGAAGTTGATGTAGAGCTTGAGGAAGATATTTTTAAAGAATTAATGGAATTACCTTTTAACTTATACTCGCCTTGTGTTCAAAATCTTATATAGAAAGGTTTAGTTTCTCACACATGGTCCAAGCACAGGTCAATACTTCAAAATCTATGGAACAATAAAAGGAAGCATAATCAAGAGCGATTCTAGGATTTGGTATAGTGGGTCCAGCCGATGATAATGATTATTGCCTAGTTGTTACAAATCATTTGGAGTCTGATAATTTCTTCTCACACATCCCCAAGTCTCATGAGAATGTGTGTTTAGAAACTTCAGATGATCCAGATGATCTCCAAGTCAAAGTGGCACCGCCAGAGTTTGAAGAGGAGATTCATTCAACAATCGATAGGCTTAAAGAAATTAACCTTGGGACATAAAGAAAATCCTCGTCCGACATACATCAGTTTATTACTGAATGAAGAAGAAACCAATGTCTTAGTTAGGCTATTGACTGAGTTTAAAGACTGTTTCGAATGGAGTTATGAAGAAATGCCTAGATTATCTCCTACTGTAGCAGTCCACAAGCTAACAATAGACCCTAACGTTACCCCTATTAAGCAAGCTCCTAGACGCATGTGATTAGAAATTGAACAACAGATCATTTTTATAGTCAAGAAATTGATCGATGCTAGTTTCATCGGGAAGAAAATATCCTACCGTTAGCTGTCATCCAGAAGAAGAATGAAAATTCACATTTGTGTTGATTTTAGGAAGGCATGTCCTAAGGATGAGTTTTCTTCCTATACTAGAGTTAATGGTGGGCATTGCCTCATCTCATGTAGTCTTCTCTTTCATGGATGGGTCATCTGACTATAACCATATTAAGATGTCTCATGAAGATGAAAGAAACATTGCTTTTCGAACCCCGATCGAAATATTCTATTATAGGGTCATGCCTTTCGGCCTTAAAAATGCTGGTGCTACATACCAATGGGCCATGACTTAGATCTTCAACGAACTCATCCATCATCAAGTTGAGTCTGTTGATGATCTAAGAAGAGAGAAAAGGAAGACCACCACTTTGACTAGTTTTGAACTTAAGATAATATAACATTAAAATGAATCCCTTGAAGTGTGCATTCAGAGTCCCTTCAGGAAAATTCCTTGGGTTTGTTGTTTAACACCGGGGAATAGAAATAGATCCTGAAAAGATCAAAGTTATCTTAAAAATGCCACCTCCTAAGAGTTTAACTCAACTCAGATCCTTTCAAGGATGGCTGGCATATCTAAAATGCTTTATCTCAAACCTATCGGGGAGATGCAAGCCATTCTCAGCACTTATCAAAAATGATGCCAAGTTTAAGTGGGATGACAAGTGCCAGCATGCCTTCGAAGACATTAAAGAATATTTGGTGAAGCAGCTAGTTCTAGCAACCCCTATCCTGGGCAGGCCACTCATCCTTTACACTATCGCATTGACTAACTCTCAAGACGCTTTGCCAACGATGAAGGGAAGGAGAACACACCTTACTACCTCAGCCATCGTCTGATTCTTCTTGAAGCAAATTATCTACCTATTGAGAAACATTGCTTAGTTTTGATCTTTGCATCTCAGAAGCTATGACACTATATGCTTTCTCAGAATGTGAACTTGATCTCTCGAACCAATCCACTGCAGTACCTCATGACACAATAAATGCTTTCTAGATATTTGGCTCATTGGTCCATGATACTCTCATAGTTTGATATCACATTTATACCTCCTAAAGAGGTACAACACTGCTTAGCAACACACCCACTTCATGCTGATTCTTTGCTTAGTGATAATCTTCCCAATGAACAAATCGAACTCGGGGAGGCGGCAAACCAGATGGGTCAGATGCATCTTTTGGGAGGGTGTATCGTAAATGAATCAACTTTGAAAAGATACGATAAATCGAGATACTCCACCATCTACGCCTAAAGCAATGGCATGAAGCATTCAACAAAACTTTCATCCAGATACTGAAAAAGACTCTTGATGATAATAAATGATAGTGGAACAAGCACTTGGTTGAAACTTTGTGGGCCTACCACACCACATACCGAACTCCAACTCAGTCTACCCTATTTTTCTTAGTGTATGGGTCCGAAGCCATTCTTCCTTTAGAAGTTCAACTTCTGTCACTAAGGATATCATTGGGTAACAAGATCACTATAGAGTAGAATGCAAAGTCACTTAGAAAAGCATGAAGGTTTGGAGGAAAGTCGCCTACGGGCATGCCAGAACCTCGAGTTGTACAAGGATAAAATGATTCAAGCTTACAACAAGCTGGTTCTCCCTAGGTCTTTCCGAGTAGGAGAACTTGTGTTAATCCTAAGGAGACAAATTGTTGCCTGTCGAAAGATGGGATGCAAGTTTGAACCCACTTGGGAAGGCCCCTATGTCTTAGAGAAGGCCTACCATGGAGGATCTTATCAGCTTATTGATTGTAAAGGAGAACACTCGATGCTTCCAATTAATGGGCTCTACCTAAAGAAATATTATCAAAAAATAAATAATGTTTGAAAATAATCATTAATAAAAAGAATAAAAATCAGATTCTATTCAACAAATCTTCTCTTCTTTTGAGGCTTTGTTTGCTTTTCTTTCAAATCTGCGTGACGTGTTTAGGGTAGGTGTAGGAGTCCCTCAGTGGCATCCTATCTCTCTTTCACAACACAAACACATAAAATCCTGATACTTTTAGAAAGGTGTAAGAGAACCCGAGAGGCATCCTATTTCGATTAGCATAACTAAGATAGGTGTGAGAGAACCCAGTGTCATCCATTCTTAGTGGGAATTTTTATTACCACCCGTGGCATCATTTCATAATTCCCAAACATGTTTTAAGGTAGGTGTAAGAGTCCCCCAGATGCATCCTATTCCTTTTAACACATGCACAACAACAAACATAAATATTTTATCTCGTGCTATTTTGATGTGGGAGCAAGCCCTCTGTGGCCCTCACTCATTAGCTGCTCTAGGTTGGGTCTACATGCTACCTCGCTAGTATGCTACCCCAATGGTTACTTATTTCAAAGATGTGAGTCCCCACACTTTTTCCTAACTTGATCATTGCGAATCAAAGAGCGCCTTGTTAGTATGGTAGGCTTCATTGCCCAGCCAGTAAGCTACCTCATGCTGACTTTGTTTAAGAAGATGTGAGTCCTCTTGCTTTCTTCTTGAACTAGCCATCATGCTTTAACTAGCCATCAAGGGTTTGGCTTTAAATCATGAAATATAAATTCAAATCAATCAAAATAAATTCAAAAATCAAATCCAAATTCAATCAAAAATCCAACCTAAGCCTTCAAGTCAAGATCTTGAACTAAGCCAAATCTATTTTAAATCAAGCCAAACCCTTGATTTTTCTTCATGATTCAATTAATCCTTCAATCATGAATCCAAATATAAGCATAAACCCCAACCATCAAACCAAAACTAAATTCAAAAATCAAACCCAAGTCAAACTCATATTCACCCTTTTGAACTTGAAATTATCAAATGAATCAAAACCCATTTGACTTCAAATCACTTGCAAATGGATTTATATTTCAATCATAAGTTCATATCTGAGTTCAATCAGACTCAAATCAATCTTTGACCAAGCCATTTGACCTAAAGTGACCTAAAGTACCCCTCATGAGCCAAATTCTAATCCTAACCAAATTGGATTGAACTAAGCCCATCTAAGCCTCACATTATGAGCAATAATCATCATAAGATGATCAATCATTCAAATTGGGTCAAACCAAGTCAAACCTAAGGGTTGACCAAGTCAACAATTAGCCAAAATAAAATCTAAACTAGCCAAAATCTGCCATAGGCTAAATTGATTGAAACCATTGATCAAAACTCATTCATGATCAATGTTCGAACTTGACCAAGTCATCATTTGAGCCTAACCTAGCCCAATTGGCCACTTGACCCAAGTTGACCCAACTTGACTTGAAAAGCCAAACTATGTCAAAACTTGATCTAAGCCAAATTGTTTGAAACTAATAGGTCAAGTTCATTCCAAATCACTTGTTGAACTTGACCAAAGCCCCAATTGGCCAACTAGACCTAATTTAGCCCAATTGGCCTTGAACCCAACTTGACCTAAAAGGTCAAATTGAGCCAAATCCAAATATAAACCAAATTGATTGGAAACAAAGACACCAATCCATTTCAAATGATCAACCAAACATAAACCAACCCATAACCTAACCCAAATAGGTTAAATGGGTCAAGTTGGTCAACTTGACCCATTTGACCTAAATGAAATCAACTGATGCAAATTCAAATATAAATCAAATTGAACCAAACTAATGATACCAAAATATTTCAAATGACCATATGAACTTGACCACCCTTGGTTTGATCCAATTTGACCAATTGGTCAACTTGACCCAAGTTGACCCATTTTGACCTAAATGGGTCAACATGAGCCAAATCCTATCAAATTAACTCCAAATTCATTGAAACTTGGCCCAACCCAATTTTCAATCATACTAAATATATTCAAACTAAAATCAAGGTCAAATGACCATTTTACCCTTAGCCATAGGGTAACCTAAAATCAAAACTACTTGGAATTTGGTCAACTCCTTTTCATAGACACTTGGCTTCCTCTTAGTGGACCAAAGGGTCACTAATGGACATGGTGCACATGACCCAATGGGTATGGGTCAACCAAACCCAACCCAAGGTCAAAATGACCACCCCCATGGAAATTAGCACATGAGAATCCTTCCTCCACTCATTTCAGCTGACACTCCTCACACTCTCTCACGGCCCAAGCCAATACAGTACCACCTAAGCATGACTAACAAACCCACTCAGGAGGTATTGGATCAAAATGGAAGGAGCTTGCATCGATCCTTCAAGGGGGGAGATATACTCCGCCTAATTTCATTTGAATTCAACTCTCTTGAATTTGATTGAGTAATATGAAGTTAGAGCTAGCATCCCAGAGCTCCTCCAAGCTTCCTAGAGCCAATTCAACTTCTCCATTCTCGATTTCTCCAAGCCAAAAATTAGGGAGGTAGCAAGGAAATCCAACTTGCCAATACTCAAATTAGTCCAATTCACTTTGCAAGCACCTTGAGGGAACTCAATCGAGCTCACCCAAGCCTTCACACAAGTTATCCAAGCAAGGGAAGAGTGCTCTTGATCAAGTCCGAGCCCAATTGAAGGAGAGCTTGGTCCATATGAAGATTCACTCAACCAGTGCCTCAAATCTTCAACAGGGCTTCGTCTCCACTAGACGAAGCTACCTCAATGGATTCGAGCACCGGTGATATCCTTCAGTGAGGTATGCCCTCAACCTGAGCTTAAACTAGCCATAGCGTGGTCCTTTGTAAAGGAAATTCTCACCTCATGAGAAATTAGCCGTTAGATCTTCTCCCCTTTACTCCTAGATGGTGTGGGTAAGATTTGAGTTCAATTTGAGCTCAATCAAGCACGGATCTTGCCATGGAAGGTGGACGGTTCCTCTTTCTCACGGAGAACTTAGAGATGGATCATGGGCCATCCATCCATACATTTTGGATAGACGACCATGATCTAGATGCATAGGATCTTTGATTTAATCCTTTAATACTGCGGGCTTGATCTCAGCCGTCTGATCTTTGATCAAATGGATGGGGAGAAAGCACATAACGCTATCGTTTAATGCGGTGCTATGATATGATAACTTAAGTGCCTATCCCATCGTGCCACATGGAAAGTGTGTGCCATGTCAGCCTCCACGTGGCACTGACGAAATTAGCCATATAATTAAGGGATTAATTATGGAACAATCACTGAAACTTCAAATATTCATAACTAATTGAAGAAAAATCAAAAAATACAAAATAAAAAGCATTGAAATGGTAATTTAAAGGGAAATATTATAAAATTAATTTCACTTGATTTTGAATAGTGATAAGTTATAAATTAAGGTTTTATTGGGAATGTAATTACATTAATTACTCCCTAATCATTCCACTAATTACTTCCAAACTTTCTTGGGTTGATTAATAGGATAACCTCTACCTTCCATGATTTTCTTGGAATTTAATAATGGTTTAATTAGGTAATTTGCTATTACTTCTTAATCCATTAAATGATTAATTAACCTTTTAAATAGTGATAAATTCACCAATTAACTTTGCTAATTAACTTAGGACAGTGAGTGAACTTAGGGAATAAGATTAGGGGTTATTTCCATATCTTTTTCTCTAAGTTTATTTCATTTGGATTAAAATCTAATTACGGTGCAAAATTAATTAATTAATTTAATCATTTAATAAAATGGCTTAATTAATCTAAATTTTAAAATCAAAATATTCCATAACTTAACTAATTCACCTTGGGTAGATGCTTAGGTGTTCAATAACATAAGTAGCTTAAGGAAACCAAATCCAATCCATATGTGTGGGAAGGGTTATGAAAGTACTTAAATTAAACCCTTTAACTTAATTAATCATTAATTATGAGCCAATTGCATTAGGTACATTTTTGTCCTAGGATGCATTGCTAATTTAAATTCCTTGTCTGATTTTATATTATATCATTAGCTCACAATTATTTGATTAAATATGTTAAAGTGGTATAGGTAAGGGTAATTAACACACTTAATTCACACCTTAACCTAACTAAGGCATAAAATTGATCTAATCACCTAAAAATTAAACTTAAATAACTTACACATAGGGGAATGGGTTAGGGCCAGGAAACTCATCTCACATTTCTCAAATTGAAATCAAACTCGAACAAAATTCAAACTCTCCTTAAAATAAATTTGATTTACTTTAAATAATCTTATTCATAGGATTGCCTTTAAGAATTAATTAGGATGAATGAATTTACTTACTTTCATCACTTTATTTCTTCCTAAACATGCTAAGTGTGTATGCCATATGAAATTCATGCATTCATGCTTTTAGAAAATCAAATTAAAAATAAAAATGTTTCCTTTATGCCAAATTGCATGTTTTGGATAAAGTAAGGATATGAATGGTTATTATCACTATTAAATCAAATTATTTTGAAACTTATGAATTAAACATCAAAATTGAAAGGTATGATATTTATGAATATTTATGAGCTTGCATGTGAATAGCATAAAATGTGTTAAGTGATTTTCCCTCTCTTTCTTAACAAAGAATTATGTAGGATTTGCAAAGTGTATGGTCCATTTGAAAAGGACATAACACTTGCTTAAATCCATTCTATACACTCCTATGTCATGACTTAAGAAGGAATCCCACATCACACATATAAATTAAACAGTCAAACCAAAAACAAACAAACCCAAACTTTTGCATCCTTCTTTTTCCATTCATTTCTTTTGTACATGCATATGTATTTAAGAAAGTGGTATATTAGTTTGGACAACCCAGGATTGAGCTTTAAGTAGTAAGTAGGTCTTGTACCTTACACCTGGTGCTAACAATAAGTACTCTTATGCCTTTCATACATATAAATGTGCATGTGAAAAATGGATTAAAGAATCTCTCATTTTCTACTTAATGAAAATCATGCACCATGAAGTATCCAAATTATCCAAATTTTATGAAGTAATATCACTTAGCATTCATTATGAAAGTGTGCTAAAATCTTCATTTGTATGTATAGATATGCTTAGGATCCATCTATATGCATGTTATACATGTTAGGAAAGAAATAAAGTGTTGTGTATTTTGTGATATTAATTCACTTTATTTAATCTTAAAATGCCTTTCTTTTTGGATAGGTTTGTTTAGAGAAAATCTAAACTTAGGATTAATTAAAACACATAATAAAACATTCATTAAATAAAAATCAAACATGAATCTACTTTAAAAATTACTTAAGGTAGAGAGGAAAGAGAAGTTGCCTTCTCTTTTCCTCTCTTTACAACACTTAGTAATTAATCCTAGGTTCATTCAAACTTAATAAAGATACAAAATAAAATGAACCCAAAACAACTAAACAACTTAAATTGGAACCATCATCTAAGTTGAATAGGTTCATACTTAGGAAATCTAAACCTTAAAGCCTTAGCTAAGCATACCACACAAACCTTAAATGACACACACATTAGGCTAAGTCACCATTTCTAACTTTAGGTTAGGGCAGTGCATGGTTTTATGTTTGCTTTTATTTTATAATATTTTATTTTAGTCTGGATGTTAGGGTGTATGTGCATAGACTGAATGGTAGGATGATTTAGTCTAATCATTGTCTTTTATAGGGGATTGTGCTTAAGGGGCATTGTAATAAAATATGAAATTACTTTTGCTGTGCAGGTGCTTATACCCCTAAGCATAATCCAAAATTGGATAAGTAGACTTAGTTGCCCATGTGTGGGGTGCTAAGTCAATTTATATATATACATGCTTGGGAATGTGTGATTTGTTTTGCTAATATCTATTTTGTAGGTTTTAATAGATTTATTTTTCTCTTTTCATGTACTTTTGCATTTAGGATTTTAGAATGATTGTTATGGGAGATTAGGATGAGCATTGGTTATAAGATTACATCTTATGTACCATGTGAACCTTTTGGAGCAACCACATTCCAACCATCCAAAAGAAGGAACCAAAGAAGAAAGAAGAAAGAAGAAAGAAGAAAAAAGAAATGAAGAATAAAGGCCCCCATAACATGAATTCCTTGCTTAATTGTAATTAATTCATTTGTAATACGAGTTATATAAGCGTAGAGCTCGACTACCCAATTTTTTTTGGCTTTGGGCGGTGGAGCCCGACCATAAATGGCCTTTTATTCCTTGCGTTAGGTTTATAAATTGATTGATGTTTGTTTAACTTGTGCATTAATATGACATCTTTTTCTAGTTTCTTCCTTGCTTTTATGTATGACCTGGATGATGATTAGGCTCTTAAGAAAATAAATTTTCTATTCAATCAAACAACTCAAACTAAAAATTAAATAACTCATAACTTCACCTAAAGCTTAGGCTATAAATCAAAATAAAAGAATTAGCAACATCTTAGCTAGATGTTGTCTTACTTTTATAACATCATGCATAAAAAGTATATTATTTCACTCTTGATTGGAGGGCTTGCACCTTTGCTAGAGAACTTGGCTTGACCTATGAGAGCCATTGTGGAAATACACCTCCTCATCTTGCTAATTTTAAGCCATAATCTAATTTCTCATGCATTAGGCATAAGGAATCCTAAAGCCTATGTCAAATTGATTGTCCAAAATGAAAATAAAGCATACAAAAAATTTGCATTAGATTTAAGTCATTAAAGCATGCCCTACATAATCTAGTCTCTTAGGGAGTGTGTTTAAGGATTTAATCTCTTTCTAAATAAATAACAACTTAGCTTTCTTGCAAAAGCATTTGACTTGCCTACATAAATTTAAAATTGTAGGAGTTAGGTGGCGATCACCCCCAGGCAGTTGTTAGTCCAATAATCGGGTGGTTTATCCTCTCTTGTGGAGGTAAATCAAATACACATTTTTGCCTTAGATTTAGGTCGTGCTTTTTGGCACTCGCCAAAGCTCCTTAGATTTAGGTTCAGAGGTTGCTACTTCTCTTTGTGGGCTACAAGCATAAATCCTCACCTCTTAGGTATTTCTGTGACCTTGCATCATGGATTATAAGTTCTCCTGGCATTCTAATAAAAATCAACTCAAACAAATTAATTCAATTTCAAAAATGTAAAGCCCAACCATAAGATAACTTGGGGTACTTACTAGACTTCCTACTATCTTAAGCATCCCCTACTTATTTTCATTTGACTTCGATAAGAACTCCATCCTCTTGATCATCCCACTTGACTTTCTAAAAATAAGCCAATCGATTGATAGTCCTACCTTTTCGAAACCTTTGGAGACAATGATCATTTACCTTAATCAAGAGTATTCCTAAGGAATCCTATTCCTTAGGATGTAATTAACTATGGGGGCTTGCCTTTGTAGGGAACCTAATAAACTCGATTTAAAAAAAACCATACTTTACGTTTCCATGTAAAGTAAGGGAAGAATCTCTCATACATTCCAAGACCCATAGTCCTTAGGATCCTTATTAAGGTGATTGGGTCCATTGTAGGGTGGTGACTTATATCTCTCGGGATAATACACCTTTCCTCAATGTCATACCGATCACCCTAATAAGAATATTTACGGATCTGTGTGGCATCCAACAAGATGTATTTTATATATATTTCTACTTTCATTGGTCCTTTCTTTTCTAAAAGGGAAGGGGGATAGACGATGGCAGAGATATATATAAAATATTTCATCACAAGAAGATAATCAATAAGATGGCTAGCCTATAAGGAAAGGCTATATAGTTACCTTTTCAAGATCAATCATTAAAGCCAAAGCCACAGAAAGCCTATGAAAAAAAGTCCAGGGGGAGTGGTAGCATTGGATAAGGGGAAGCAACCAGCCAGGGATCAGAATGAGAGACCTCAAGCTCCATAGCCTTCACTCCATCTCCTTTACCACCATCTCAGCCATCTTATCGGCCGCCATAGTAGCCTCCAAGGACTTTGTTACCTCTTGCTCAACCATACTCTCAATAACAGTACACATACCCACCCCCAGGTAGCAATCATCCACCTACTCTTTTAGATAAATTAAATAAACTTTATTCATTTAAGAGGGAGGTAGTTAGGAAAATCATTAAGAACCTCTTAAAGAAATCTAATTTTTAGCTACCCAAGCCTAAAAGCGGAAGAAGTGGATTAGGAAAATGATCTTAACTTTTGCCCTTACCACTGTATGCTTGGCCATATTTTAGCAGATTGCTTTACATTTAAGGACTAGCTTGCATAGCTACAAGTTAGGCGCTATAGTTATCCCTAAGGAATATCTAGTAGAATAATTATCCAATTCTATTAAAGAAATCCTTGGGGATACATGTGATCCTCTCAAAATAAAAGAAGGTTGGGATATCTCTTTATCCTGAAACTCTAAAAAGATTATTTCTAAAATTCAAAAACTTTCCTTATAGGTGCCTGAGGTAGCTTGAACCTCCAACATCAGGGAAGGTTTGCAAGTTTTCAATGATAACTTGGGGAAAGTGGGAGCTCAGCAGCAGTAGCAGCAACCCATACTTGCCCGGAATAGCTAAGTAGTGCAACCACTGACTGAGTCCAGCCTCCATTCCACTGTTGCAGCTACTACTTCTACTGGCATTCCTACTTCAACTAGTTTTTCTTCTAGTAGATATCTTATATCAGTAGATGAGGGCATCAAATCTCTCACCCCACTTACTTTACTAGATTTCTACTATGTACCTCATTTTAAATCTAAGAAATTGAGGAATAAAGCTAGTTTGAATTACATCTGTGCCACTTTTGATGGGTTATCTGATTCTACTCCTTTAGAAAACTCTTCAAGTCTTAATAATTATAAAAACTCTGATCATCCTCTTTCTGATTCAGAGATGGACTTTCCTTCTCTGAATAATATAGGTTCACCTCTTAAGATAGACTTAGAATCATCTGATTTCGAGGTCCTATAAGAGAAGCTATAGGTGAACTTGATGAGCAGGTAGAACTTTCTACTAAACTGCCACTAGGGATCACCGAAGTCAACCTTCATAGTGGCAAAGTTCTACATCCTATGGTAGCTCCTCAAGATAAGGGAAAGTAAGTCATTGGTTCCAGCAATCAAGAAGCCCCTCCACAAGATGCTCCACCTATGGATATGCTTGTGGAAGATCAGCCCAGAGTTGACTATAATGTCTTCGCTCACCTAAGAAAGTTTCCAGCTAAACTAAGCATATATAATGCCTTCGTCTTATCCAAATAGATGAGGAAATCATTGATCAAGGATCTTCTTGATTCGAAAATATGCTTAGCTCAGCTGACCACTGTTGAAGAGGATGTGCATTATTCAAGAGAAGCCCATGGAGTCACATTCACCAATGAAAATCTTCTTTTGGGGATATGGAGCACAATTGTCCCCTCTACATCATAATGGATATGGGCAGATTCAGACTTTCTAGGGTGTTGGTTGATCCAAGTGCATTGGTGAACATTATGAGGCTGAAAACTCTTGCATACTTGAGGATTGATGTCTCTAAGCTTTGAGGAAATCGGATGATGTTGAGAGGATTCAATGAAGATGGAGAGAGGGCTTTAGGCTCCATAGTGTTACCTTTGGAAATAGGCGACTGGAAGGCTGAAGCCAAGTTCTATATAATTGATTTGAATACATCATTTACTACTTTACTCAGTAGGCCTTGGATACACTAGAATAAGATGGTTCCATCCTCGCTCCATCAGTGCATCGAGTTTTGAAAAGATGGAATTGAATACTATGCAAAAGGAGATGAAAAGCCATTCTCAATTAGAGAGGTCAAGATATATGAGGATGTGACCTACTATCTTCCTCAAAATCAAAATGCCTATTCTCGTAAACTTGGCCAAAATTCAAATACAAAAGAAAAAAAAAAGAAAGAAAAAAGAAAAGAAGAAAGAAAGTACAAGGGAGCGAGAAAGGGACACCGTGGAAGAGGTAGAGTCGCATGTTACATTCCACCCATAGTTCATTCCACCATATGGACATATGGGTAGAATGACTCGACCTCTACCAGGTAGAGGCAGAGGTAAATATGAGGTTCAGGAGGTGGAAGACCCCCACGGTTGGAAGTCGATGCAGTATGTTACAATTCCGGAGTTCTCCTGTTAACATAGACTTAAAATCCAGCTGAGGATGAGTCTCATTGCGCACAACCCTCGGATTCATTAGAGGTGACACTTGAGCCAGATAGTAACGAAGACCAGGACTCCAAGCAAAGCACAAATGTATTCGAATCAGGATTATGTAAAACCATTAGGTAGTAGTTGGAAATTGTATCTCTAACTCCACTTTCTTCTCTAAGAGCTGAGGGTTCAGTAGTTAAGGAAGCCCCTAGATCTTCCATGGATGTCAAGCCAAAGAGATTCCTATTGGGATCATCATCTTCAAGTTCAGAAATATATGTAGAACTTGAGGATAGTTTATATAAAGATTTAATGGAATTACCTTTTGATTGGTGCTCACCTTATGTTCATAATCTTGCAAAGAAACATTTAATTCCTTACACACGGTCCAATCATAGGTGGGAATATTTTAAAAGCTGTGGGACAACAAAGGCAGGGATGGACAATCAAGATCAAGACTAGGATTGATGCAATGGGTCCAATCGATGATGATTCTTGCTTGTAATTAAGCCAATGTCTAAGTATAACAGTTCTTCTCAAACCACACTAACTCTTATAAGAAAGTGTGTTTAGATACTTTAGACAATCCAGATGATCTTCAAATCAAAGATACACCTCCAAAATTTGAAGAAGAAATCCATTCAACCATTGATAAGCTCAAAGAAATCAACGTCAGGACAGAAGAAGATCCACGCCCCACATACATTAGTTATCCATAAACGAAGAAGAAACCAATGACTTAGTTGGGCTATTGGCTGAATTTAAGGACTGCTTTGCATGGAGCTATAAAGAGATGATCGGATTATCTTCTGACATAATAGTCCACAAACTAGCAATAGACCCTAACACAAACCCTATCAAGTAAGCTCTTTAACGCATGCGATTAGAAATGGAACAACTAATCTCGAAGTCAATGATCGATCGGCTTTTCGGGAAGAAAATACCTACCGATTAGCAGTGTCATAGTTAAGAAAAGAATGACCAAATTTGCATATGCATCAATTTTAGGGACTTAAATAAGGCATGCCTTAAAGATGAATTTATGCTTTCTATACCAGAATTAATGTTGGACATTACCTCATCTCATGCAATTTTCTTCATTATGGATGGTTCATTTGGTTATAACCAAATCAAGATGGCCTCTAAGGATGAAAGAAAAATACTTTTTACCATCAAAATCTATTATTATAAGGTCATGCCTTTTGCCTTAAAATGCGGTGCTACATACCAGTGAGCCATGGCTCAGGTCTTCAATAAACTCATTCATCATCAAGTTGAACACTATGTTGATGATCTAGTAGTCAAAAATAAAGAAAAGAAAGACAATCTCTTTGACTTGAGAGTAGTTTTTGAATGATTAAGATAATTTAACCTCAAAATGAAATTATTGCATTGAGTAGCTTGAATTCCCTGGGTTTTATTGTCTAACACAGGAGAATAGAGATAAACTTAGAAAAGATCAAAGCTATCTTAGAAATGCCACTCCCTAAAAGTTTAACTCAACTCAGATCATTCCAAGGGTGATTGGCATATCTAAGGTGCTTTATCTCCAATCTATCGGGGAGATGCAAACAATTTTCAACACTTATAAAAAAGGATGCTAAGTTCAAGTGGAATGATAAGTGCCAAACATACTTTTAAAGATGTGGTTAAATATTTCTTATTCATTCTTACATCTATCCCCCTTTTTGGAAGAGAGGATAAGTAAAAATAGAAATATATAAAATACATATGCCTTGTTGGGATACCATGTAGAATCACAAATATTCTTATTAAGGTGATCGAGTATGACATTGAGGAGAGGTATATTATCTCAAAAGATAAAGTTACCACCTTACAATGGACCTAACTACCCGAATAAGGACTCTTAAGGATAATGGGTCTGCATATATACCAAAGATTCTTCCCCTACTTTACATAGAAAAGTAAAGCAGGGTTTATTTTAAATCGAGTTTGTTATGTTCCCTTCAGAGGCAATCCCTCATAGTTAATTACATCCCAAGGGATGAAATCTCTTAGGAATACTCTCAATTAAGGTAAATGATCATTATCTTCAAAGGCATTCTAGCACTTGTCATCCCACTTGAACTTGGCATCCTTTTTTAAAAGTTTGAAAATGGCTTGCATCTCCCCGATAGGTTGGAGATAAGGCATCTTAGATACACTAGCCGTCCTTGAAAGGATATGAGATGAGTTCAACTCTTAGGTGGTGGCATTTCTAAGATAGCTTTAATATTTTTTGGATCAATTTCTATTCTCTGGTGTCGAACAACAAACCCAACGAATTTCCCTGAAGCTACTCTTAATGCATACTTTAGAGGATTCATTTTAAGGTTATATTGTCTTAATCGTTCAAAAATTACTCTTAAGTCAAAGAGGTGGTCTTCCTTTTCTCTGCTCTTGACTACTAGATCATCAACATAACACTCAACCTGAAGATGAATGAGTTCATTGAATATCTGAGTCATGGCCCATTGGTATGTAGCACTAGCATTTTTAAGGCCAAAAGGCTTGACCCTATAACAAAAGATTCGATCGAGGTTTAGAAAGTAGTGTTTCTTTCATCTTTAGGAGATATCTTGATTTGGTTATAGCCAGATGACCCATCCATGAAAGAGAAGACTACATGAGATGAGGTGATGTCCACCACTAATTCTGGTATAGGAAGAAGAAACTCATCCTTAGGACTTGCCATGTTTAAACCCCTAAAATTGACGTATATGTGAATTTGTCCATTTTTCTTCTTAACTAGGATGACACTTGCTAACCAGATAGAATATTTCTCTTCTTTGATGAAACCAACATCAATCAGTTTCTTGACTTCAGAAATGACCTGTTGTTCAATTTCTAATCGCATGCGTTTAGGAGCTTGCTTAATAGGGGTAGTGTTAGGATCTATTGCTAGCTTGTGTACTGCTACGTTAGGAGATAATCCGGGCATCTCTTCATAACTCCATGCGAAGTAGCCTTTAAACTAAGTCAATTGCCTAACTAAGTCATTGGTTTCTTCTTCATTCAACAATGAACTAATGTATGTCGGGCGTGGATTTTCTTCATCTCGAGGTTGATTTCTTTAAGCTTGTCAATTATTGAATGAATCTCCTCTTCAAATTCTAGAAGTGCTCTTTGATTTGGAGATCATCCAGATCATCTGAGATTTTTAAACACACATTCTCATAAGAGTTGATGTTGTGTGAGAAGAACGTATCAGACTCAAATGATTGGTAACAACTAAGCAGTAATCATCGTTATCCATTAGACCCACTATATTAAATCCTAGTCCTCCTCTTGATTGTGCTTCCCTGTCTATATTATTCCATAGCTTTTCAAGTACTCTGACTTGTGCTTGGACCATGTATGAGGAACTAAACCTTTCTGTATAAGATTATGAACACAAGGTGAGTAAAAGTCAAATGGTAATTTCATTAATTCTTTAAATGAATCCTCCTCAAGTTCTACATCAACTTCAGGACTTGAGGATGATGATCCCAAAAGAACCTCTTCTACTTCATGTCACTGGAAGACTTAGGGACTTCCTTAACTATAAAACCTTCAACTTTCTAAGATGTAATTAAGGTTAGAGCTAAGGTTCCTACTTTGCCTAATAGTCTCACATAAACCTAATTCAAATACCTTATTTTGTTTGGAGGCCTGGTCTTCGTCTCTGTCTGGATCGAAAGTCACCTCCAATGGAACCCGCTGAGATAGGTTGGCTGGTGTACTAATCACATTAGACTCATCCTTCGAGATGGATTCCAAGTCTATGTGAATAGTAGGGGTACTCCTATGAACTGGAACATGACCTTTGTTGGCTGATGGCCAGCTAGGGGGTCTTCCACCTCTAAAATTGCCTCTGTTTCTGCCTCTGCCTCTGCGTGGAGGTTGAGCCATCCTACCCACATGTTCATATGATGGAATGAACTATGGGTGGAATGTGATATGTGGATCTATTTCTTCCTCAATTCCCCTTTCTTGTTACTTATATTTTCATTTTTATTTTCATTTTCTTTTGGATTTTCTTTTTCTTTATTTTATCTTTCTTTTGATTTTGCATTTGAATTTTGTCCAAGTTCACGAGAAAATGTGTTTTGAGGAAGATCGTTGGTCACATCCTCATAAATCTCAACCTCTCTAACTGAAAATGGATTCTCATCTCCATTGACACTGTATTCAATCCCATCTTTTCTGAACTTGATGCACTGATGGAGGGAGGATGGAATGAGCTTGTTATGATATATCCAAGGCCTACCGAGCAAAGTAGTGAATGAAGTATTTGAATCAATGATGTAAAACTTGGCTTCAGTCTTCCAGTCACCTATCTCCAAAGGTAGCACTATAGAACCTAAAGCCCACTCACCTTGTTCATTGAATCCTCTCAACATCATCCGATCTCCTTGGAGTGTGGAGATGTCTATCCTCAAATAGGCAAGGGTCTTTAGACTCATAATGTTCACTGATGCACTTGGATCCACGAAAACTCTAGCAAGTCTTCACCTGTCCATGTCGACTGTGATTTAGAGGGGACGGTTGTACTCCAAGTCCCCCAGAAGAAGGTCTTCATCTATGAATGTGATCCCCTAAGCTTCTTTTATCTAATGCGCCTCCTCACCTATAGCGGTCAGCTAAGCTAAGCATATTTCAGGATCAAGGAGAGCCTTGATTAGTGATTCTCTCATCTCTTTGGATAAGATAAGGGCATCATATATGCTTAGGTTAGATGGAAACTTTCTTAAATGAGAAAGGACATTGTAGTCCACCTTGGGCTGATCCTCCTTAAGCATATCTAAGGGTGAAGCATCCTATGGAGGGGCTTCTCGATCTTCTATTCCAATGACTTATTTTCCTCTATCTTGAGGTGCTGCCTTAGGAGGAGAACCTTGCCATTTTGGAGGTTGACTTTGGTGATCTCTTGCGGTAGAGTAATGGAAGGTTCTACCTACACAACAGGCTCACCTACAACATCTCTTATGGGACCCTCAGAATTGGATGATTCCAAGTCTATCTCAAGCGTTGAACCCATAATATTCAGAGTATGAAAGTTTAACTCTAAATCAGAAAGAGGAAGATTAAAATTGTTATAGTTATTTTGACTTGAAGGGTTATCATTAGGAATAGAAGAAGACAACCCTTTAGAAGTGACACAGATGTAATTCAAACTAGGTTTATTCTTCAATTTCTTGAAATTACTTGGAGTTACAAAGTAGAAACCAAGTAAAGTGAGTGGGGTAAGGGATTTGATGCCCTTATCTGTTGATACAAGAGTTCTACTAGTAGAAGAAGAAGAGCTAGCTGAAGTGGAAGAAGTCGTAGGTGTGGAAGATACAACTGTAGGCTGGAGGTTGGACTTGGTCAGTGGTTACACTAATGGGCTATCCCAGGACAACACATATTGCTGCTATTGCTGAGCTCTCCCTTTTCTAGAGTTGGCACTGGCAACTTGCAAACCTTCCTTGATGTTGGAGGTTTGAGCTGACTCAGGCACCTACAAGGAAAGCTTCTTGATCTTTTGGATAATCTTCTTAGAGATTTTAGATAAAAAATATCCCAACCTTCTTTAGTTTAAGAAGGATCACATGTATCCCCAAGGATTACCCTAATGGAACTGGATGGTTGTTCAATAAGGTATTCCTTTGGGATAACATCGATCTTGAAACTATGTTCAAGCCAGTCCTTGAATGTGAAGCAATCCTTCAAAACATGACCTAGCATACGGTGATAGAGGCAAAAGTTTGGATCATGACTTTTGCCTACTTGCTCCGGTCTCCTAGGCTCGGGAAGCTGAAAATCAGGCTTCTTTAAGAGATTCTTAAAGATTTTCATGATTACCTCCCTCTTAAATAAATAAAATTTATTAAGCTTATCTAAAAGAGTAGGTGGACCATAGCTATCTGGTGGCGGGTATGTGTGCCGCTGGTGGTGGTGGTATGGCTGATGAGGCGGTGGTGCTGACTGTGGAGGCTATTGAGAAGGCAGGTAGGGCTATCTCGATGGTGGCAAAGGAGGTGGAGGCTACTGAGGTCATGGTCTCTCAGACTGATCTCTAGCTGGCTGCTTCCCCTTATCTACCACTATCGCTCCCAATTTCTTCTCATAAACCTTTTGTGGCTTTGCTTTAGGCAACTGATCTTGAAAAGGCAACTATTTGGCCTCTCCTTATATATTAGCCGCCTTGTTGATTAGCTTCTCAAATGTTATGATAGTGAAGCCCTTAAGCATGAATGCGATCGGGCCAAAGATATTCTTTAAAAGAATCTCAATGGTATGCTACTCAGACAACTACGACTCGCATTTCATACTAAAGTTACGCCATCAGAGAATATAATCAATAAGAGACTCACCTGGGTGTTATTGTGCTATAATGAGATTACCTACAATAACCCTTTATTGAGCTCCAGCAAACCTCTTGATAAAGAGTTGCCCTAACTCAGCAAATGTCTTTACTAAATCGTTAGGCAGTTCAACATACCAATCGAAAATAATCCCTGCTAGGCTACTAGCAAAGAAGCAGAAAAGCAAAGTGTCACTGCCACCGGCGTTGTAATAACTGGCCCTGAAATGTGCTATATACTGCCTTGGGTTTCCACTGCCATCAAAGATTTTGAAGGAAGGTGGCATGAAACCCTTGGGATATTGGATTGAATCAAATTCCTTCGAGTAGGGTCAACCCTTTGGATCTGATGATCCTCCCTGGGCTTGAGCCAATGCTTCACTTTCGCAACCATGATGTCTTTTTTTCTTATATGGAGGTACTTTCCACTACCATCCTATACATCCTAGATTCTACCTTGCTCAACAGGTGGTAAGGTCTTGGTTGGGTCCAAGACATGCACTAACTCAGGCTGACTAATATCAGCTGTAGTAGGATAAATTGGTGGGGCTTATTTCTGGAGTATTGAAACTATTGCTAATAAGTCCTCTAACTGTTGTTCCATCCTATCTATCTGCTCATCTTCCTGCATTAATTGATGTCAGAGGTGCTGGGCTTATTGGGTGGTGTCTTCCTGATCAACCTCATCACCTTTTCATGGCCTGTTGCTCCTTGAGAAGAGATCCTCTAGTACCTACCATACAGACTCCAGCAGAGTCTCCTAACAAGTCATCTTTGTTGGGATACAAGTTGACTTTCTCCTCATCTGACCAATCATACCCCAAGATCTCCTTCTTCTCTACAAGATAATGAGCTACTATCTCCTCGAGAGAATGATCTATCTGAATGGAAATAAATGATCTCGGGTGTGATCCATCATCGTGCGAGGGGCACGACCTCCTCTGCGGGAGTCAATCCTATGAGGACTATACTCACGGTGAGACACTCTTGTCACTAGCTATGAGAGGGTGACATTCTAGGATGTTCCACTATCATTAGTGCGGTGGACTATCATCTGCTACCTCACTAATAATAGCTACCATCTCCATCCCTCTTGAAGTGGCGAGTTGGTGAAGGGATGACCACTATGCTTCGTTTTCTTCACACCACCATTAAGGTAGAAGGTCAAGCAGGAGAGCTTGGCCTCACCATAATAGGTGGTGTAGATGAAGTAGGATCCTCGGCTTTAGTCAGATCACCAACGGGGTGCGCTTCTCCCCAAATTTGGCCTTTGATGGAACTAGAGATGCTGTGACCTGGACTGGTGATGGCAAACAAAGGGTAGAGTGGTGAGGTGGAGACACCATTGACTCTCTATGAATAGAAGCTATACTCCTATGATGATTGGTCCCAGTAAGTAAGATCCGGTATGGTTTGGCGTGGCGCGAAATCAATTAATAAGTCAAGCTGCACTGGCGGGAACCTTCACCTCTCTACGGTAATGTGGCGATGTATGGGCCTTTCGGCCTCTATTGAATGTCTCTCCACTATGGGGGGATGGATCTTAGATCAAATTAAGCTCGGTTCAAACATCGTAGCTACGCCACATGAGGCGGTGGGAGGCCAAATGACCTCCTCCTAGTAGCTGGCGGCGTCTTTGGACCACTGGTGGAGGTGATGTGCGAATCCTCCTAACATCCTCTCTATCTGACCCAGAGAGAGGATGGAACTGGTTTGCTATAACTAGTGGTGAAGTAAAAATAGGAAACTCCACAACAACTGAACGGATGGCCTCCATCTCCCTGGCAATCCTAGTATGATACCCCATGATCATGCAATTTTTGTTCCTTCATTGCATTCTAGTAGGATGGGAGGAATAAGTGCTAGACTCATACTTAAAAGTAGAGAAGGCAATTCCTAAGATAAGAGGAGCTTTACCCTTAGAGGGATGATGAGAGGGTGCTAGCCCTCACTGGGGCAGCACGAGAAACCATAGTCTTTAATTGGGGCTAGCACTATCACTTATGAAGTTGGTGGGACTGCCTCTACTTTCTCTTCAATGAAGAGATGTCATAATCAGAGGGTAGATCAATCCGGATGACTAGTTTTTGCCCGGTGATCGTGGTCCTACTGACTATCATGAGGGGAGTCCCCTCACATATAATCCTCACTCCCTCAAATCACCTACTGAAATGAATAAGGTGTGTATGATCCAATTGGGGGAACTTAGCTTGGTCCAAAGGCAAATCCATGCCATTATGGAAAGTGAAAACAAATTTTTGTGAGCCTGCCATTTCAGATCAACTACAAAAGGCTGAAAAAACTGAGATGTAGCTATACTATAAATGACGGTGAGAATGTGCAATAGGAAACAAGCTTGGATCAGATTTCTATCTTTGTTGATTTTTGAATTTGAATTGAAAATTTGAACCCACATCCAACATCTTGGAAGTGTTAAGTGGATTCAAATAGATTTGAGAAGATTTAGAAATTTGATTGAAAAGAAGAATTTTGAATATGAATCCAACTTCAACAGGTATGTTGAAAGATGGATTCAAATATTTTGAAAAGGATGCTTCCATAGGTTCATGTTTGTTTGAATTTAGATTTTGGTTTGAGGGCCCTTTCCTTTAAAAATTTGGGTATGTTAAAGTAAGGGTCAATTAATTTTTTTTTTTTTGATTGGTGATTTTGGAATTTTACTTAGCAAATTTGGGTATACGAAGTAAAGTGGTCTTGAAAATAGTTGTTTCTTTTTGGTTAATTGTTGTTTCATTTTGGAAATTGGAATTCCCACTTAGCAAATTTAGGTATGCTAAGTAAAGAACCAAAGTGTATTTTATTTGATTTTTGAACATAGGATTCTTAGCAAATTTGAGTGTGTTAAGAAAATCCTAAGTGGTTCATTTGTTTTGGATGTTTTGACTTTTGAAAGGGTAAGATCCTTAGCAAATTTGAGTATGTTAAGGAAATCCTAATGTGTTTCATTTTTGTTTTAATTTCTTTTTGATTGAAAGTGGAGACTTTACTTTAGCAAATATGGTATGTTAAAGATGAAGTCTCACTTAGTTTTGTGAAATAAAAATTTCACTTAGTAAATTTGTGTATGCTAAATAAAATTCCAAAAGATGTGTTCAAAATTTTGTTATGTTTTGGTTTTAAAAATGTAAACTTCTCCTTAGCAAATTTGGTATGCTAAGGAATGAAGTTCAAAAAGTGCTTGAAAATGTTTTTTATTTGTTTGACTTTGTAGACTTCACTTAGCAAATTTGAGTATGCTAAATTAACTTCTAAAGATTTTTAAAATTTTTTGGTTTTGGGTTTAGAGATTTCACTTAGAAAATTTGTGTATGCTAGATGAAGTTCCAAAAAAAATAATATTTGAAAATTTTGGATTTTGAATTTGGAGACTTCACTTAAGCAAATTTGAGTATGCTAAATGAAGTTTTAAGATGTGTTTGAATTTTGAAAATATGATTGTTAAGTTTCGACTTTTGAAAAGAGGACTTCCATTCCATAAATTTGGGTATGTAGGAATGGAGATCAATCTTATTTTTGAAATGTAAAAATTTTATTTTGTGTGTGATTATTGCTTTTGAAAGAGGGAATTCCAACTTAATCATATGTGGGATATGTTTAAGTGGGATTTCAAATGATGTTATTTTTAGTTGGGAATGAAATCTTCATTCAATAAATTTGAGTATATTAAATGAAGATGTTCATATGTGCTTTTGAAAATTTAATTTTATTTGAAAATGAAACTTCCATTCAATAGGTGTTTGTGTATTGAATGGAAAGGTTCATATGTGCTTTTTGAAAACTTTATTTTTGATTTTGATTTTGACATTTGGAAAGATGATTGTTCATTTTATTTTGAAAATGAAATCTTTATCAAAATGGATTGAAGGAAGATGTTCATTTATGCTTTTAGAAAAGATTGTTAGTTTACTTTTGAAAATTCCTACATGTAACAATTATGAAAATTATTAAATGAGGGTGATTTAAGAAAATTTTATGGAAAATATTTTATTATGTGCATTTTTTAAAAGGGTGCTTTTGAAAAGCAAAGTTCTTATGGAAAATTTATTTTGTCTTTATTATTTTAGAATGAACCTTTCCTTATTATAAAAATGATAAGGAGGAAGTCTTTAAATGTTTTCATTTTATTTACATCTTTTATTTTTACCCATTGGAGAACCTAACGTGGGCTTTAAGACCAACACGGGATGAGGTCCTAAAACCTAAAGATGTTGGTTAACTTAACTTAAGAATGAAATAACTGCCAATGGAAAGAAAGATAGTCTCAGATTCATACTAAAGTACAAACCACTATCGATACTCAAAGACAACGATCATTTACCAAAGATGGAGAGAGGAACCTTCCCCAATGGAGTGCCAAAAAAATCTGTGGTGAAATATTTTTTATACATTCCTATCTTCATCTATCCCCCTTTTTGGAAGAGAGGATAAATGAAAATAGAAATATATAAAATACATACGCCTTGTTGGGACACCACGTAGATCCATAGATATGTTCTTATTAAGGTGATCGAGTACGACATTGAGGAGAGGTGTACTATCTCGAAAGATAGAAGTTACCACCCTATAATGGACTTAATCACCCAAATAAGGACTCTTAAGACAATGGGTCTGCATATGTACCAAAGATTCTTCCCCTACTTTACATGAAAAAGTAAAGCAGGGTTTATTTTAAACCAGGTTCATTAAGTTCCCTACAGGTAAGCCCCCATAGTTAATTACATCCTAAGGGACAAGATCCCTTAGGAATACTCTCGATTAAGGTAAATGATCATTGTCTTCAAAGATTTGAAGTGATTTGATCATGATCTAGGCTAAGTCCTTAAAAAAAGATTAAGGACTTAAGAAAGATTTGGACTTAGGAATTTCATTCATGTGTTTCAATCATGGATTTCATTATGAATTTTATCATGGATTTCAATCATGTGGTTTTGATTTGAGTTTGGAGAGAATCAAATAAGATTGATTTAGAGTTTTACTTGGAGGAAGGAAGGTGAGGAATGATTTAAGCTAATGGTAAGAAAACTTTCCTAACACCCCTAAGGCATGACCTATTCTTATGGCTAACTCTTCTAAGTCTCTAGGGCTAGGTTGAGTGTCCACCTAATCTCTAGATGTGTCTTAAGACTAAGGAACTCTTAAGGTCTAAGAGAAGTCCTATGTCTAAGATGGAAGGGTTGAGAGCTTATTCTAAAAATGAGGTCAATAGAAGACATCAAATAATATTTGGTGAAACCACTAGTTCTATCTCTATCCTGGGCAAGCCACTTATCCTCTACATTGCTACATTGGATGACTCCCTTAGTGCTTTGTTGGCCCAAACCAATGATGAAGGGAAGGAGAACACTCTCTACTATCTCAATCATCGTTTGATCCTTGTTGAAGCAAACTACCCACATATTGAGAAATATTGCCTAGCTTTAATCTTCACTTCCCAAAAATCAATCCACTATAGTATCTAGTGACACGACTGATGCTATCCAGATGGTTCATGCGTTGGTCCATAATTTTTTTGTAGTTTAACATTACATTCATACCCCTCCGTGCAGTAAAACAACTGGCATTAGTGAATTTCTTAGCAGCACACCCATTTCCTGCTGATTCTCCGCTTAGTGATGGCCTCCCCAATGAACAAATCATGAATTTAGGGGACACTAACATCTACACTGAGAGATGTATTTTGATGGTGCGACCTCCTTTCAAAAAGGAGAACCATGATCTACACTTCTAGGAAAGGCAGGGGTAGGAATCATCATTTTAACTCCATACTGCGACATGATGAGATTCCATACTATACATCCAATCCTTGCACCAACAACAAAGCCAAATATGAGGCTCTGATTGTATGTCTGGAGTTACAGTGTGTGTCAAAAGCATCAATATCTACGGGGATTCACAGTTGGTCATCAACTAGATTACTAGGTCATATAAGGTTTTAAAACTTAAGCTTCGTCATTACCATGAGTGCACCATGAAGCTGTTGGCCCAAATACCTGAGGTCACTATCTACAAGGTTCCTTGAGGAAATAATGCAGTAGCAGATGCTTTGGCCAAAATCGCCAAGGAATTAGCATGTTTGGAAGATGAGTCCATTCCAATAAGGGTCCAAAATAGACAAGTCTTATCTCTTATTGATGCTGAACTCATCGAGAGACTTTCTCAAGGGAGAGTTGCCATTGCCAATAAGGATGATGAGTTCGATTGGAGGCAACCATTCAGAGATTACTTGAACATAGGCAAACTACCTCAAGAGAAATTACAAGCCCATCAAATGAAGCAGAGAGCTCTCTCCTATGCTCTCGTGGATGGCACCTTGTACCGACGGTCTTTTGATCAAATGTGGTTACACTATTTAGATAAACATGAAGCCCATAAGATCATGATCGAGGTACATTCAGGTCTATGCAGAGCACATCAATTCGGCCAAGATGAAAGCCAAGATTAAAAGACTAGGATACTACTGGCCTTCAATGATTAGACTGCATTGATATAGCTAGAAGATGCCACCAATGTCAAGTACACGGTGTGGTCTTACACCAACCACCCAATATTCTACAGCCTACATTGGCCTTATGGCCATTCAAGTGTTGGGGTACTGACATAATGGGTTCTATTTATCCTCCTTCTTCCAAGGGTCATCCTTCACACCGAACTATTTTTCCAAGTGAGTAGGCAATCCCACTTAGAGAGGTCACAAACAAAGATGTATTCTAATTTTTCAAAACCATATATAGGTTCAGGTGCCTCATGAATTATATCCAATAATGAAATGATTCAAGAGAATTATGATCACCGTAGTAGACACAATATAGATTAGAGATACTCCACTATCTACATCCCAAATGACCCAAGAATGAACAAAACAAAACTCTCATCTAGATACTAAAATAAGATACTTGATGAGAATAATGATAAGAGCAAGTTGAATTCTTATGGGCATACAACATTAACTCCAACTCAATTTACTCGCTCTCCTAGTGTAAGCAATTAAGCCATACCCTGAAGTTCAGCCCCTCCACTAAGAATAATAATGGGTAAAATCATGAGCGTAACACCAAAGTTACAGCAAGAGCTAGTTTTGAGGAGAGACGCTACTGCAAGCCGTAACATCGAAGTTATAAAAGCTAAGATGATTCAAGCTCACAACAAGCTAGTCTGCCTTAGAGCTTTTCAAGTAGGAGAGCTTATTTTAGTTCTAAGGAGACCAATTGTTACTCATCGAAAGATGGGAGGCAAGTTTGAACCCATTTGGGAAGACCTTTTGTCATAGAGAAGGCCTATCAAGAAGGATCTTACCAACATATTGACTGTAAAGGGGAACACCCAATGCTTCCAATCAATGGACTCTATTTGAAGAAATATTACCCATAAAATTATGTTTGAAAATAATTATCCTAAAAATTCTATTCCAATTCATCAAAATATTCTTTTCATTCGAAGCGTTATTTGCTTATTTGTAAATCTACCATGACCTGTTTAGGTTAGGTGTAAGAGAACCCAAGAGGCATCATATCCTTCTTTCATAACACGAACACAAATTAAAAATGGATCCCCAGCACTACTAGAGCAGGTGTAAGAGAACCCAAGAGGCATCCTAGTTCGACTACCATGGCTAAGTTAGGTATAAGAGAACCCAATCGACATCCTTTCTTGGTGGGGTCATGGCTGCCATTCGTGGCACCATTTCATCAACTCTTAAGCGTGTTTCAGGATAGGTGTAAGATAACCCAAGTGACATTCTATCCTCCTTTAACACAAACATAAATAAAAATATAAACACATATCTTTTATCTTGGGTTATGTTGATGTGGGAGCAAGCTCCCTGTGACACTCACTCATTAGTCGCTTCAGTTGACATGCTACCTTACAGTGCCACCCTAGTGGTCACTGTTCCTGGAGAGTCCCACACACTTTCTTCTTTGATTGACCATTCTGAATCAATGAGTGCCTTGTTAGTTTGGTAGCTCTCATTACAGGTAAAATTTACCTCATGTTGACTTCGTTTAAGAGGATGTAAGCCTACATGCTTTCTTCTTGAACTGAGCATCATGCACTGACCAGGTCGAGTATATTTGAGGTTTAGGATAAGTCCCCCAGAGGCTTCTTTTCTCTTGACTACTCTTGATTTGATATAAGTCCCCCAGTGGCATTCACTTAGTAGTCTCCCTAGGTAGGATAACACCTATGGAGTCGAAGACAGATTATCCTGTCAATCAATTCCATTGTAGGAAGATGTGAGTCTCTGATGCTTTCTTCTCGACTGATTATTGCAAACTGACAGGCACCTTAGGTTGGTTGATGTTAGCTATGCTAAAAGTGACTCACCCGGTGGATACACCACTCTTGGCACATGTGAGTCTCCACACTTTCTCCTTGAGTTTGCCTCGAATACCTATAGACATTATTTTCTTCAGTGTTTTGGAAAAAACCTTTAGCGGCCCCTCCCTTGCAGGAACTCTACTTGGATCACATCTTTAGCGACCCCATTTAGACACTACCTGAGTTACTCTTAGATTGGACTGTCCCCCTTTCCTAGTAGCCACCCCATGATTGGAGAATTCATTTAGCGGATGCATAGATTCTCCCTTGGATGAGTAAATCTGAGATAGGTCTCGGCTGATATAAGCTCCTTCTCAGTATGATCCCTCACAAACCAATAAAGTCCATGATAAATAAACAAATGAAATAAATAAATTTATTCACTTGTGATTAAGAATTCTATCCCAGCCCCTTTCCCATGCAGCCATCATATCTTTAGGGCAGTGTTGCAAAACTCCCTATAGGAATTGCCTGACTACACTTGAGTTGAGATAAGTCCCTGGACTCTCTCTATAGTCGCCCTTAGGTTGGGTCCAATTTGTTTTCCACAAATAGGTTGCCCCGTTGGTCATTTTGTTGAAAGATGTAAGTCTACTACATATTCTTTCTAACATGACTATTGCAAACTAACGGGCAGCCTTAGGTTGGGTTGACATGTTACCTTGCTAATGCATCACCCTAGTGGTCTTTTCTTTGGAAGATGTGAGTTCTCATGCTTTCTTCCTTGAATTTGCTACAAACTGAAAGGCACCCCTTTGGTTGGATAGTTCTCCCCTTCAGTCGAGAAACTACTCCCTTTGGATCGATAAATTTAAGGTAGGTCAAGGCCTACATGGCCCTTACTCAGTACAATCCATCGCAAACCAAGGAGATCCATCAAATATAATTAAAAATAAAATTAATTTTAACTATCTTTGAGCTAATTTAAGTCTGCCAACTGCATTCACTCAGTAGTTAGCCTAAGGTTGGGTTTGATTTGTTATTTTGTCAACAGATCACCCCAACGACTGATCCCTACTTTGGAGGATGTAATTCTACTACGCTTTCTTCTTAGTACAGCTGCTGCACATCGAAAAGCAAACCATTTGGTTGGATAGTCCTACTATATGGTTGGTAGACTACCTCTTTGGATTGGTAAAAAAGAAGTAGGTCAAGACCTACATGGCCCCTACTCAGTACAATCTATCATAAACCAATGGGATCCATCAAATATAATAAAAAAAATGAAATTAATTTTGACTATCTTTGAGTTGATTTAAGTCCCCCATCGGCATTCACTCAGTAGTCAGCCTAAGGTTGGGTTTGATTTGTTATTTTGTGAACATATCACCCCAGCAATTGATCCATATTTTGGAAGATGCAAGTCTATCACGCTTTCTTCCTAGTACAACCACCTTGAAGACACCCTTGGATGGACCAAGTGGTTAGTAGACTACCCATTGGATTGTAAATCAAGTAGGCCAAGTGACATACTCATGGTCCATCACAAACCGATGAGGTCCATCTCAAAATTTAAATTTAAAATCTGAAACAAAACCAACCAACCTCCCCCAGTAGAGTCAAATCAAATAATCAAATTAATTAGCTTCTCCTCAGTGAGATACAAATCTTTCAGATCTCCCTAGTGGAGTCAATTCAATCTAACCCGAACCTGTTCCCTTAGTGGAAGGTTCACATGTTTTATCCCCAGTGGATTCCAAATTCTAATCCCCAATGAATTTCACAATCTCTTATCCCCAGTGGATAACTTGAGCCTTTTCCCCTAGTGGAAGGCTCACATATTCAATCCTTAGTGGATTCCTCCTTCGCTCTGTTATGTTTTTGACATAAGTAGCGTCGCATTGCACTGAGATTTGATTCCTTCTGCAGCTCGAGTTTATGAGTAGATCATTTTTTTTAGTGCTTGTGATCGTTCGAATGTTGTTGATCATCTCTCACACCAATAGTCGGTGTCTTGTCGGTCACTACACCTAGGATTTGTTGACCTCACTTTTGGAGAGCTTTCAACTTCTCCATCTTAGACATATAGGACTCCTCATAGACACTAAGAGTTCCTTAGTCATAAGACACTTCTAGTGATTAGGTGAACACTTAATCTAACCTAGAGACTTAGAGTTAGCCATAGAATAGGTTATGCCTTATGGGTATTAGGAGGACTTGCCACATAGCAACTCCTTGCTTCTCTCCTTCAAACCAACCCAAATCAAATCTTAAATCAATTCCAACTCAATTAAGCTTCTCAAATCATAAATCATTTCCAAAACCTAAACCTTAAATCAATTCCAACTCAATTGATTTTCTCATAAATCATTTAAACAAATCTTAAATCAATTCATTGATTTTCTCAATCACAATGAATTACCCAAATCATTAATTAATTCCAACTTAATTGATTTTATCAAATCATAAATAATTTCCAAAACCCAAATCTTAAACCAATTCCAACTCAATTGATTTTCTCAAATTATAAATCAATTCCAAATCAAATGATTGAAACCCATGATTGAATTCAAATCCCAAAATCTTTCCTAAGCCCTTTGATTTCATCTTATGGACTTAGCTCAAATCAAATCCAAATCACTCCAAACTCAAAAGATTTTCTCATAACATTTATATTCTCATTTATATTCACAAATATAAATGAAATATAAATTCAAATAACAAAAACTAAATTCAAAACTCAAATCCAAATCCAACATATATTAAGCCAATTTCTTGGATTTAGCCAAACCATTCTCAAATCAATCAAAACCCTTGGATTTTATCTTCAAACAATCACTTCTTCAATCACATGCCCAAATATAAACATAAACTATAATCATTAACCAAAATCAAACTAACCCAAGTCAAACCCATGTTTACCCTTTTGACTTGAAATTGTCAAATGAACCAAAACCCATTTGACTCAAAACTACTTGCAATTGGATTTATATTTCCATCATAAGTCCATATGTGAGTTCAACCAAACTTAAACCAAGCCTTAACAAAGTTAATTGATCCTTTTAGGCTCACTTGACTCAAAGTGACCTAAAAGACCTTTTGAGCCAAGTTCTAATCCAACCCAAATTGGATTGAACTAAGCCATCCAAACTTTACATTGGAGCAAAAATCATCCTAGGATGATCAATCACTCAAATTGGGCCAAACCAAGTCAAACCTAGCCTTTGACCAAGTCAACCTTTAACCTAAATGAAACCCAAACAAGACAAAATTTACTATAGGCCAAATTGATTGAAACCATTAATCTAAACTAATCCATAATCAATGATTGAACATGACCAAGCCATCAATTGAGCCAAACCAAACCTAATTGGCCACTTGACCTAAGTTGACTCAAATTGATCTAAAAAGTCAAAATGGTTAAAATCTTGATCTAAGCCAAATTGATTACAACGAATGGGCCAAATTCATTCTAAATTGATTGGTGAACTTGACCAAAACTTCAATTGACCAATTAGACACAACCAAGCCCAATTGACCATGAACCCAACTTGATCTAAAAGGTCAAATGAACTTGAAATCAAACCAAATCAAAATTAATTGAAACCAAAGCTTGCAATACATTTCAAATGATCAACCAAGCCTAAACCAACCCATGAACCAACCCAATTCGATTAAATGGGTCAAATTGATCAACTTGACCCATTTGACCTAAGTGAACCTAAATGAACCAAAACTAAATATAAACCAAATTGAACCAAACCAATGATACCCATAGGCTCCAAATGATCATTTGAACTTGACCTAACCCATGGTTTGACCCAACTTGACCTAAATGGGTCAAATTGAACCAATTCAAATCAAATAAACTCCAAATCACTTAAAATTTGGCCCAACCCATTTTTGAATCATTTCAAATCTTCCTAAATCAAAATCATGGCCAAATGACCATTTTTCCCCTAGGTCAAAGGGTATCCTATGATCAATTCACTTGAAATTTGGTCATTTATTTCTTAAGGCCACTTGGCATCCTTCTAGTGGTCCATGTGGACACCAAGGAGGGTGGTGAACATGACCAAAGAGCTTGGGTCAGCCATGACTCAAACCAAGGCCAAATTGACTTCTCTAATGAAAATTGAACACTTGGATCACCAAATGCACTCACCTAGCACATGTGTATACACTTGCCTTCCTTCCACTACCCAAAATGAGTCACATGAAGAGTTTGGCAGCTCAAGCCGTGCCTCCAATTTTTGCCATTGATAAAAAATGGCAATTCAGTTCCTCACCACCCGATCCAAAAAGGGGGAGATACACTCCCCCTCATTTCCACTCAAACCAGAAGAATTCATTTCCACAAAGCCAAGGAGCGCGAGTCGAAGCTTCTCTAAGCCTTTGCAAGCCATTCCCGAGCTCCCCCATTTCTCTTTCTTGGTTTTGCTTAAAGCCAAAATAGTGGAGGTGAATTGAAGATCCAACTCACTCAATTCTCCACTAAAATCAAATTAGCTTTGCACACACCATCAGTGGACTTCATCGTGCTCAACCAAGTTGTTTCCCAAGCCTCTAAGCCATGGGAAGCACTACTTCGATCAAGCTCAATCATCATTAAGGGGAGCTTGGTCAACTAAGCAATCTACCTCAAATCAAACCTAATTCCTTCAGCAGGGCTTCATCTCTACTAGACAAAGCTACCTCCTCCGTTGGAAGCACCGGTGGTAGCCTCCGGCGAGATAATTGCTCAAAATCATAGCCATAAAAAATTTTTCTTGGTCCTTTTTGAAGGAAATTGTCACCCCTTGAGATCTTAACCATTGGATGTGCATCCCCCTCCTTCCAAAGGTGTGTGACCATTTTGATCCCAATTCAAGCACGAATTGAGAGATGAGATGTTCGTCTCTCACTGAAGGAGAAAGGATCACACGCCATCTGTTCCACGTGATTGGAATGGACGGCTGTGATTAGATCATGTTAGATCCCCTTTAATTTAAGTCTAAATTGCGATTAATCAATCGCCGATCTTGATGATCCATGAAGACGTGTCCACCGCATGACAAAATGGATGTGATAGCTTAAATAACCTATCCCGTCGTGCCATGTGGAAAGCTTACCGCATCAGCCGTCACGTGGCCTGATAGAATTAGGGGGTTAATTAGGCTTAATTAATCTAATTTTAATCATAAAACTTTTAAAATTCATAACTAATTATAAAAAAATCTAAAAAATATAAATAAATACTCATTTTAAAGATAATTCAAAGAAGAATAAAAAAATAAAATTAGTTAATTTTGAATATTAATTTTCACTCAATTTGGGTTTTATTAGAAATGTAATTAAGCTAATTACTCACTTAATTATTTTAGCAATTAATTCCAAACTTCTTGAGGTTGATTAGTGAGATGACCTCTACCTCCCATGATTTTCTTGGAATTTATTGCTAGGCAATTAGGGGAATTGCTTATTTTATCCTTAATCATTCTCTTAATTAATTAAATGATTAATTAACATGTTAAAACAATGCTAAATTTATTAAGTAAACTTGTTAATCATCATGAAATAGTGAATGAACATAGGGAATAAGATTAGAACATCTTTTCCAATCTTTTCCCCTAAGTTTATTTCATTTGGATAAAAACTAAATTATGTTGTAATTAAATAATGGCTTAATCACTTCATTAATTAATTTAATTAATCAAAATCAAAACCAAATCATTCTAGAACTTAATATTCAATTCTTGGGTAGATTTTTAGGAGTTCAATGACCTAAGAGGATTCCAATGTAAATCATAATCAAACTACATGTGTATGATGGTTATAAAAGTACTTAATTAAACTTTTTAGCTTAATTAATCAATAATTATTTGCTAATTGCATTAAGTCCCTTTATTTCTTAGGTGGATTACTGATTTAATTTTCATGTGGTTGCATATCATATGTTGGCTCATAATTATTTGGATAATTATGTTAAAGTGGTATAGAAAGGGATAATTAATTGATTTAATTCATACATTCACCTGAACAAAATATAAAATCAACCTAATTGTTCTAAATTTAAACTAAACCAATTCACACATGGGGAAAATGGGTTAGGAATAGCAAACCATTTTCATATTTCCTAAGTCAAATCAAATCCAAAATTAAAAAATCTCTTTAAAGAATTTTGATTCATTTTAAATAATCTCATTTTATATGATAGTCCTTAGAATTAATTAGGGTGAATTACATCATATGCTTACATTCCTTTATTTCTTTCCAAGAATGCTAAATATTATTTGTCATATGAAATCATGCATTCATTTCCATTGAAAAATAAATTAAATAAAATGTTTTCTTTTATGTCAAATTGTATGTGTTGGCTAAAATTAAGAATATGAGTGGCTATTATCACAATTAAACCAAAAATTATTTTCAAAACCTATAAATCAAAGACTATGAATGAAGTGGTGCTACTTATAAGTATTTATAAGCTTTCATGTAATGATAGCATAAGATGTGTATTATGAAGTTCTCTTTTCTTTTCTTAACATGGATTTACATAAGATTTGCAAGTATATAGTTCATTTGAAAAGAATTCAACACTTGATTGAATCTATTCCTATGCATTTCTATGTTATGACTTAAGAAGGATCTTCATATTATACATGTAAATTATTATGGTGAAAATTATTCTTGCCTTCATCTATCCACTCTTTGGAAAAGAGGATAAATGAAAACAAAGATATAACACCCTGTTGGGACACCACGTAGATTCAGAATGTTCTTATTAGGGTGATCGGGTATGTCATTGAGGAAAGGTGTACTATCTCGAGAGATAGAAGTTACCACCCTATAATGGACCTAATCACCTTAATAAGGACTCCTAAGGACAATGGGTCTTCAGAATGTACCAGAGATTCTTCCCTACTTTATATGGAAAAGTCAAGCGTGGTTTTTAAACCGGTAGTTTCCATGAAAAGCCTTTATAGTTAATTACGATCACCCTATCATTCAGTCTACACACATACACCCTAACATCCAGACTAAAATAATACATCACAAAGTAAAAGCAAACATCAAACCATGCATCGCCCTAACCTAAAATTAGAAATGGTGACTTAGCCTAATGTGTGTGCCATTTAAGGTTTGTGTGGTATGCTTAGCTAGGCTTTAAGATTAATGTTTTCTAAGTATGAAAATATTCAGCTTAGAGGGTGGTTTCATTTAAATGATTTAGTTGATTTGGTTAATTTTTATATTGTGATTTGATTAGGTTTGAATGAACCTACAATTAATTACTAAATATTGCAAAGAGAGAAAAAGAGAAGAGAACTTCTCTTTCCTACCTACCTTGAGTAATTTCTAAGGTAGATTCATATTTGATTTTTGTTTAGTGATTGTTTTATTATGTGTTTTAATTAATCAAAAGTGTAGATTTTCCCTAAACAAACCTATTCAAGAAGAAAGATATTTTAAGATTAAGTCAGGTGAAATACTATCACAAAACACACAACACTTCATTCCTTTCCCAACATGTGTAACATGCATCTGGATGAATCCTAAGCATATTTATACATGCAAATGAAAATATTTAGCACACCTTAATGATGAATGCTAAGAGAGTTACTTAAGAAAATTTGGATGCTTCATGAAGCATGATTTGGTTAAGTAGAAAAAGAGTGATTCTTTTATCCATTTTTCATATGCACATTTACAAGTATAAAAGACATAAGTGAGTATGACACCATTGTTAGCACCAGGGGTGTAAGGTACAAGACCTACTTAGGCTACTTAAAGCCTCACAATCTCAGGGTTGTCCAGACTAATATACCACTTTTCTTAAATGCATGTGCATGTACAAAGAGAAATGCTTGGAAAGAGAATCATGCAAAAAAGTTTATGTTTGTTTGATTAGTTTGTTTATTGCAATTTACATGTGTAAGTGCAAATATCCTTCATAATTGATAACATAGGAATGAATAGGAATGGATTTAGGCAAGTGTTGTGTTCTTTTCAAATGAACTATACACTTTGTAAATCCTATTCAAAACTATATTAAAAGAGAAGAGAAGGAAAGCCACACAAAACACATCTTTATATTTATACTCACATGCAAGCTTATAAGTAGCATACCTTTCAATTATGATATTTGATTTATAAGTTTTGAAAATAATTTTTGATTTAATAGTGATAATAGCCATTCATATTCTTACTTTAGCCAAAACATGCAATTTGACATAAAGGAAACATTTCATTTTTAATTTGATTTTTAAAAGGGCATGAATGCATGATTTTCATATGACATATATATTTAGCATGCTAGGAAAGAAATAAAGTGATGAAAGCATATAAATTCATTCACCCTAATTAATTCCTAAAGACAATCTTATGAAATAGAATAATTTAAAGTAAATCAAATTTGTTTTAAAGAGATTTTTAGTTTTGTTTGAGTTTGATTTGAAATTGGAAAATGTTAAAGAGTTTCCTGGTCCTAACCCATTTCCCCCAAGTGTGAGTTTATTTAGTTTATTTTAGAACCATTAGATGATTTTTATAATTTGTTTAGGTTAAGGTGTGAATTAAGTGCATTAATTACCCCTTACCTATACCACTTTAACATATTTAATCAGATAATTATGAGCCAATGTATGACATAAAACCACACAAGAAATTTAAATTAATAATGCACCTAGGAAAGAAAGGGCCTAATGCAATTGGCTCACAATTAATGATTAATTAAGCTAAAAGGTTTAATTTAAGTACTTTCATAACCCTTCCCACACATGTGGGTTGGCTTTTGATTTCCTTAAGTTACTTAGGTTATTGAACACCTAAGCACCTACCAAAGATGAATTGGTTAAGTTCTGGAATATTTTTTTTGAAAAATTATCAAGTTAATTAAGTAGGTGGTTTAGCCCTTAATTAAGTTTGGATTAAGGAAGGAAAGGGGTTTAGGGAATGGTTTAGGAAAATTCCCCAAACCCATTCCATAAACCTCTTCTTCACTTAAGCAAGGCTTAATTAATTTAATAAAGGGATTAAACCACTATTCACATGCTTAATTACTCTTAATTACATAAAGAGAGTGACTAAGAATTCATTAATTGATTTCTCTAATTAACTCATCAATAAATCCCAAGAAAATTAGGGGAGGGAGAGGTCATCCACTAAATGCATCTAAGAAATTTTAAATGAATTAATTAGGGAGTAATCAGGGCTATAAAGTTTTCCCTAAAACCCTAATTAAGGAAAATGTACTGCCTAAAAGTCCATTATAAATAATTTTAGATTATTCCTAACTGAATTATCTTCACAAAGCATTTTATTTTATATTTTTTATTTTTCTACATTTAGTTATGTTATTTTGTAGTTTTCATGTTTATTAGGTAATTAAATCTCTAATTATATGACTATCCCGCACGGACCGATGTGGCATGCTTTCCATGTGGTGCGGCGGAGACTTAAGTTGTCACATTCTAGTCCGCGCGGACGGTGCTTGCTTTCTCCATCGATCAAAGATCGGATGATCAGAATTAAGCCCATGGTTCTTAAGGGATAAATCAGAGGATCCTACATAGCTTGATCATGACCGTCCATCCAAAATGCATGGATAGACGGTCCATGACCCGTCACTGAGTTCGCTTGCAGGAGAGGGCAACCGTCCACTCCTTAGGGCATGATTCGAGCTCGATTAAGCTTGGATTGAACTCAAACTCAACCCACACCACCAAGAAGTAAGGGTATGAATATCTAATGGTCAAATTCACATGAGGTGAAACTTTCTTTCAAAAAGGACCAAGAAAAATATACCTAAGCTAAATTTTTAATAGTACCTCGATGGAAGCTATCACCGGCACTTCCAACCATTGAGGTAGCTTCGTCTAGTGGAGATGAAGCCTTGTTGAAGGTTTGAGGGGTTGAGGTTGAGTAGATCTCCCTATGGACCAAGGTTGGCTTAAATTGTTTGCGGCTTGATCAAAGTATGCTCTCCCGTGCCTTGAGAACTTGGATGAAGCTTTAGATCAACTCGAGAGTCCCCCGAGGGTGCTTGCAATAGGAATTAGATTGATATTGTGTATTGGGTGAGTTAGAATTTCCCTTAGCCTCCCCTATTTTCAATTTGAAGGAATCCAAAAATGGAGAAAGCCAATGGCTTGAGGATTGCTTAAGGGAGCTTGGGGAGCTTGCCTTAGGTCTCCCTCAGTCAATCGAGTATAAATCTGTGTGTGAATGAAGTGAAATTAGGGGGAATATATCTCCCCCTAGATGGATCGGATGGCTGAGCATGGAGATGCCATTTTGATCAAATTCATCCTATGCAATGGGTTGGTTAGGCCGTTTGAACTTGCACATGGTTTGGTTTGGCCAGAGGGAGGTAGTGGAGGAGTTCCCATGTGCTTAATTGAGTGGAGGAGGGATTCCCATGTGCTTATTTCAAGTGAGTGGTCTATTTGGCCATTGGGTTGAGTTTGGCTGACCCAAACCCAATGGGTCATGTGCACCATGCCCACTAGTGTCACTTGGTCCACTAAGAGAGTGCCAAGTGGCTATGAAAGATTTGACCAAATTCCAAGTGGCCAAGAATACCCTTTGACCTAGGGGTAAAATGGTCATTTGGCTTTCAATTTGAGTATGTTTGGTATGATTGAAAAAAAGTAAGTTTCAATGAATTTGGAATTGATTTGATATGATTTGGCTCATGTTGACCCATTTAGGTCAAAATGGGTCAACTTGGGTCAAGTTGACCAATTGGTCAAATTGTCAAACCAAGGCTTATGTCAAGTTCATATGACCATTTGAAATATTTTGGCATCATTGGTTAGGTTCAATTTGGTTTATATTTAGATTTGGTTCATTTGATTTCATTTATGTCAAATGGGTCAAGTTGACTAATTTGGCCCATTTGATCTATTTGGTTAGGTCATGGGTTTTTTAGGTTTTAGTGGTCATATGAAATGATTGGTATCTTTGTTTCCAATCAATTTTGGTTTAATTTGATTTTGGCTCAATTTGAACTTTTAGGTCAAGTTGGGTTCAAGTTCAATTGGGCTAAGTTGGGTCTAGTTGGCCAATTGAGGCTTTGGTCAAGTTCAACAAGTGATTTGGAATGAACTTGGCCCATTGGTTTCAATAAATTTGGCTTAAATCAAGTTTTGACACATTTTGACTTTTTAGTTCAAGTTGGGTCAACTTGGGTCAAGTGGCCAATTGGGCTAGGTTATACTCAAATGATGACTTGGTCAAGTTCAAACATTGATAATGAATTGATTTTGATCAATGATTTCAATCAATTTGGCCTATGGTGGATTTTGGCAAGTTTAGATTTCATTTTGGCTAAGTGTTGACTTGGTCAACCCTTAGTTTGACTTAGTTTGTCCCAATTTGAGTGATTCATCATCTCACAATGATTATTGCTCTCAATGTGAGGCTTAGGTGAGCTTATTTCAATCCAATTTGGGTAGGATTAGAATTTGGCTCAAAAGAGTTACTTTAGGTCACTTTGGGTGAAGTGAGCTTAAGGGGGTCAATTGGCTTGATCAAGGCTTAATTCAAGTTTGGTTGAACTCACATATGGACTTATGATTGAAATATAACTCCATTTGCAAGTGATTTGAAGTCAAATGAGTTTTGATTCATTGGACAATTTCATGTTCAAAAGGGTGAACATGAGTTTAATTTGGGTTTGATTTTAAATTAGTTTTGATTTGATGATTGAATTTTATGTTTATATTTTGATTCATGATTGAAGGATTGATTGAATCATGAATAAAAATCAAGGGTTTGGCTTGATTTGAATTTGATTTAGCTAAGTTCAAGAATTTGACTTGAAAGGCTTAGGTTGAATTTTAATTGAATTTGATTTTGAATTGTTTTTGGATATTTGATATTTGAATTTATATTTCATTTATATTTTTGAATATAAATGAGAATATAAATGGGTTATGACAAAATTTCTTGAATTTGATTTGATTTGGATTTGATTTGGGCTATGTCCATAAGATAGAATCAAAGTGACTTAGAAAAGATTTTTGGAATTTGGAATTCAATCATGGGTTTCAATCATTTGGATTTGATTCATGATTTGAGAAAATCCATCAAGTTGGAATTGATTTGAGTTTGGTTTGGAATTGATTTGAGTTTAAGGTTGATTTGAATTTGGAGCTTGACTTGAAGGAAGGAAGTGAGGATTTGGTTCAAGCTATAGGGTAGGCAAATTTTCCTAACACCCCTAAGGCATGACTTATTCCAATGGCTAACTCTTCTAAGTCTCTAGGGTTAGATCAAGTGTTCACCTAATCACTAGAAGTGTCTTAAGACTAAAGAAACTCTTAGTATCTAAGAGGAGTCCTATGTCTAAGATGGAGGGGTTGAGAGCTCATGAGGTCAACAAAGGGCTCAATAGGGTGTGACCGTGGTAAGACGTATGGTTGATAATGATCAACAACACCGAACAATCAAGCACTACAAAATGATCTACTCTAACCCAAGGTGTAGAAAGAATGAGCTTAGTGCAATGTGACTCTACTCATGTCACGGACATAAGAGAGTGAAAGAGGAATCCACTAGGGATAGAGTATGTGAACCTTCCACTAGGGAAATATGTTTAAATCATCCACAACGGGATGACAGGTTTGATTTGATTTGAGTCTCACTGGGGAGAGAAATCGATTTGATTTGTTTGATTGATTGATTGTTTGTTTTGTTTGTTGCTTTTGTTTATTTTGACTCTGCTGAGGGAGATTGATTGGATTTGTTTAATTTATTGTTTTACTTCACTAAGGGAGGAGGGTTGAATTTATTTCAGATTTAGATTTTGGATTTTTATGGTTTTGCGATGGATGCACTAAGTAGAAACCATGGAGGCTACTCTAACTTCAGTTACCAATCAAAGGGGTAGTCTACCAAACACATAGTAGGACTAGCCAACCAAAGGGATGCCTTTTTGTAATAGACTTAGAGGAAAGCGTGGTAGACTTACATCCTCCAAAGTAGACAGTTGGGGTGATCCATTGGCAAGGTAATAGATTGAACCAAACCTATGGGCTGACTATTGAGTGAATGACTCTGGGGAACTTAAATCAACTCAATGATAGTCGAGGTTAATTTAATTTTTTTAATTGCTTTGATGGATCCCATCATTTTGCAATGGACTGCACTAGTAAGGGCCATGGAGGCCTTGGGCTAGCTCAGATTTACCAATCCAAAGGGGTAGTCTACCAACCATAGTAGGACTATCCAACTAATGGGGTGCCTTTTGATTTACAATGGTCAAGTTAAGAAAGCGTGGGGCATCTTCCAAAATAAGGAACCAGAGGTGATCGGTTGGCAAAGGCAATTGAAACCTAGGGGACTATTGATTGAATGCTATTGGAGGACTCAAATTAGCTCAAAGATAGTTAGGATTAATTTCTTTTTAAGTTTTTGGGTGGATCCCATCGATTTGCGATGGATTGCATTGAGTAGGGGCCATGGGCCTTGGGCTACTTCAGTTTACCAAAGGGTAGTCTACCAACATAGAGGATTATCCAACCAAAGGGGTCTCTTTGGTTTGCAATGGTCAAGTTAGGAAGAAAGCGCGGGGACTCACATCTTCTAAAATAAGGAACCACTAGGGTGATTTGTTGGCAAGGCAATAAATCAAACCTGGCCTAGGGCTGACTATTGAGTGAATGCCGCTGGGGACTTATATCAACTCAAAGATAGTCTAGATTAATTTTATTTATTTTTATTTATTTATTTTGATGGATTCTATTGGTTTGCGATGGATCACACTAAGGAAGAGCTTATTTAGACTATCTCTTTATGACCAAGGAGTAGCTTCCAGCGGTGAGAACTATCAGACCAAGGAGTGCCTTTCAAAGATGGAATTCCTGAGGAGCACAGACTCACATCTTTCAAAAGACCAGGGGTGATCGGTTACTTTGGGCAAGAAATTGAACTTAGGGACATTGATTTTTGTGGTCATCTAAAGATAGATGCCTTGGAAAAGGGGCCCTTTGGGGCTTGAATTCTAATCCACAAGTGAATATTTTATTTGTTTATTTAGTTTGTTTATCATGGACCCTAATTGGTGAGGGATCAAGTGAGAAGGAGCTTATATCCTAGACCTATCTCAATTTATTGAACCAAGGAGAATCACATTCTGAATAAATTCTCCAAACAAGGGGTGGCTACTAGGAAGATTGTAATCCAAAGTAACAGGTAGTGTCTAAATGGGGTCGCAAGGGCGTGATCCAAATAGAGTGCCCAGAGAGGGGTAGCTAAGGCTTGATCCAAAACCTTGAAGATGACATGGCTAGACATATATCAAATAGGTATTAGGTGGCCAACTCAAGAGAAAGATCACATCTGCCAAGAGTGGTGTATCCACCGAGTGAGTTCCTGTCACCATAGCAAACATCAACCAACCTAAGGTGCCCGCTGGTTTGCAATAATTAGCCTAGGAAGAAAGCTAGGGGACTCACATCCTCCTATAGGGGATTGTTGGGATAGTGTATCTTCTCGATGGTGCCATCCGACCTAGGGAGATTACTGAGTGAATGCCACTGGGAGACTTATATCAACTCAAAAGTAGTCAAGAGGAAAGGAGCCTTTGGGGGACTTATCCTAAACCTCAAATATACTCGATCTTGTCAGTACATGATGATTAGTTTAGGAAGCGGGGACTCACATCTTCTTAAACAGGATCGACATGAGGTAGCTTACTGGTTGGGCAATGAAAGCAACCAAACTAACAAGGCATTCATTGGTTTGCAATGATCAAGTTAGGAAGAAAGTGCAAGGACTCACATTTTCCAAATAAGTGACCACTGGAGTGACATACTAGTGAGGTAGTATGTAAACTTAGCCTAGAGAAGCTAATGAGTGAGTGCCACTGGGCGCTTGCTCTCACATCAAAATAGCCCGAGATAAAAGATATGTGTTTATTTTTTGAGCTTGTGTTAAAGGGAATAGGATGCTACTTGGGTTATCTCACTCCTTCCTTAAACACACTTGGGGATTAGATGAAATGGTGCCACGGATGGCAACCATAATTCCCACTAAGAAAGGATGCCGTTTGGGTTCTCTTACCCCTATCTTAGTTGTTCTAATCAAAATAAGATGCCTCTTGGGTTCTCTCACACCTATTCTAATAGCATCAGAAGATTGTGTTTGATTGTGTTTATGTTGTGAAAGAGGGATATGATGCCTCTTGGGTTCTCTTACACCTATACTAAACACGTCATGGCAAATTTGTAAGACAGAAAAACAACACTTTGAAATAAAAGAAGATATTTTAATAAATGGAATCAGATTTTGTTTTTTTGTTGATAATTGTTTCCAAACATATTTTATGGATAATATTTCTTCAAATAGAGTCTATTAATTTGAAGCATCAGGTGTTCCCCTTTACAATCAATGAGATAGGTTCCTCCTTGGTAGGCCTTGTCTATGACATAGGGGCCTTCCCAAGTGGGTTCAAACTTGCCTCCCATCTTTTTTGGCAATAATTGGTCTCCTTAGGACTAACACAAGTTCTCTACTTGAAAGACCTAGGGGGACCGACTTGTTGTGAGCTTGAATCATTTTGGCTTTGTACAACTCGAGGTTCTGGCACGCCCGTAAGCATCTCTCCTCCAAACCTTCGAGCTCTTCTAACCATAACTTTGCATTCTATTATGTAGTGATCTTGCTACCCAATGCTATCCTTAGTGATGGGAGTTGAACTTCTAAAGGTAGAACATCTTTGAACCCATACACTAAAGAAAATGGGGTAGATTGAGTTGGAGTTTGATATGTGGTGCGGTAGGCCCACAAGGCTTCAACCAACTGCTCATTCCACTATGTTATTGTCATCAAGAGTCTTCTTTAGTACTTAGATGAGAGTTTTATTGAATGCTTCTGTGAAGCATTTTTCGCTAGATAGTAGATGGTGGAGTATCTCTAATCTATACCATGTCTTGTGGTGAAGTTGTTGATCTTGGTGCTTTTGAATGCAATACCATTATCAGATATAATTCATTGAGGCACCCCGAACCTATATATGATATGGTTCTTGAATTGAAGCACATGCTGAGCTGTGATTCCTCTGAGTGGGATTTCCTCTACCCACTTAGAAAAGTAGTCTGAGGCAGCTAAGATGAACTGATGACCCTTGGAAGAAGGAGGATCGATAGGACCCACAATGTCGGTACCCAACACTCAAATGGCCATGAGGCCAATGTAGGGTGTAGAATGTTGGGTGGTTGATGTAAGACCACACCGTGTACCTGACACTGATGGCATCTCTAGCTACATCCATGCAGTATGTAATCATCGAAGGCCAGTAATATCCTAGTCTCTTGATCTTCATCTTCATCTTTGGAATGGACTAATGCGCTCCGCATAAACCTGAATGTACCTTGGTGACAATCCTATGGGATCACATTTGATCGAAATACCATCGGTGCAAGGTGTCATCAACGAGAGCTTAGGAGAGAGCTCTCTGTTTCACCTGATGGGCTTGTGACTTTTCTTAAGGTAGATTGCCGGTGTTCAAATAGTCTATGAATGGTTGCTCCAATCCGCTCCTTGTCCTTATAGGCAATGGTAACCTCCCCTTTAAGAGAAAATCTCTCAATGAGTTCATCATCAATAAGGGATATGACTTATCTATTTTAGACCCTTATTGGAATGGACTCATCTTCTGGACTACCAATTCTCTGGAAAGTTTGGCCAACGCATCTGCTAATGTGTTCTCTACTCGAGAAACTTTGTAGATGGTGACTTCAGGAAATCTGGGCCAACAACTTCATGGTATACTCATGGTAATGATGAAGCTTGAGTTTAAGAACCTTGTAAGACCCGGCAATTTGGTTGATGACCAACTGAGAATCCCTGAAGTTGTTGATGCTCTTGACACAGACTATAATGGCTAACTCTAGACTAATAATCAAAGCCTAATACTCAGCTTTATTGTTGGTGCAGGGATTGGAGAGATAGTATAAGAATCTCATCAAATCGTGGTATAGAATTAAGAGAACTATTCCTACTACTTTCCGGAAGAGTAGATCATGGTGCTTCCTTTATGAAAGAAACCACCATCAAAATACATCTCCCATGGTATTTTCAACCTCCCTAAGTTCATGATTTGTTCATCGGGAGATCATCACTAATCGAGAATCGGAAGTGGGTGTCTTTGCTAAGAAATCCTAGTGCTTGTCCTTTCACTGGAGGAACAAATGTGATATCAAATTGAGAGAATCATGGACCAACTTGCCAAATGTCCTAGCATTGGCCGTGTCATGAGATATCTTGTGGATTGAAATCAAGTTCACCTTATGAGAAAGCATATAGTCTGTAGCTTGATGCAAAGATCAAAGCTAGGCAATGTTTCAATAGGTGGGTAGTTTGCTTGAGGGATCGGATGGTGAGGTAGTAGAGAGCTCTCCTTCCTTCTTCTTCATTGGCTTGGGCCAACAAATCGGAGTCATCCAAGTGTAGAGGATGAGTGGCACATAGAGCTACTAGGGTGACAACTTCTTACTTGCTTGATATCTTCATGGCACTTATCATCCCACTTGAACTTGGCATCCTTTTTGACAAGTGTAGAGAATGGCTTCCATATCCCATAGGTTGGAAATAAAGCATCTTAGATATGCCAACCATCCTTGGAAAGATCTAAGTTGAGTTAAACTTTTAGGAGGTGGCATTTCTAAGATAGCTTTGATTTTTTTCATGATCTATTTCTATTCCCTGGTGTTGGACAATAAACCCAAGGAATTTCTAAAGCTACTCAATGCACACTTCAGGGATTCATTTTGAGGTTATATTATCTTAACCATTTGAAAACTACTCTCAAGTCAAAGAGATGGTCTTCCTTTTTCTTTACTCTTGACTACTAGATCATCAACATAGTACTCAACCTGATGATGGATGAGTTCATTGAAGATCTAAGTCATGGCCCATTGGTATGTAGCACCAGCATTTTTAAGGCCGAAAGGCATGACCTTATAATAATAAATTCTAATCGGGGTTCAAAAAATAGTGTTTCTTTCAACCTTAGGGGCCATCTTGATTTGGTTGTAGCCAAATGACCCATCCATGAAGGAAAATATTGCATGAGATGAGGCGATGTCCACCATTAACTGGTATAGGAAGAAAAAACTCATCATTAGGACATGCCTTATTTAAGTCCCTGCTCAACATAAGTATAAATTTGGCCATTCTTCTTCTTAACTCGGACAACAGTAGCTAACTAGGTAGGGTATTTTCTTCCCTGATGAAACCAGCATCGATCAATTTCTTGACTTCAGAAATGACCTGTTGTTCAATTTCTAATCGCATGCATCTAGGAGCTTGCTTGATAGGGTTAGCGCTAGGATCTATTGCTAGTTTGTGGATTGCTACATCAGGAGATAATCCAGGCATTTCTTCATAACTCCATGCAAAGCAGTCCTTAAACTCAATCAATAGCCTAACTAAGTCATTGGTTTCTTCTTCATTCAAAAATGTATGTTGGGCATGGATTTTCTTTCATCCGAGGTTGATTTCTTTAAGCTTGTCAATTATTGAATGGATCTCCTCTTCAAATTTTGATAATGCATCTTTGATTTAGAGATCATCTGGATCATCTAAAGTTTCTAAACACACATCCTCATAAGAGTTGGTTTAGTGTGAAAAGAACCTATCAAATGATTGGTGACAACTAGTAATTGTCATTGATTGGACCCTTGTGCATCCTAGTCGATCTTGATTGTGTATCCCTCTGTTGTTCCATAGCTTTTGGTACTCACTACTTGACCATGTATAAGGAATCAAACTTCTTTGCAAGATTAAGAACACAAGGCAAGTACCAATCAAAGGAAATTCCATTAATTCTTTATATGAATCATCCTCAAGTTCTACATCAACCGACTTGAGGATGATGATCCAAAAAGAATCTCTTGACTTTGCATCAATAGAAGACTTAGGGGCTTCCTTCACTACTAAACCTTTAACTTTTTGAGATGAAAGTGAGATTTGAGCTAAGGTTCTTAACTACTACCTGATAGCATAACATACATTTAATTTGAATACTTTCATGCTTTATCTAAAAGCCTAATCTTCATCACTGTCCAGATCGAGTGTCACCTCTAATGAAACCCACTAAGAGGGGTTGGCTAGTATATTAATGACATTAGACTCATCCTCCAAGCTGGATTCCAAGTCCATGGGAATAGTTAGGGTACTCCTATGAACTGGAACATAACCCCTGTTGGCTGATGGCCAACCAGGGTCTTCACCTCTAGCCTATTTCTACCTCTCTACCTCTCGGTGGAGGTCGAGTCATCATATGATGGAATGAGCTATGGGTGGAATGTAATATGCGACTCCACTTCTTCCTCAATTTTCCTTTCTTGTTCACTTGGATTTTCATTTTTCTTTTTTTTTTTTTTCTTCTTTTTCTTTTACTTTTGAATTGAATTCTGCCCAAGTTCATGAGAAATGGAGTTTTGAGGATGATAGTAGGTTGCATCCTCATATATCTCAACCTCTATCGAAAATGGCTTTTCATTTTCCTTTGAATATTCAATCCCATCCTTCGAACTTGATGCACGATGGAGGGAGGATGGAATCATCTTATTGATGTATCCAAGGCCAAGAACAAAGTGGTGAAAGTATTCAAAAATGATATAAAACTTGGCTTCAATCTTCCAGTCACCTATCTCCAAAGGTAACACTATGGAACTAAAGCCTTCTCTTGTTCATTGAATCCTCTCAACATCATCATCTCCTCAGTGTGGAGATGTCAATCCTCTCAAAAGGGTCTTTAGACTCATAATATTGCACACTTGATGAACTAAGCTAGTCTAAATTTGCCCATGTCCTTTGTAATGTAGAGGGGGATGGTTGTGCTCCATGTCCCCAGTAGGTCTTCATCTGAGAAGTGATTCCGAGCTTCTTTGGAATAATGTGCCTCCTCAATAGTGGTGAATAAGCATATATCTAGATTAAGGAGATCCTTGATTAATGATTCCCTCATCTCTTTGGATAAGACAAGGGCATTGTATTTCTTAGCTTAGATGGGGAACTTTCTTAGCTGAGAGAGGACATTGTAGTCCACCTTGGGCTAATCGTCCACAAGCATATCCAAGGTTAGAGCATCTTATGGAGGAGCTTCTCGATCATCTAAACCAATGACTTGTTTCTCTCCATCTTGAGCTGCTACCCTAGGAGGTAGAACCTTGCTACGGAGGTTGACTTTAGTGATCTATTATGGCAGGGTAATGGAAGATTCTACCTGCACGTTAGGTTCACCTATCGCTTCTCCTATGGGACCTTCAGAATCAGATGATTCCAAGTTTATCTCAAGAGGTGAACCCATAGTATTCAGAGAAGGAAGATCCAACTCTAAATCAAAAAGAGAAAGATCGAAGTTGTTATAATTATTATTTGGACTTGAAGAGTTATCATTAGGAATAAATTTAGACAACCCATTAGAAGTGACATAGATATAATTCAAGCTAGCTTTATTCTTTAATTTCTTGGATTTTGAAGGAGGTACATAGTAGAAATCAAGCAAAGTAAGTGGGGTGAGGGATTTGATGCCCTCATCCATCGATATAAGATGTCTACTAGAAGAAGAGCTAGCTGAAGTAGAGGTAGTCATTGATGTAGTATTGTGGTGGACTGAGGCGGACTCTTCGTGGTTTGCACTACTTGGCTATCTGGCTAGCTCAAGTTGTTTTGTTTGAGCTCCCTTTCCACAGTTGGCTCGGCAACTTGCAAACCTTCCTTGATGTTGGAGGTTTGAGCTGCTCGAGCACTTGAAAGTTTCTTGATATAATTTTCTTAAAGGTACAGGATAAGGAGATATTCCAACCTTCTTTGATTTTGGCAAGATCGTAAGTATCCCCAAGGATTACCCTAATGGAACTGGATGGTTGTTCCATAAGGTATTCCTTCAGGATAACTATAGCATCGGTCTTGAAGCTATGTTCAAGCCAGTCCTTGAATGTGAAGCAATCTTCCAAAACATGACCTAACATGCAGTGGTAGGGGAAAAAGTTAGGATCATTGCTTTTGCCCACTTCCTCTAGTCTCCTAGGTTCAGGTAGCTAAAAATCAGGCTTCTTTAAAATATTCTTAAAGATCTTCCTGAATGAATAAGACTTGTGAAGTTTATCCATAGGTAGACCATAGCTACATGGCGGTGGATATGTGTACCGTTGCTGCTAATGATGTGGATGAGGAGGAGGCAGTGCATGCCATGAAGGCTATGGTGGTAGCCGATAGGGTTACCTCGATTGTGGTAGAGGAGGTGGAAGTGGCGGCTGTGGAGCATGAGGTCTCTCAAACTGCTCTCTGGCCGACTATTTTTTGTTATCTACTGCAATCACGACTCTAAGAATCTTCTCAAAAGGTTTCTATGGCTTCTGCTTTGTTGATTGGTAAAAAAGGAAAACGCTTGGCTAAGCTAGTAGCTTGTTAATTAATTTCTCAAATATTTTGATGTTGAAACCTTTGAGCATGAAGGGTGATTGGGCCAAGGATATTCTTAAGTAGAATCTCGATGGCATGTTGTTTAAACAGCTATGGTTTGCATGTTCAAATAGCTATAGGTTTGTTGAGACAGAATGAGATTGCCTACAATCACCTTACTGAGCTCCAGCAAACATCTTGATGAAGAGTTGCTCCAACTCAGCAAAAGTCTTCCTTGAACTGTTGGGAAGTTTAGCATACCAATTGAAGGCTATGCCCGCTAAGCTACTGAGAAAGAGATGAAAGAGTAAAGTATCACTGCCACTAGCGTTGCAACAATTGGCCCTAAAATGCGCAATATGCTACCTTGAGTTTCCACTACCATCGAAGCTCTTGAAAGAAGGTGGCAAGAAACCCTTAAGATATTGGAAGACATCAAATTCCTCTAGGTAGGGTCCATCCTTTGGAACTGATGATCCTCCTCGGGCTTGAGCCAACACTTCTCTCACCTACTACTTAGCTATGATCTTAATATATTTTTCCTGTATGGAGGTACTATCCACTACCTTCCTACACAGACTGGTGCTACCCTGCTATACTGGAGATAAAGTCTTGGCTGGATCCAAGATATGCACCAACTATAGCTGACTAGTCTCAGCTATTATAGGATGAACTATCGGGGCTTATTTTTGAAGTGCTAAGACTACTGCTAACAAGTCCTCGAGCTTCTTCCCATCCTATACATTTGTTCATCTTTCTACTTTAACTACTATGGAGGTGTTGGGTCGAGCAGGCTGTGTCTTCCTGCTTGGCCTCAACACCTTCCAAAGTTTGCTTCTCATGGAGGAGGGAACCCCGGGTATCTATCATGTGTGGCCCTGCTGAATCCTCTAACAGATCATCTTCATTCATATCAAAGCTAACCCTTTCATCCTCTAAATCAGACCAGGCATATCCTAAGATTTCATTCTTGTGCACTAGATACTGAGCTACTATGTCATGTAGGGATCAGTCCAACTGAACAGGCATAAAAGATTGGGTCTGATCGGTAGTAGGGTCACTGCCATGAATGATAAGCACCTAACCTATAATGTTATTGGCAAGCTGATCTTGTGAGGACTATGCTCTCTAGAGGAAAGATACTCCTGACAGCTGATGGATCTAGGCGGAGTAGTACTCCTAGGAGGATCTATGGACATAGGGGTGACTAAATTATCTTCTCCTCCCTCAACTGTTGTGATTATCTCCATAGTCTGCTGTGGTGGTCGTGGTGGTGATGGGATGACTACTATACTTCGAGGTCGCCATTCCTTCTTCACCATGACTAAAGCAGAAGGTCGAGCAAGAGAGCTCATCCTCGCCCACATTTGCGGTAGATGGGGATGGATCTCTCGATAGGATCACCAACGGGTTCTCTTCTCTCAATGGCCTTCTTGCGAATAGTAGATCAAAACATGTACGGAGATGAATGAGGAGAAGAGGTGTGGTGGAGGCACCACCGACTCTCGGGATAGAGCTCTCTCATGATGTGTAGTCCCCGTGAGTAAGATCGGCCAAGATGGTAGCACGCCGATCTAGAAAATCCATAAGTGCAGAGGCCACTGACTGTCGGCTGTATCTCTTGTGCTCCCAGCTAGTAACATAAACTGATGTGTGGGCCTCTCTAGCCCTCTCCTGCCTAAGCTGCCTACCAATGCTGCTGAGAATGAGAGATCTCAAATCAAACTGCCCACTGATCCTCCCAGGCTACCTTTGGTAAAATTGATTGAGGTTGGCATACCCTCCTCCTCACACTTGCTAACTAATCACCATGGTGAGGTGAAGCGAAATCCTCTAGCATCCTCTCTATCGACCCAGAGGGTGGGACTAGTTTTCTATAGTGGAAACCATCCAAGGCAACTCCTACAATGCACTCTAGTATGCCTCCAACTCGCAATGAGTGTGATATCGCTTGATCATGAGATTCTTGTTTCTTCACTGGGTCGAGTAGGTTGAGCAGAGTAGGAACTAGACCCAACCTCAAAGGTAGGAGAGACAATCTTTGGAATCAGGGGAGCCTTCCCCTTGGAAGGTGCCAAGGAGTGGGTACTAGCCCTAATCAGCATGGGGAACAACGGCACTAGCAGCACTATACTTGGGAACCACCACAACCTTCTTCTTTAGGGATCTCAATCGATGGCATGTTGACTGATGACCCCGCCTCATCACTCTACTATCGTGAGGGGGGGTTCCCTCACATGTAATCCTAGCCCCCTCAAAGCCTCGACCAAAGTGGATGAGGTGGGCATAGTCAGATCATGGAAGGTTGGCTTGATCCAAGGCCAAATCCATCCCATGAGAAAATATGAACACATACTTCTGCGCTACCATTGCAATTAACCGAAATTGAAACTAAAATTGAGAACTGACGCTGTCTAAAAGTCTTCAATGTTGAAAATAAACTTGAATCAAATTTCTATTTTGTTGATTTTTGAATTTGAATTTAGAATTTGAACCCACACTCAACATCTTGAAAATGTTAATTGGGGCTCAAATGGATTTAGAGAAGATTTTGAGATTGATTGGAAAGAGGATTTTTGAATGTAGAATCCACTTTCAAGAAATTTCGGGTATGTTAAAAATGGGTTCAAATATTTTTGGAGAGATGCTTCCATAGGTTCATGTTTGAATTTTGAATTTTGATTTTGTGGACCCTTCATTTAACAAATTTGAGTATGTTAAAGTAAAGGGTCAATTCATTTTATTTTTGATTTGAGATTTTTGGAATTTACTCGCTTAGCAAATTTGGGTATGCTAAGTGAGATGTTTAAAAATAATTTCTTCTTTTTATTATTTGCTTTGTTTTGTGAATCATTTGTGATTTTCAAAAGGGAATCCTCATTTAGCAAATTTGAGTATGCTAAATGAAGAATCTAAGTGTGTTTTGTTTTTGAAAGAGATCTTTTTTTGAAAATAGGATTCTTAGAAAATTTGGTATGCTAAGGAAATCCTAATGTGTTTTATTTTTTTTTAATTTTTTTGAAAATAGGATTCTTAGAAAATTTAAGTATGCTAAGGAAATCCTAATGTGTTTCTTTTTATTTTTGATTTGATTTTGAAAATAGGATTCTTAGCAAATTTGGGTATGCTAAGGAAATCTTAATATGTTTCTTTTATTTTGATTTTGTTTTGAAAATGGAGACTTCACTTTTGCAAATATGGTATGCTAAAATGAAGTTCCAATGTGTTTTGAATTTTGTGAAATAGAGATTTCACTTAGAAAATTTGAGTATGCTAAAATTTCAAAATGTGTTGTAAATTTTATTTTGAAAATGGAGACTTCACTTTAGCAAATGTGGTATGCTAAAATGAAGTTCCAAATGTGTTTGAATTTTGTTTTGAAAATGGAGACTTCACTTTAGCAAATGTGGTATGCTAAAATGAAGTTCCAAATTTATTTTAAATTTTGTTTTGAAAATGGAGACTTCATTTTAGCAAATGTGGTATGCTAAAATGAAGTTCCAAATGTGTTTTAAATTTTGTGAATTGGAGATTTCACTTAGCAAATCTAAGTATGCAAAATGAAATTCCAAAATGTGTTTCAAATTTTCTTTTAAAAATGGGGACTTCACTTTTAGCAAATGTGGTATGCTAAAATGAAGTTCTAAAAATGTGTTTCAAATTTTATTTTGAAATTGGAGACATCACTTTTAACAAATGTGGTATGCTAAAATGAAGTTCCAAATGTGTTTTAAAAAAATTTGTGTTTTGTTGATTTTGAAAAGAGAGATTTCCATTTAAAAAATTTGGGTATGTAAGATGGAAATCAATTATGTTTCATTTTTCAAAGATGTAGTTTCATGTGTGATTATTGCTTTTCTTCTTTTGAAAGAGGAAATTCCAACCTAATCATATATGGAATATGTTAAGTGGGATTTCAAAATAGTGTCATTTATTTGGAAATGAAATCTTCACTCAATAAATTTGGGTATATTGAATGGAGATGTTCATGTGTGCTTTTTGAAAGTTTTTTTTTTGATTTTGATTGGAAATGAAACCTCTATTCAAAAAAATGTGGGTATATTGAATGGAGAGGTTTCATATGTGTTTTTTTTGAAAGTTTATTTATTTTTTGCTTGGAAATGGAACCTCCATTCAATAAATATGGGTATATTGAATGGAAAGGTTTCATATGTGCTTTTTGAAAATTGATTATTGGTTTTATTTTTGGAATGTTTATTATAATTTTTTATTTGAAGATGAAATCTTCATTCAAGTAAATTGAGTGATGGTATTCATTTGTGCTTTTGGAAAATATGATTGTTGCTTTTATTTTTGAAATGTTCCTATATGTAACAATTATAAAAATTGCTAGATGTAGTGCAAATATTTTATTAAGTATATTTTGAAAAAGTGCTTTTGAAAAGCAAGACTTTTATGAAGGATTGATTTTGTCTTTATTTTTGGAATGAACCTTTCCTTACCATAAAAATGGTAAGGAGGAAGTCTTTGATCATTTTCTTTTTACTAAATTTTATTTTCACCCATTGGAGAACCCAATGGGGGTTTTAAGACCAACATGGGGTGAGGTCCTAAAACCTAAAGATGTTGTCTAGTTTAACTTAAGGATGGAATAAGCTAAGTGCCAATGAAAAAAAAAGATAGTCTTGGATTCATACAAAAGTACAAACCCACTATCAGTACTTGGAGACAATGATTATTTACCAAAGATGGAGAGAGGAACCTTCCCCAGCGTAGTAGCCAAACAAATCTGTGATGAAAATTTTTATTCCTGCCTTCATCTATCCCCTTTTGGAAAGATGATAAATGAAAATAGAATATTATACCTTTTATGGACACCACACAGATCCACAGATGTTCTTATCGGGTGATTGGGTAAGACATTAAGGAAAGGTGTACTATCTCGAAAGATAGAAGTCACCACCCTACAATGGACCTAATCACCTTAATAAGGACTCCTAAGAACTATGGTCAATGTATCGAGATTCTTCCCCAACTTTACATGAAAAGTAAAGCAGTTTATTTTAAACCTAAGTTCCAAGGGCAAACCCCTAAGTTAATTACATCCTAAGGAATAAGATTCCTAAGGAATACTCTTGGTTAAGGTAAATGATCATTGTCTCCAAAGATTTTGAAAGGTAGGACTATCAATAATTGATTTGTTTTTTTAAAAGAGTCAAGTGGGATCAATCAAGAGGAGGGAGTTCTTATAAAAGCTAAATGAAGATAAGTAGGGGATGCTTAGGATACTAGGAAGCTAGTAAGCACCCCAAACTATCTTATGATTGGGCTTTACATTTTTGAAATTGAATTGATTTATTTGAGTTAAATTTTTATTAGAAATCTAGGGATTATAATTCCATGATACAAGGTCATGAAATACCTAAGAGGTCAAGATTTATGCTCGTAGCCCGCAAAGAGAAGTAGCAACCTCTGAACCTAAATCTAGGTAGCTTTGGCGAGGGCCAAAAGCACGATCTAAATCTAAGGCAAAAATGGGTCTTTGATTTACCTCCATAAGAGAGGATAAACTAGCTGACTATTGGACTTACAACCGCATGGGGGTGGCCGCCAACTAACTCCTCCTACAATTTTAAAACTTGTAGGAAAGTCAAATGCTTTTGCAAGATAGCTTAGCTATTTATTTAGAAGGGACTAAGTCCTTAAATACACTCCCTGAGAGAATAGATCATGTAGGGCATGATTTAATGACTTAAATCTAATGCAAATTTTGTCATATTTTATTTTTGGACAATCAATTTGATATAGGCTTTAGGATTCATATGCCTAATGCATGAGAAATTAGATTATGGGCCAAAATCAACAAGATAAGGAGGTGTGTTTCCACATGACTCTCAAAGGTCAACCCAAGTTCTCTAGCAAATGTGAAAGCCCTCCAAGTCAAGAGTGAAATAATATGCTTTTTATGCATGATGTGATAATAGTAATACAACACACTAAGGGGCTGCTAATTCTTTTATCTTGATTTATAACCTAGGCTTTAAATGAGGTTATGAGTTATTTAATTTGTATTTTAAATTGATTAATTGGATATAAATTTAATTTTCTAAAAGCTTAATCATCATCCAGGCCATACATCAAAGCAAGAAGAAACTAAAAAAAGATGTCATCTTAATGCACAAGCTAAACAAACTTCAATCAATTTATACAGCTAGCACAAAAGAATAAGAGACCATTTATGGTTGGGCTCCACCGCACAAACCTAAAAAATTGGATAGTCGAGCTCTACCCTTATACAACCCGGATTACAAATAAATAAATTACAATCATGAAGGAATTCATTGTTATGGGGTTTTTGTTCTTTATTTCTTCTTTTTTGTTTCTTCTTTTGGTTGGTTGGAATGTGGTTGCTCCAAAGGCTTCACATGGTACATAAGACATAGTCTTATGACCAATGTTCATCCTAATACCCCATAATAATTATTCCAAAATTCTAATTACAAAATTACATGAAAATGGGAAAAGGAAATCTAATTAAAACTTGTAAAATAGAGATTAGCCAAACAAACCATACAATCCCAAGCATGTATGTATATATAAATTTGACTTAGCACCCCACACATGGGTAACCAAGTCCACCTAGCATATCATGGATTATGCTTAGGGGTATATGCACCTGCACAACAAAAGCATTATATATTTTTATTACAGTGCCCCTTAAGCACAATCCCTATAGAAGATAATAGTTAGACTAAGATAGTCCTACCATTCGGTCTATGCACATACACCCTAACATCCAGACTAAAATATTACATCACAAAATAAAAATAAACATCAAACCATGCACCACCCTAACCTAAAGCTAGAAGTGGGGACTTAGCCTAATGCGTGCTATTTAAGGTTAGTGTGGTATGCTCAGCTAGGCTTTAATGTTAAAGTTTTCTAAGTATGAAAATGTTCAACTTAGAGGGTTATTTCATGTAAGTGATTTAGTTGCTTTGGTTGATTTTTATTTTCTGATTTGATTAGGTTTGAATGAACCTATAATTAATCACTAAGTGTTGTAAAGAGAGGAAAAGAGATAAGAACTTCTCTTTCCTCCCTACCTTAAGTAAATTCTAAGGTAGATTTATATTTGATTTTTATTTAGTGAATGTTTTATTATGTGTTTTAATTAATCATAAGTTTATATTTTTCCTAAACAAACCTATTCAAAAAGAATGACATTTTAAGATTAAGTAAAGTGAAATACTATCATAAAACACACAACACTTCATTTCTTTCCCAATATGTGTAACATGCATATGGATGAATCTTAAGCATATCTATACATGCAAATGGAAATATTTAGCACACCATAATGATGAATGCTAAAAGAGTTACTTAAGAAAATTTGGATGCTTCATGATGCATAATTTTGTTAAGTAAAAAAAAGAGTGATTCTTTTATCCATTTTTCATATGCATATTTACAAGTATAAAAGATATAAGTGAGTACGATGCCATTGTTAGCACCAGGGTGTAAGGTATAAGACTTACTTAGGGCTATTTAAAGCCTCACAATCCTGGGGTTGTCCAGACTAATATACCACTTTTCTAAGATACATGTGCATGTATCAAAAAGAAATACATGGAAAGAGAATCATGCAAAAAATTTATGTTTGTTTGATTTTGGTTTGATTGTTTAGTTTATATGTGTGATGTGGAATTCCTTCTTAAGTCATGACATAGGAGTGTATAGGAATAGATTTAAGCAAGTGTTATGTCCTTTTCAAATGGACTATACACTTTGCAAATCCTATACAATTCTATGTTAAGAAAGAGAGGGAGAATCAAATACCACATTTTATATTATTCATATGCAACCTCATAAATAATTATAAGTAGCATACTTTTAGTTATGATGTTTGATTTATAAGTTTTGAAAATAATTTTGGATTTAGTACTCATAATAGTCATTCATATTCTTACTTTAGCCAAAACATGCAATTTGACATAAAGGAAACATTTCATTTTTAATTTGATTTTTAAAAGGCATGAATGTATGATTCTCATATGATATACACATTTAGCATGCTAGGAAAGAAATAAAGTGATGAAAGCATGTAAATTCATTCATCCTAATTAATTCTTAAAGATAAATATATGGAATAAGATTATTTAAAGTAAATCAAATTTGGTTTTAAAGAAATTTTTATTTTATTTTGAGTTTGATTTGAATTTAAGAAATGTGAAAAGGTTTGCTGGTCCTAACCCATTTCCCACATGCGTATGTTATTTTAGTTTAATTTTAGAATCATTAGATTGATTTTATATTATGTTTAGGTTAAGTTGTACATTAAGTTCATTAATTACCCCTTACCTATACCACTTTAAAAAATTTAATCAAATAATTATGAGCCAATAATAACAACAACAATAATAATAAGCCTTTATCCCACTAAGTGGGGTCAGCAAAACCACACAAAGGAATTTAAATCAACAATGCACCTTGGAAAGAAAGGGCCTAATGCAATTGGCTCACAATTAATGATTAATTAAGCTAAAAGGTTTAATTTAAGTACTTTCATAACCCTTCCACACATGTGGGTTGGATTTTGATTTTCTTAAGTTACTTAGGTTATTGAACACCTAAGAACCTACCCAAGATGAATTGGTTAAGTTCTAGAATATTTTTTTTTGAAAATTTTATCAGGTTAATTAAGTAGGTGATTAGTGGATTAGCCCTTAATTAAGTTTGGACTAAGGAAGGAAAGGGGTTTAGGAAAATCCCAAACCTATTCCATAAACCTCTTCTTCACTTAAGCAAGGTTTAATTAACTTACTAAAGGACTAAACCACTATTCACATGCTTAATTACCCTTAATTACATAAAGAGAGTGATTAAGGATTCATTAATTGATTTTCCAAATTAACTCATCAATAAATCCCAAGAAAATTAGGGGAGGTAGAGGTCATTCCACTAAATCATCTAAAAAATTTGAAATGAATTAATGAAGTAATTAGGGTTATTAACTTTTTACTAAAACCCTAATTAAAGAAAATGCACTGTTTAAAATCCATTAGAAATAATTTTAGATTATTTCTTACTTAATTATCTTTACAATGCATTTTATTTTGTATTTTTTATTTTTCTACATTTATTTATGTTATTTTGAAGTTTTCATGTTTATTAGGTAATTAAATCCCTAATTATATGACTAATCTCATCGGTACCATGTAGACCCCTGACGTGGCACGCGCTTTCCACATGGTGTGACAAGATTCATTACTTAAGTTGTCACATCCCAGTGCCACATTAGAGGTGGCGCTATGCACTTTCTTATGTCAATCAAAGATTGGATGGTCGATTAAGCCCGTTCTTAAGGGATAAATTAGAGATCCTACATTGATCAGACCGGCCCATCCAAAATGTGGATGGATCCATGATCCTTCAGTGAGTTTGCCTATGGGGGAGGACATTTTTCCACTCTTTAGGGTAAGATCTGAGCTCAATTGAGCTTGAATTGAAATCAAACTTTACCTACACCATCCAAGAGTAAGCATAAGTAGATCTAACGATCAATTTTGCATGGGATAAACTTTCAAAAGGACCAACTATTCTAGGCTTTGAAGGCATACCTCATGAGGCTATCACTCTCCCAACTATTAAGGTAGCTTCATCTAGTAGAGACGAAGCCCCGTTGAAGGTTTGAGGGGTTGAGGTTGAGTAGATCTCCCTATAGACTAAAGTGCTCCTCCTAAGCTTGCGGCTTTGATCAAAGTCCCCTCTCCCGTGCCTTGAGAACTTGGGTGAAGCTTGGATCAACTCGAGAAGGTGCTTGCAAGAGCAACTTGATATTGGGGTATTGAGTGAGATGGAAAATGTTTGAGCTCTATTTTTGGCTTGAAGAAACCCGAAGAGAGAATTCTTGGAATTGCTTGGGAGCGGGAGCTTGCCTTAGGTCTCTCACAGTAAATTGAGTATGAATGTGGGCAATTCAAGTGAAATGGGGGGAGTATATCTTCCCTTGAAGGATCGGACGATCGAGCAAGGCTTTATTATTTTGATCAAATTCACTTCCTTCAATGGGTTGTTTTGGCTGTTAAGGGTTGCACATGGTTCATTTTTGTCCAGAGGAGGTAGTGGAGAAGTTACCATGTGCTTAATTGAGTGGGGAGGGATTCCCATGTGCTTATTTTCAAGTGAGTGGTCAGTTTGGCCATTGGGTTGGGTTTGGCTACCAAACCCATTGGTCTAGGTGCACCACTCTTATTAGTTTCCATGGGGTCCACTAAGAGTGTGCCAAGTGACCATGAAGAGGATTTGATCAAATTCCAAGTGAATTTGACCAAAAAAATACCCTTGACCTAGGATTAAAATGGTCATTTAGCTTAGATTTCAGTTTGAATATGTTTGGTATGATTGAAAATTGGGTTGTGCCAAGTTTCAATGAATTTGGAATTGATTTGATGTGATTTGGTTATGTTGACCCATTTAGGTCAAAATGGGTCAACTTGGGTCAAGTTGACCAATTGGTCAAATTGGTCAAACCAAGAGTTGGGTCAAGTTTATATGACCATTTGAAATGTTTTGTCATCATTGGTTTGGTTCAATTTGATTTCTATTTGAATTTGGTTGATTTGATTTCATTTAGGTCAAATGGGTCAAGTTGACCAATTTGACCCATTTGACCTATTTAGGTTAGGTCAATGGTTGGTTTAGGTTTAAATGGTCATATGAAATGATATGGTATCTTTGTTTCCAATCAATTTTGGTTTAATTTGATTTTTGCTCAATTTGACCTTTTAGGTTAAGTTGGGTTCAACGTCAATTGGGCTAGGTTGAGACTAGTTGGCCAATTGAGGCTTGAGTCAAGTTCAACAAGTGATTTAGAATATTCTTATCCCATTAGTTTCAATCAATTTTTCTTAGATCAAGTTTTGACACATTTTGACTTTTTAGGTCAAGTTGGGTCAACTTGGCTCAAGTGGCCAATTGGGCTAGGTTATGCTCAAATGATAACTTGTTCAAGTTCAAACATTGATCATGAATTGGTTTTGATCAATGGTTTCAATCAATTTGGCCTATGGTAGATTTTGGCTAGTTTAGGTTTCATTTTGGCTAAGTGTTGACTTGGTCAACCCTTAGGTTTGACTTAATTTGATCCAATTTGAGTGATCGATCATCTCATGATGATTATTACTCACAATGTGAGGCTTAGGTGGGCTTAATTCAATCCAATTTTGGTAGGATTAAAATTTGGCTCAAAAGGGATACTTTAGGTCACTTTGGGTCAAGCGAGCCTAAGTGGTCAATTGGATTGATCAAGGCTTGATTTTGAATTGAACTCACATATGGACTTATGATTGAAATATAAATCCATTTGCAAGTGATTTGGAGTCAAATTTTTTGATTCATTTGAAAATTTAAGTTTGAACATGAGTTTGATTTGGGTTTGATTTTTAAATTTAGATTTGATGATTGAAGTTTATGTTTATATTTGGATTCATGATTGAAGATTGATTGAATCATGAAGAAAATCAAGGGTTTGGCGATTTGAATTTGATTTGGCTAAGTTCAAGAATTTGACTTGAAAGGCTTAGGTTGAATTTTGGTTTAATTTGGATTTGAGTTTTGAATTGATTTTGGATTGATGATTGAAGTTTATATTTATACTTGGATTCATGATTGAAGGATTGATTGAATCATGGAGGAAAATCAAGGGTTTGGCTTGATTTGAATTTGATTTGGCTAAGTTCAAGAATTTGACTTGAAAGGCTTAGGTTGAATTTTGGTTGAATTTGGATTTGATTTTTGAATTAAGTTTTGGATATTTGAATTTATATTTCATTTATATTTATGAATATAACTGAGAATATAAATGGGTTATTAGAATATTTCTTGAATTTGAATTGATTTGGTTGATTTAGGCTAAGTCCATAAGATAGAATCAAAGTGACCTAGGAAAAAAATGGATTTAGATTTCAATCATGAGCTTCAATAATTTGGAATTGATTTAGTTTGAGAAAATCAATTAATTTGGAATTAAATTAAGTTTTGATGTTGATTTGATTTGGAGTTTGGAGTTGATTTAGATTTGATTTGGAATTTGACTTGAAGGAAGGAAGTGAGGAGTTGGTTTAGATTTGATTTGGAATATGACTTGAAGGAAAGAAGTAAGGAGTTGGTTCAAGCTATAGGATAGGCAAATTTCCCTAACACCCCTAAGGGATGACCTATTCTCATGGCTAACCCTTCTAAGTCTCTAGGGTTAGGTTGAGTGTCCACCTAATCACTAGAAGTGTCTTAAGTCTAAGGAAACTCTTAGTGTCTAATAGAAGTCCTATGTCTAAGATGGAGGGGTTGAGAGCTCATCCTAAAATGAGGTCAACAATTATACAACCAAATCGAAATATAATCTTTTGCATGATTCTTTATCCTTTTATTTCTTCTTGTACATCTACATGTATTTAAGTCAAGTGGTACATTAGTCTGGACATCCAGGGGCTGCGAGGCTTTAAGTAGCTCTAAGTAGGTCTTGAACATTACACCCCTTGTGTAGAAAATAATGGTGTCTTACTCACTTATATCTTTTATTCATATAATTGCTTGGGTTGTGTAGTATGTTTAGCTAATCTCTATTTTGCAAGTTTAGTTAGATTTATCTTTCCCATTTTGATGTAAATTTTGTAATCAAGATTTGAAATGAATGTTATGGTGGAATTTAGGTGAACATTGGTTATAAGATCACGTCTTATATACCATGTAAAGCCTTGGAGAAAACTACATCCCAAGTCAAACCAAAAGAAAGAAAGAATGAAGAAAGAAAGAAATGAAGAAATGAAGAATGAAGACCCCCATGGCATGAATTCCTTTTAATTTTGATTATTGGTTTGTAATCCAGGTTGTATAAGGGTAGAGCTACCCATATATTTCTTTTCTGGGTGGAACCCCACCACATTTTTTATTCTTTTGCTCTAATTTTATAAATTGATTGATGTTATGTTTATGATTGCAATTAGATGGCATGATTTTCTAGTTCTTAATTTTTGATTCAATGGCCTAGATAAGATTAGACTTTTAGAAAAAAATAAAATTTCTATCCAATTAATCAACTCAAAATTAAACTAAATAATTCATAACCTCACTTAAAGTTGAGGATATAAATCAAGATAATAAAAAATTTAGCACCCCGTTAGCTGGATGTTGTATGTTTCACATCATGCATAAATCATATTGCTTCACTCTTTCTAATGGAGGGCTTCCAACTTTGCTAGAGAAAATGACTTGACCTTTGAGAGCCATGGTAGAAACACACCTCCTTCTTTCTAATTTTGGCTCATAATCAATTTTCTCATGCATTAGCATATGAAATATCATAGCCTGTGTCAAATAAAAATGTCCAAAAATCAAAATAAAACTTAATAAATTTTGCATTAGATTAAGTCATTTATTCATGTCCTTCATAATCTAGTCTCTTAGTGAGTGTGTTTAACGACTTAGTCTCCTTTTTAAATAAATAACAACTTAGCCATCTTTCAAAGCATAAGACTTGCCTACATGTATTTTAAATCGTAGGAGGAGTTAGTTGACGGCCACCTGTGTAAGTCCAATGGTGATGGTTTACTCTCTCTGGAGGTAAACCATATACCCACGCCACCTTAGATTTAGGCTTTGCTCTGCCAAAGCTCCCTGGATTTAGGATCCAAGGTTGTTGTTTCCTTTTGTGAGCTACAAGCATAAATCCTCATCTCTTAGGCATTTCTATAATCTTGTGTTGTAGAATTGTAAGCTCTAGATTTTTAATAAAAATTCAACTCAAACATATAATTCTTCTCAATTTCAAAAATATAAAGCCCAACCATAAGGATAATTTAGGATGCTCGCTATGTTTCCTAGCATCATGAGCATCCCCTACTCATCTCTCTTTGGTTTCAAAAATACTCTCTCTTTTTGAGTAATCTCACTTGATTTTCTAAAAATAACCAATTTGTTGGTAGTCCTATCTTTGAAATCATTGGAGACAATGATCATTTACCTTAATCGAGAGTATTCTTAAGGAATCTCATTCCTTGGGATGTAATTAACTATGAGGGCTTTGCCTCCATAGGGAACTTAATGAACCTAATTTAAATAAACCCTACTTTACTTTTCCATTTAAAATAGGGGAAAGATCTCTTGTACACTCAAAGACCCATTATTCTTAGGAGTCCTCATTAGTGAGAGTCCATGATGGTGACTTCTATCTCTCGAGATAGACATCATTCCTTTCCCTCAATGTCATACTCGATCACCTTAATGATTGTATCTGTGGATCTACATGGTTTCCCAACAACATTTCATTTCTTGAAAAATAAACACCAGATTTTTCTGGCGACTCCAGGGGATGGTTCTCTCCCCATCTTTGCTAAATGATAGTTGTCTCCAAGTATCGATAGTGGATTTGAATTTAAAATGAATCTGATACTATCCTTCCTTTCCGTTGGCACTTAGTTCAATTCATTCTTAAGCTAAGCTAGCTAACATCCTTTAGGTTTTACGACCTCACTCCATATAGGTCTAAAAAACCCCTATTGAGTCCCCCAATAGGTGAAAATAAAATTTTACCAAAAAGAAATGACTAAAAAAACCTTGTTGAACCTCTTTACCATTTCTATGGTGAGATAAGGTTCATTCCACAAATGAGAAAAATAAATCCTTCATAAAAAAATATCATTTTTCAAAAGCACTTTCAAAGTTCAAATAATAAAATACTTGCATAAAAATTTTCACAGAAATATATAACTTAACCCCATCTAACAATCCTCATGATTATTATATGTAGATTTTTTCAAAACAAAATTAAAATCATCTTTCAAAAGCATATATCTGAGAATGAACATCCTCATTCAATATACTCAAATTTATTGAATGAAGATTTCACTTCCAAATAAAATCAAAGTCATCTTTCAAAAAGCACATATGAACATCCTCATTTAATATACCCAAATTTATTGAATGAAGTTTTCATTTCCAAACAAAATCAAAATCATCTTTCAAAAAGAACATATGGACTTCATTCAGTATACCCAAATTTATTGAATGAAGATTTCATTTTCAAACAAAATCAAAATTATCTTTCAAAAAGCACATATGAACATCCTCATTCAATATACCCAAATTTATTGAATGAAGACTTCATTTCCAAATAAAATCAAAATCATCATTCAAAAGCATATATTTGAGAATGAACATCTTCATTCAGTATAGCCAAATTTATTGAATGAAGATTTTATTTTCAAATAAAATCAAAATCATCTTTAAAAAAAGCACATATGAACATCCTCATTCAATATACCCAAATTTATTGAATGAAGATTTCATTTCCAAAAAAAAATCAAAATCATATTTCAAAAAGAACATATGAACATCCTCATTCAATATATCCAAATTTATTGAATGAAGATTTCATTTACAAACAAAATCAAAATACTTTCAAAAAGCACATATTTGAATATGAACACCCTCATTCAACCTACCCAGATTTATTGAATGAAGATTTCATTTCCCAAATAAAATCATGTCATAAAAATTGAAACTCCATTCAATATATCTCACATATGTTGAAGTTAGAGTTTCTCTCTTTTAAAAAGAACCTATTTGAAGATGAACATTCTCATTCAATATACCCAAATTTATTGAATGAATATTTCATTACCAAATAAAATCATGTCACAAAAATTAAAACTCCATACAATATATCTCATATATGTTGAAATTGGAGTTTCTTTCATTCAAAAAGCATAAATTTGAATATATGCATCTTCATTCAATATATCCAAATTTGTTGAATGGAGGTTTCATTTAAAAAAACAAAATCACACCACTTGAAATTCCACTCAACACATTCCACATGTGTTAAGTTGGAATTTCCTTCTTTCAAAAAAGCAATAATCACACACAAAAATTTCATCTTTTGAAAAACAAAATATGATTGACTTCCATTTTACATACCCAAATTTGTTAAATGGAATTTTTTTTGTAAAAATGTTGAAAACCAAAATACATTGGAATTCTATTTGGCATACCCAAATTTGTCAAATGAGAGTTTCATTTTCAAAAAAAAATGAAAATAAATTATATTCTATTTGACATATCACATTTATTAAATAGAAACCCCTTTTTTAAAAAAAAAACATAAACCAAAACACAAAAAATCAAACACATTTGGACTTTATTTAACATACCCAAATTTTCTAAGTAAAGATCCCATTTTCAAAATCAAAACCAAAACACATTTGGATTTTCTTTATTTATCATACCCAAATTTGCTAAGTAAAGATCCCATTTTCAAAAATCAAAACACAAAAATCAAACACATTTGGACTTTATTTAGCATACCCAATTTGCAAAGTAAAGATCCATTTTCAAAATCAAAACACAAAAACCCAAACACATTTGGATTTTATTTAGCATACCCAAATTTGTAAAGTAAAGACCCCATTTTTAAAAATTAAAACACAAAAATCAAACACATTTGAAGTTTATTTAGCATACATAAATTTGCTAAATAAAAATCTCATTTTCAAAATCAAAATGAAAATAAAACACATTTGGACTTTACTTAGCATACCCAAATTTGCTAAGTAGATATTCTATTTCTAAATTCACACATGATACACATCATGGGCAAACATGCAAAAGGAAAATTATTTTCAAAAATCTCATTTAACATACCCAAATTTGCTAAATGAGTAAATCCCAAATAAAATCAATTGAACCTTTATTTAACATACTCAAATTTGTTAAATAAAGAGTCCCCAAACATAAAATCAAATTTCAAATATGAACCAATGGAAGCATCGAAAATCTCTTCAAAATATTTGAACTCATTTTCAACATACACAAATTTATTGAAAGTGGATTCTAAACTCAAAATCTCTTCTCCAATTCATTCAAAATCTCTCTCTAAATTCAATGAGCCCCACTTAATTTATTCAAATTATTGAGTGTGGGTTCAAACTCTAAATCAAATTCTGAAAATTTAATAGAATACTAAGGTAAAAAATTTTATTTGAGTTTGTTCAACAATTGCAGAGTTCCAGTTCAGTCTCAGTTAGATTTTTCTTAGTTTAGTACAGAGCAAATGGACTCCCAGAAGTATGTGGCCACCATCCCCTTTGGGATGGATTTGGCCTTGGATCGGGCTAGCCTCCCCCAAACTAATTTTGCTCATTTGATACACTTTGGTCGAGGATTCGAGGGTGCCAAGATTACTTGGGTTGCCCTCACCACCGCCGCCAGAATGTGGTGGGTGTGAGTCATCTATTGGGATGCCCTAGGACTCGAAGTTTCACCAAGAGGAAGGGTTCATGTAGTAGCCACAACTTGGTCCCGTGTTGTTCCCATCTTGCCCGTCTGGGCATTACCCACTCACTAGCTTCCTCTTGGGAAGGCTACCCTAGTGTGGATAGTCTCCCCACCTTGAGGTAGGGTCTAGCTCTTACCACCCAAGAACTCGCAAATAGGAGCTACAAGATCAATCAGCATCATGTGCGCATCACCAAGGAGATGGAGGCAGTCTCTCACAACGCAAAAAAAGGGTCACCCAGGAGAGTTTCACCTTTTCTTACTCAGAATAAGTTCCATCTTCTTTCCGATTTTGAAGGAGAGGAAGATGTTTGGAGGACTATAGTATCACCTCCATCTCCAGTTCCATGAGACACCTACCAAAGAGAGGAAGAGCTCATATGCTGGCCTCAGGATAGTTCTACACCAAGTTGGAGGGCCTATGGATGGTCAAAGTTCAATGCTCAGTTTGATTTACAATCAATTATTCCTCACAGTGTAGGCCAGCATATCCATCAGGAGAGGTCCATAGAGGCCCGTGTATCAGTTTATGTTACTAGCAGAGTGACTAAGGTATATCGTCGGTAGCCTTATTAGATTTCCGATCGTGCTAACTGCGACGCATCACGATAGTATTCTATTGACTAGTAATAGTCATCATAGGAGGGGAGCCCCCGCACAAAGGGAGTCAGTGTTATCTCCATCATATCGCTCTACTCCACGTCCACCATCACCAGTGCAGGTTCCATCTTCTGCAGTTTCATCTAAAGCCATGAAAGTAATATTAGGGAAAATGAAAGCTCCACTGGTGATCTAGCTTTGGCCAAGGGATCCCATTTCATCTACACTACCGACTGAGGTGAGGGAGAGTTCTTCTGCTCAACTTCCAACTTCAGTTTCAGTGAAGAGGGAGTGGCAACCTCGTAGCATCATAGTCATGCCATCACCACCACCACCTCAACAGATCATGGATATAGCAGTGGTATAGAGAGAAAAGACAGTTCTATTGATCCCATGGTGATAGATCCCCCATGGAAAGCACTCCACCTATAACAGCCATGAGCACGTGTCTTCCAGCAAGCATAACCCTCACAAGGTTATCTCTAAGTAGGGGAGGTCAAATATATCTTTGTTCATGAGTGATCCTACCACCAGCCACGAGCATTTATGCTTGCATAGTTGGACCGCTTAGATGATATCGTAGCATAATATCTCACTGAGAAGAGAGAAATCCTAGGGTTTGATAGGTCTGACCTCGAAGAGGAGAAGATTAGCTTTGATCTCAATGAAGATGATTTATTGGAAGACCCAGTAGAGGTGCATATGGTTGATATCAAAGGATCTCTCCTTCGGGATCATCGAGTGGGTGTCAACAACGTGCCGATACCCATTCAACCCAACACTTCCTTCAACAACTCAAGCAAAAGGATGAGCATATTGATAGACTAGGGAAGATACTTGAAGATTTGTTAGCACTTTGTACATGAAAATCTAAAAAATGGATTCAATTCCTATTGAGTGCCAACCCTTATAGCCTAGAATAGTAATTTGAACCATATATTAATGCCCCACATCATTTAAGTTTAAGAAATGGGTGTATATTATGTACACTCTAGAGTGTACATAGTGTACACTCTGTACACTATGGAGTGCACACCCACAGTGTACACTCTGACAAATTAGAAAAAATAGGTTAATTCTTATTGAGACCCACCCTTATAACATACAATAACAATTTGAATCATATTTGGATGCCCACATCATTTAAGTTTGAGAAAAATGGGTGTACACTTTGGAGTGTACTCTCTAAAAAACTTTAAAAAATGGGTCAATTCCTATTGAGAGCCGCCCCTTATAACATATAATAGTAATTTGAACCATATATGGATGTCCCATATTAATTAAGTTTAAGAAAAATGGGCATACACTCTGTACACTCTAGAGTGTAAACAATGTACACTCTTGAGTATACACAGAGTACACTCTTGAGTGTACACAGTGTACACTCTGGAGTGCACACTATAAAAATCTGAAAAGTAGGTTCAATTCCTGCTGAGAGCCAGCCCTTATAGCATATAATAGCAATTTGAACCATATTTGGATGCCCCACATCATTTAATTTGGAGAAAATTGAGTGTACACTCTGACAAATTGGAAAAAATGGGTGAGTTCCTGTTGAGAGCCACCCCTTATAACATGCAATCATAATTTGAACCATATATGTATGCCTCACATCACTTAGGTTTGAGAAAAATAGGTGTACACTTTGGAGTGTACATACACTCCAGAGTGTACACTCTCCTAAACTAGAAATGATGGGTCAATTCTTGTTGAGAGATACCCCTTATAACATACAATAGTAATTTGAACCAAATCTGGATGCCCCCACATCATTTGATTTGGAGAAACTTGAGTGTACACTCCAAAGTGCACACTCTGAAAAACTAGAAACAATTGTTCAATTCTTATTGAGAGCCACCCCTTATAACATATAATAACAATTTGAACCATATATGGATACCACACATTTTTTAATTTAGAGAAAAATGAGTGTACATAGTGTACATAATGTACACTCCAGAGTGTACAAAGTGTACACAATGTATACTCTAGAGTGTACACATTGTACAACCCAGAGTGTACAAAATGTACACCTGAGTATACACTCCAGGGTGTACAGAGTGTATACCCATAATGTACACTTCAAAGTGTACAAATTATACACCACAGAGTGTATGCAGTGTACTGAGAGTGTACACTCTTAAAAACTAAAAGTAAAAAATCAAATCTTGATGAGAGGCACTCTGTATAGCATAACACAACATTTGGATCCACAACTACTATCCCCACATCATTTAAATTTGAAAAATTGGGTGTACACTCCAGAGAGTACACAGTGTACACCTCAGAGTGTACAGACTGATACACCTTAGAGTGTACACCCCAGGGTGTACACGACAGTGTATAGAGTGTACACTCCAGTGTGTATAGAATGTACACCCTAGACTATACATGCTTTATTGAGAGTGTACACTCTGGAAAACTTAAATAAAATAATCAATTCCTATTGTCCAACTGATATGCAGAAACAAAATAGCAGCTTCCAAAATACATGAACTTCTATGAAGATATGTACAAGAAGGATAATCAAAGAGATCATTTACAAACACATTTGTGTGTGTGGTGTTTAATTTTGGAAGTGTATATGGGGGACACCACACAGATCTGAGGGTGTACTTATTGAAGTGATCGTGTGTGATATTGAGGTATGATGTACTATCTCAAAATATAGAGACATCACCCTTTAATGGATCTAATCACCTAATAATGATTTCTAAGGCATGATGGGTCTTCAAATATACCAAAGATTTTCCCCCCACTTTACATGGATGGATAAAGTAGGATTTATATTAAATTGGGTTCTAAAGTTTCTTATGGGGGCAAGCCCCATTGTTAATTACATCATAAGAAAGGTGAGTTCTTTAGGATTACTCTCAATTAAAGTAGGTAATTATTGTCTCCAAAGATTTTAAAGGTAAGACTATTAATGAATTGGCTATATTTTAAAAATCAATTGGATAAATCAAAAGGAGAGACTTATTATCAAAGCCAAATGAGATAAGTAGGGGATGCTCATGATACTAGAAACCTAGTGAGCATTCCAATCTACCATATGGTTGGGCTTTATATGTTTGAAATTGAGGAAAATTATTTATTTGATTTGAATTTTATTAGATTGCTAGGGCTTATAATCCAACAATATAAGATTGTGAAAATGCATAAAAGGTGTGGATTTATGCTTGTAGCCTGAAGGAAATAGTAACCTCATATCATAAGCCTAGGGAGCTTTAGCAAGGACTAAAGCAAGACCTAAATCTAAGTCGAGATAAGTATATGATTTACTTCCACAGGAGAGAGTAAATCACATGACTGTTGGACTTATAACTGCCTAGAGCGGCAGCCAACTAACTCCTCCTATGCTTTAAAACCATGTAGACAAGTCACATCATTATGTAAGATAGTTGGTTTTACTATTTAGAAAGAAATTAAAGTCCTTAGACTCACTCCCTAAGAGACTAGTGTATGAGTGGTATGAGCAATGACTTAGTCTAATGCAAATCTTCTCAAATTTTATTTGTATTTGACACTTCATTTTTGATAAAGGCCATAAGATTTTCATATGTCTAAATGCATGTTAAAATGAGTTATGGGCTTAATTAGAAAGAAAGAGGTATTTTCCACCATAGAGGAGACCCTCAAAGGTCAAGTCTTCCCCTATCAAGTAATGATGGAAACCCTCTCTTTACAAGAGTGAAGGAATATGAATGCATAATATTAGACATACAATATTCAGCTAAGGGGTTGCTAAATCTTTTGATTATCTTGACTTAATGCCTAGGCTTTATGTGATATTTTGAGTTATTTAAAACTTTAGTTATAAGTTGTAGTTGGGGTAGAAAATTTATTTTTCCCAAGAGCCTAATCGGATCCAGGCCATACAACAAACACAAATCCTAAAGAAACTATGAAGATGCATGATGATTCTATTGCACAATTTAAACATAACATCAAGCATTTTATAAATCTAACATAAAAGAATAAAATGCTTATGCGGTCGGGTACCATCATATAGCCCAAAAAAAGTGGAATTGGTAGCTGAGCTCTACCCTTATACAACACATAATATGAAAGAATAATTATAATTTATAAATGAATAAATGTTATGGGGTCTTCTTATCTTTATTTTTCATATCTCCTTCATTTCTTCATTTAGATGTGCTTACTTTAAAGGCATCACAAGGCCTCCTAGGGCAAAGCCTTCTAGCCACTGCTCATCCTACTCTCCCATAACACTAATCTTAATTTCTAATACAAAATTATATTAAAAATAGGAAAAGTAAATCTAACTACACCTATAAAATAAGTGTTAGCTAAACACACATACACCTAAGCAGTTATATGAATAATTTGGACTTAGCACCCTGCACATGAGTAACCAAGCTCATCTGCCCTAATTTAGATTATGCTTAGAGGTTAAGTAACCTACAAAAGAGAGCATTTATATTTATTTTAAGCACCCCTTAAGCACAATCTCTTGCAAAAAATATGATTAGGCTAATCACGGCTTACCATCCAGTCTATGAAGCATACACCCTAACATCTAGTCTAAAATATTACATCATAAAACCAAACATACATCACTCCATGCACCGCCCTAATATAAAGCTAGAAATGGTGAATTAATTCTAAAGTGCATGTATTAGGCCTTGTGTGGTATGCCTTAACTAAGATTTATTATGATTTTCTAAGTATGAAAGGGTTTAATAATAAGAATTTGATTTCATTTTAAGTGATTTAATTGATTTGAGAATTTTACTTAGTATTTTTTTGGTTCCATTTGGTTTACACTTAGCAACTAAGTGTTATAAAGATAAGAAAAGAGAGGATTGCTCTCTTTTATCCCTACCTTAAGTCACTTCTAAAACATATTAAGTAGTAAGTTCTTTTTAATGAATAGCTTATTATATGTTTTAATTAATCCTAAGTTTAGGTTCACTTTAAATGATCTCATTCAATAAGGAAGGTATTTTAAGATTAATTGAAGTTAATTACTATCACATGACACATGTGTATTCATTTCCTTCCATCATATGTAGCATGCACATGATTAAATCCTAAGCATACCTATACATGTAATATATTTTTAGCACACTTAAATGAAAGATGCATAAATGAATTTTGTGGAAAATAGGATTTTCAGTCATTAGCTAAATACACATTCAAATATATAAAAGTTTTAAGCAAACACTTTGCCATTGTGAGCCAGGGGAGTGAGGTAAAAATCTCCCTGGGGCTACTAAAAGCTGTGCATCCCTGAATGTCCAGACTAGATATACCCGCTATTCTTAGATACACATGAATGTACAAATAACTACAAGAATAGAAAAATCATGCTAAAGGTATAATTTTGAAGTATTTATGCATATCAAATAGAGTTGAAAAAGGAAGACTCTCATTCATTATCCATTTGCACAAATAAGTGTATTAAAGTTATAAGCAAGTACTTTGCCATTATTAATTAGGGGAGTGAGGTAAAATCTTCTTGGGGCTACTTAAAGTTGTGTGTCCCCGGAATATTCAGACTAGATATACCTGCTATTCTTAGATACACATGAATGTACAAACAACTACAAGAATGAAAGAATCATGTTAAAGTTTTACTTTTGAAATATTTATGCATATGAAATAAAGTCTTATCTATATAATATTAAATCATGTAAGAATAAAATCAAATTGAGTACGTGTTGTTGTTAAACTAGGGAAGTGAGATAATCAAATGACCTCCTTGGGGCTAACTTAAGCCTCGTATTCCCTGGATGTCCAAGCTATATACCCATTAATATTCTTACTTACATAAATCAATGCATGAATGAAAGAAAACGAAACTTTATTTCATACACTTAAGCTATAATCACATACATCTCCTATGTATTTATAACTAGCATTCATAGCAAATATAATCATTCATTTATAAATTTGGAAAATAGATTTGGATTTAATAATGATAATAGCTAAACATATATTAATTTAAATCAATACATACAAGCTTGACATAAATGAAACCATTTAATTTACTTGATTTTGCAAGAGATGAATGCACGAATCAAGTGACATACAATATTTAATATGATTGGAAAGAAATAAAAAGACATAAGCATATGATTTCATTTAATCCAATTAACTCTTAAGGACAATCATATTAAATAAACTCATTTAAAATGAACCCAAATTTCTTAATGTCATTTTCAATTTCATGTTTGATTTGATTTAAGAAATATGAGAAGAGGGTTGCTAATCCTAATCTCATTCCCCATGTGTGAGTTAATTTGATTTAATGAAAATCAATTAGATTGATTTATGGATTAATTAGGTTAAGGTGTAAACTAAATCAATTAATTAAACTCTTACCTATGTTACCTTAAGATAATTAATTAAATGATTATGAGCCAATGTAATATGCAAATGAATTGAAAAGTAAATACCAATGCTCCTATGAAATGAAAGGGGCCTAATGCAATTAGCTCACAATCATTAATTAGTAAAGCTTAAAGAACTTACTTAATTACTTATATGATTTTCTCACACATGTGAGCTAACCATAATTTCATTAAACCTTTTTAGGTTATTGAACACCTGAAGCTCTACCCATGGATCAATTAAGGGAAATCAAATGCAATTACCCTTTAATTAGGTTAATCAAGTCATTAATACATTAATCCATTCCTCTTTACATAATTACCAAATTTAATTGATTATCCTTTAAAATGAAATAGGCTTAAGGGGGAAAAGGTTGAGAAAGGTCCCAACCTAATTCCAGCCTCCTACTTAATCAAACATGACTTGGTATGAATTGAGTTTCAACTTAACTAATTAAGCCATTAATTAGTTAATTAATCTTTAATTAGCATTTTGGTTGAAAAAGAGAAGGAAACTTAGGAGAAAGATTAGGAGGGAGGCCTCAATCAAATTTCCTAAGTCTACCCACTGTTAAACAGTAATTAAGAGGTCCAATTTGTTGGTTAATTACTATTCACATGCTTAATTCTCACTTAATTAAGCAAAGAAGTTAATTAGGGCTTAAACAATAAATCTTCCCAATTAAAAAACCAATAAATTTAAGAAAAATAGGGGAAGTAGAGGTCATCCCCTAAACATTCTTAGAAAGCTTCAAATTGATTAGTTAATTAATTAGAGAGTAATTAGACTAATTATATTTTTAATTAAACCCTAAGTAAGCCAAAATTACTATTAAAAATTAATTAAGGATAATTTTAACGAATTTCCCTTTGAAATACTTTTAAAATGAGACATTATTTGTATTTTTTAGATTTTTCTATAATTTGTATTAAATTATTGAACTTTCAGCCTGAAAAACACCTTAATTAACCCAATTAAAGCCTTAACCCCATCGACGCCATGTGGTGTGCTGACGTGGCACACTTTCCATGTGGCTCGGATTGGCTTAAAGTAGTCATCTCATTTGAGTGGCGGCAGATGCGGTATTGATCTCTGCCATCCGATCTCGGATTAGATGGTCCAGATCAATCCCGTGGTGTAAAGGGAGAAAGAAAATCTAGCATGATTTGATCAAAGCCGTCCATTCCAATCACGCAGAATAGATGGCTCATGATCCTCCTTCCACGAGAGATGAACAACAGAGTCTGCCATGGATCGTTCGATCCGAGCTCACCCAAGCTCGGATGAACTTCAAAATGATCCCACACCATTAGGGAAGGAATTGGCACACATCCAATGGTCAAGATTGACTCACATGCAAATTTTCTTCACAAAGGACCAACAAAAATTTCCTAATTCTATGATTTTGAGAAATTACCTCACCGGAGCTCAAGATCGGTGGTGGGATCAATGGAGATATCTTAGATAAGTAGAGATGATGCCCTGTTGAGTAGCACGCAAGCCAATTCCCCTTGGTTCACTCGGTGAATCAACTTCCATCACTACGGAGCTCAGCTTCAATCACAAACCCTACTCCCGTGGGTTTGGAACTTGGGGAAGCTTTAGGTAGCCTCGAAGAGATATGTGGAAGGTGTGTGTAAAAGGAATTGAAGTTTGGTTGAGAAATGAAGAAGTTGAATCGGGATTGAGCTCCCCTATTTCTGCCGTGCATGGGAAGGAGAAAAGACAGGAGAAAAGCTTGGAATCGCTCTAGGATTCCAAGGAGGCTCGAATTTTCCCTTGGGAGCTCAAATAATTTGAATGAGCTGATTCCTATGCAAATTTAGGGGGTATACCTCTCAATTTTCTAAGGTGGATAGACGGGATTACTTCCCATTTTTCAGCTGGCCAGCCACCACCAAAGCATTGAAGTGGTCTCCATCAAGTCCATGTGGCTCATCTAGATTAGAAGAATCCATGGTAGAAGGCTCCAAGCTTGATTTGGTTAAGCTTATGGAGGTAGGTCCATATGCCTTCAGAATGGTCTTGGTCTGGTGTGATTTAGTTTGATTTAGTTTTGATTATTTGATCATGGATTTCATTTATATTTGTGAATATAAATAAATAATTGATTTATAAGTAGATTAATTAAGTTTGGGGTAACTTAGGTGGAGATTTGGATAAGCTTATGAGAGTGGGTCATATGGCTCAGGAATGAATTTTAAAACTTGGATTTGATTTTGGGTTTCAATCATTTAGAATTGAGTTTGGACTTTGATTTGATAAATGATTGAGAGATTGAATTGGTCTTTGAGAAAATCAAATGAATTGGGATTGAATTGGACTTGGCTAAGGTTAAGACCATGGAATTCAATCATAAGGTTTATGAGAATTTTGCTTAGATTTGATTTTGGGTTTCAATCATTTGGAATTTAGATTTTGATTTGAAATATGAATTGGAATTTGAGGTTTAATTTGAGATTTAAATTTGGATTGGATTGGAGAAGGTGCATATGGATTAGGTTTAGGCTACAGGGTGGATGATTCCCTTAAGTCTTAAGGCATGACCTAATTCTATGATTAATCCTTCTAAGTCTCTAGGCTTAGGTTAAGTGTCCACGTAATCACTAGTAGTGTATTGAGACTATGGAACTCTTAGTATCTATAAGAGTCCTAGATCTATGCTGAGGTGGTTTGAGACTCACTCTAAAAGTGAGGCCAACTAAAGGACTCCCAATAGGTGTGATGTAATAGACAAGGCACACCGCACGTATTGACATTGACCGAGGCGATCAATAATGTCTGAAGGATTGCAAGTGCTAATGGAAATGATTTTCCCTCAAACTTGAGATGTAGACAAAATCATTATCCTAGTGCAATGCCACTCAACTTATCTAATGACATAAGAGAACAAAGAAGATTTGATTGGAATTTCATGTTAAGGACATGAAGTAAGATCCGCTAGGGGATCACACATGAATTGGACATGACATGTGAGGGGTTTTTTGCCGAGGGCATAAAATTAAGAATCCATTGGAGATTGAGTATATGAACCTTCCACTAGGGAAGTAGGTTCAAGCTATCTGCTGGGGATGAGAATTTGATTTGATTTGATTTGTGATCATGAGGCTCCACTGGGGAGAGGATATGATTTGGTTTAAGGTAAAGTTGAGAATATATCTATTGCAGATATGAGCTCAGATTCACTGTGGAATAAGGTTGATATGATATATGGGTTTCTTTGGTTTTCTTGGGGAAGTATCCACTAGGGATAAGAGTGGATTTATATAAGGACCCTGTCGATGTGTGGTGATCTACTGAGAAGGGTATATCAGCTTGGGCCTATTACAGATTTATAAATCCAAAGGGAAAGTCTACCAGCCACACGGTAGGACTAACCAACATAAGGGTGACTATTAAGAGTGTGCCGCTAGCCTTAACTCAAAAATAGTCATAAATATAAATTTAATTTAAATGGATCTTATCGGTGTACGATAGATTCATTAAGAAGGGACCATATCAGCCTTGACATATCTCATATTTACAAATCCAAAGGGATAGTCTACCAGCCGTGAGGTAGAGCTAACCAACCTAAGGGGTGCCTTTCGGTGTGCAATGGTTGTGGTAGGAAGAAAGCATGTAGACTTACATCTTTCAAAGCAGGGAGCAACCACTGGGGTGATTGGTTGGTAGCACAACAAATCGAATCGGCCCATGGCTGCCCGTCAGTGTGCAATGGTCGCACTGGAGAGAATGCATAGTAGAATTACATCTTCCGAAGCAAGGACGATCACCGGGTAGCCTATTGGTGGCACAACAAGTTGAACCCAACCTAAGGGTGACTATTGAGGGAATGTCGTTGGGGACTTATATCCACTCAATAATAGTCAGGCGATTCCTATAGGGAGTTTTGACACTGCCCTAAATATAGGATGCCTGCTTAGGAAAATGTACCACTGGAGGTGTCCTTCTAATCCACAAGCAAAAATATATTTATTTATTTACCTTATTGGTTTACGAGTGACCACACCAAGAAGGACCTTCTATCAACCTAATCTTATCTTAGACTTATTGGACCAAGGGAGAATCTGCATATCCGCAAGACAGATTCTCCAACCATAGGGTTGGCTACTAGGAAAAGTAATCCAAGAGTAACCTAGGTAGTGTCTAAATGGGATCGCTAAGGATGTGATCCAAATAGAGTGCCCGCAAAGAGGTACCGCTAGGGGCTCTATCCTGGACCCTATAAATGAAAGCCATAGGTGTACGATAGCCAACTCAAGGAGAAAGCTTGTAGGCTTAAATCTGCCATGAGTGGTGTATTCATCGGTGGGTCATTTTCAGCATAGCAAGGACTAACCAACCTAAGGTAGCCAAGGTGTGATAATTAATCTAAGAAGAAGGCTTGTATACTTACATCTTCACAGACGAAAATGATCACCAAGATTGTCTATCTTCGACGGGATATATGCTATCCGACCTAGGGCAGGTACTAAGTGGGGAGCCTCGTATGAGGACTAGACTTAAAAGTAGGAGGAAAGGAGCCACCGGGGACTTATTCTAAGCCTCAAATATACTCAACCAAGTCAGTGTATGATGGCTAGTTCAAGAAGAAAGCGTGTAGACTTATATCCTCTTAAATAAAGTCAACATGAGGTAGCTGATCGATCGCGCAGTAAGACCTACCAACTATTAAGGTGCTCGTCAGTTTGTAATGGTCAAGTTAAGTAAAAAAGTTGTAGATTACATCCTCTAAACAAGGAACTAATGGGGTGACACACTAGCAGGCAAGATGTTAGCCCGACCTAGAGCACTTAATGAGTGAGTGCCACATGGGGCTTTATCCCACATCAAGGTAGCCTGAGATAAATGATATGTGTTTATTTTATATGTGATTGTGTGTAGTTTGTGTTGGTGTTGTGTTGATAAAGGATAGGACGCGTTTTGGGTTCCTTACAACTACCTAAACACAATGTGGCGGATTCACAAACAAAGATACTTATCAAAATAGAAGAGATGAGATTTGAGATGAAAGAAGTTTTATTGATAATTATTTTCAAATAATATTTTTGGATAATATTTCTTTAGATAGTGCCCATTGATTGGAAGCATCGGGAGCTCTCCCTTATGATTTATGAGTTGATAAGATCCTCCTTGGTAAATCTTCTCTATGGCAAAAGGGCCTTCCCAAGTGGGTTCAAACTTGCCTCCCATCTTGATGGGCAACAATTGGTCTCCTTAGAACTAAAATAAGCTCTCCTACTTGAAAAGCTCTAGGACGGACCAACTTGTTGTGAGCTTGAATCATTTTGGCTTTGTACAACTCGAGGTTCTGACATTCCCGTAGGTATCTCTCATCTAAAACTTCAAGCCATTCTAACCATAACTTGGCGTTCTGCTCCATTATGATCTTGCCACCCATGGCTATCCATAGTGATGGGAGTTGGACTTCTAATAGTAGGATGGCTTTGGACCCATATACTAAGGGGAAAGGGGTAGACTGAGTTGGAGTTTTGTATGTGGTGCCGTAAGCCCACAAGGTTTCAACCAACTGCTCATGCCACTATCTCTTGTTAGTGTCGAGTGTCTTCTTTAATATCTAGATGAGAGTTTTGTGGAAGGCTTCTGCTAAGCCATTTGCCCTCAAATAATAGATGGTATAATATCTCTAATCTATGATGTGTCTCCAAGCAAAGCTGTTGATTTTAGTGCTCTTGAATGCAATACCATTATTGGATATAATTCATCTAGGAACCCTCAACCTATATACGATATGGTTTCTAAAAAGCTGGAGCACCTGCTAAGTTGTGACCTCTTTGAGTGGGATTGCCTCTGCCCACTTGGAAAAGTAGTCGGTGGTAGCTAGAATAAACTGACGACCCTTGGAAGAAGGAGGATCGATCGAACCCACTATGTCGGTACCCCCAACACTCAAATAGCCATGAGGCCAAGGTAGGATATAGAATGTTGGGTGGTTGGTGTAAGACCACACTGTCTACTTGGCATTGATGGCATCCCCTAGCTAGCCTCTTGATCTTAGATTTCATCTTCAGACCGGATTGATGCACTCTGCATAAACCTGAGTATACCTTGGTCATGATCTTATGGGCTTCATGTTTATCCAAACAACATAACCACATATGATCAAAAGACCGCCGATACATGGTGCCATCCACGAGAGCATAGGAAAGGGCTCTCTGCTTCACCTGATGTGCTAGGACTTCTCTTGAGGTAGTTTGCCTATATTTAGATAATCCATGAATAGTTGCCTCCAATCTGACTCGTCATCCTTTTTGGAAATGATAGCATCCCCTTCAAGAGAGAGTCTCTCGATGAGTTCATCATTATAAGGGATAATACTTGGCTATTTTGGACCTTTATTGGTATGGACTCATCTTCCGGACATGCAAACTCTTTGGCAAGCTTGGCTAAAGAATCTGCTACAACATTTTCTCCTTATGGAATCTTATAAATAATAACTTCTAAGATTTGGGCCAATAACTCCATAGTATACTTATGGTAGTGATGGAGCTTAGGCTTTAGAACTTTAGAAGACCCAGCAATTTGGTTGATGGAAAATTGAGAATCCCTAAAGATGTTGATATTTTGGATGCATAGTGTAAAGGCTAACTCTAGACCGATGATCAGATCCTCATATTCGGCTTCATTGTTGGTGCATGGATTCGACATATGATATAAAAATCTCATCACATCACGGGCCATAGTTAGGAGAATTATTCCTACCCCTGCCTTCCCTGAAAGAGTTGATCGTGGTTCTTCTCCCTTATAAAAAGAAGCTGCACCATCAAAGTACATCTCCCAGCGATGAATGCTAGTGTCCCCTAAGTTCATGATTTGTTCATCGAGGAGGTCATCACTAAGCGAAGAATCAGCAGGAAGTGGGTGTGCTGCTAAGAAATCTATTAGTGCTTGTCCTTTCACCGCACAGAGGGGTATAAAAGTCATATCAAACTGTGACAAACTCATGGATCAATGCGACAACCATCTAGATAACGTCGGCTGTGTCATGAGATATTATAGTGGATTGATCCTAGAGGTCAAGTTTACCTTATAAGAAAGCATATAGTATCATAGCTTTTGGGATGCAAAGATTAAAGCTAGGCAGACCTTTTCAATGGGTGAATAATTTGCCTCAGTAGATATTAGACGATGGCTGAGATAGTAGAGTGTATTCTCTTACCCTTCATTGTTAGCTTGGGCTGACAAAGCACCAAGGGAGTTGTTTAATGCAGTAGTATAGAGGATGAGTTTTGCGGATGGGGTCGCTAGAATTGGTAATCAATGCTGCTTAATGTCTTCGAAGGCATGCTAGCACTTATCATCCTACTTGAACTTGGTGTCCTTTTTGATAAGTGTTGAAAATGATTGGTATCTTCGACAAGTTATAAATGAAGCATCTTACATATGCCAACCGCCCTTGAAATGATCTGTGATGAGTTAGACTTTTAGGGGGTGGCATTTCTAATATTGCATTGATCTTCTCTGAATTGAATTCTATTCCATGATGCCGGACAACAAACCTAAGGAATTTCCCTGAAGCTACTCAAATGTTCACTTCAGGGGATTCATTTTAAGGTTAAATTATCTTAACCATTCGATAGCTACTCAAGTCAAAGAGATGGTCTTCCTTTTCTTTACTTTTGACTACGAGATCATCAACATAACATTTGACTTGATGATGAATGATTCATTGAAGATATGAGTCACGGCCCACTGGTATGTGTAACATTAACATTTTTAATGTCGAAAGGCATGACCCTATAACAAAAGATTTTGATCGAGGTTCGAAACATAATGTTTCTTTCATCTTCAAGGGCCAGCTTTATTTAGTTATATCCAGATGAGTCATCCATGAAAGAGAAGACTGAATGAGATGAGACATTTCCACCATCAATTTTGGTATTGGTAGTAGAAATTTGACTTTTGGACATGCCTTATCTAGATCCCTAAAATCGATGCATATGAATTTGGCCATTCCTTTTCTTAACTAAAATGACATTGTCCAACTAGGTAGGGTATTTTATTCCCTGATAAAGCCAAGTTGATCAGTTTATTCACTTCAAAAATGACCTATTATTCAATGTCTAATTGTACGCATCTAGGAGATTGCTTGATAGGGTTAACCCTAGGCTCTATCGCTAGTTTGTGGATTGCTATATAAGGAGATAATCTGGGAATCTCGTCATAACTCCATGTGAAGCTATCCATAAACTTAGTCAATTTGCCAACTACGTCATTGGATTAATATCATTCAACAAAGTACCGAAGTATGTCGGATGTGGATTATCTTTAGTTCCTAAGTTGATTTATTTAAGCTCGTTGATGGTTGATTTGATCTCCTCTTCAAACTCTGGCGATGCATCTTTGACTTCAAAGTAATTTAGGTCATCTGAAGTTTTTAAACACACCTCCTCATATGAATTCACTTGATTTAAAAAAGAACTATCAGATTCTAAATGATTGGTGATAACTAGACGATAATCGTCATCATCGGACAATTATAATCCTAGGGGTCATGATTGAGGATGTCTACTTTGGCTGTCCCATAACCTTTCAAAGTAGTTCGACCTGTGTTTAGATTAAGTATGTGGGATTAATCCCTTCTTTGTAGATTAAGAACACAAGGCGAGTACCAATCAAAAGGTAATTGTATTAAATCTTTATATGAATCATTCTCAAGCTCTACATCAACTTTTTGATTTGAGGATGATGCTCCCAAAAATAATCTCTGAGTCTTCCCATCTGTTGAAGACTTAGGGGCTTCCTTAATTACCAAACTCTTAACTTTATGTGAGAAAAGTGGAGTTAGAGCTAAGGTACCCAATTGATGCCTGACTATTTTATATGCAGACTTGGATATACTTATGCTTTACTTTGGAGCCCGGTCTTCATCACTATCCTGCTCAAGTGTCACCTTGAAAGGGAACCCGAGAAGAGTCTGGTGCTGCACATAAGACTCATCCTATGAACTAGATTCTAAGTCTATGTGGATAGAAGGTGTATTCCTGGTAGCTGTGACGTACCTCCTATTGGGTGGCCAATAGGGAGGCTTTCCACTTTGGGGGATGCCTTTGAACTATCATCTTCCTCTACCTAGTGGAGATCGGGTCATCCTACCCATATGTTCGAATGGAGTATCGAAGAATATAATGTCAGGCTCTATATCTTCCTCTGAGTCCATGTCTTGCTCTCTTTTATTTTCTTTTTCTTGCACTTTTTTCTTTTCTTTTTATATTTATTTTTCCTTTTTTTTTCTTTTTGTCCCTCATAGGGATCTAGATTAGATTCACGAGAATAGACTTGTTGGTTTTGGGGAAGAAAATAGGTTGCATCCTGTGGTGTTTATTTTTATGTTCGTGTGTGTTTATGTGAGGGGACACCACGCAGATCCAATATACTCATTAGGTGATCGAGTGTGATATTAAGGAATAGTATACTATCTTAAGAGATAGAAGTCACTATCTTATAATAGACCTAATCACTTAATGAGGACTCCTAAGGCATCATGGGTCTTTGAACGTGCCAAAGATCTTTCCTCTACTTTATATGGAAAAGTAAAGTAGGTTTATTTTAAGCCATGTTCATTAAGTTCTATGGAGGCAAGCCTCCATCATTAATTACATCCTAAGGAATGAGGTTCTTAGAATACTTGATTAAATGATCATTGTCTCCAAAGATTTCAAAGACAGGACTATCAATCAATTGGTTATTTTTAGAAAATCAAGTGGGATTGAACAAAAGGCGAGAGTTATTATCAAAACCAAAGCTAAATGAGTAGGGGATGCTCATGATACTAGGAAACTTACCGAGTATCCCAAACTATCCTATGGTTGGGCTTTATAATTTTGAAATTTAGGAGAATTATATGTTTGAGTTGAATTTTTATTAAAAATCTAAGGCTTACAATTCCAAAATATAAGATTGTAGAAATGCCTAAGAGGTGAGAATTTATGCTCGTAGCCCAAAGAAAATAGATACCTCATATCCTAAATTTAGGGAGCTTTGGTGAGGGCCAAAGCATGACCTAAATCTAAGGCAAAAGTGGGTATATGGTTTACCTCCACAAGAGAGGATAAATCACCTGACTGCTGGACTTACAACCACCTGGGGTGGCCGCCAACTAACTTCTCCTATAAGAGACTAGATCTTGAAGGGCATGAATAATGACCTAAATCTAATGCAAATTTTGTCAAGTTTTATTTTAATTTTTGGACATTTTTATTTGACAGAGGCTATGGGATTTTATATGCCTAATGCATGAGAAAATCAGTTATGGGCCAAAATAAAAAAGAATGAGGTATTTTTCTGCCATGGCTCTCAAAGGTCAAGCCATTTTATTCTGGCAAAGGTGGAAGACATCCATTGGCAAGAGTGAGACAATATGATTTATGCATGATATGAGACATACAACATCCAACTAAGGGGTTGCTAAATCTTTTATTATCTTGATTTATGTCCTAGGCTTTAGGTGAGGTTATGAATTATTTAGTTTAATTTTGAATTGATTAATTGGATAGAAAATTTATTTTTCCCTAAGAGCCTGCATAGGCCATTCAATAATCATCAAATAATTAAGAAACTAAAACATCATGCCATGCTAATTGCGTAATCATAAACATAGCATTGATCAATTTATAAAATTAGCATAAAAGAATAAGAGGCCAATATGGCCAGGTTCCACCGCCTGAAAAGAAAAATGGGTAAGCTCTACCCTTATACATTATAAATGAATAATTATAATTAAAGGAATTCATGTTATGGGGTCTTCATTCTTCAAGCTTTCTTTCTTCATTTTCCTCTTTGATTTGGTTCACTCAGAATGTCATGGCACAAAAAAGATCTTATAACCAATGTTCATCCTAATCTCCCATAACATTCATTCCAAATTCTAATTGCAAAATTTACATCAAAAAAGGAAAGGTAAATCTAACTAAACTTGCAAAATAATGGCTAGCTAAACATACCGCACAACCCAAGCAATTATATTAATAATTTGGGCTTGGCACCTTGCACTTAAGTAACCAAGTCCACTTGTCCTATTTTGAATTATGCTTAGGGGCTAAGCAACCTGCACAGTAAAAATATTTATATTCTTTTTATTTTATAGCCAAGCACAATCCCTAGAAGACATGATTAGGCTAAGATCACCTATCATCCGGTCTATGCACATACACTAACATCCGGTCTAAAATATTACATCACAAAATAAAATCATGCATCAAATGCATGCTAACATAGAGCTAGAATGGTGACTTAGCCTAAATGTGTGTCATTTAAGGCTTTGTGTGGCATGTCTTAGGCTTTAAGGTTGAAATTTTTTAATTGTGAAAAATTCAATTTAGATGGTGGTTTCATTTTTAAGTGATTTACTTGACTTGTCAATTTTAGTTGGTGATTTGATTTTGTTTGAATGAACCTATGCTTAGTAACTAAATGTTATGAAGAGAAGAAATGAGAAGAGAGCTCTCTTTCATCCTTACCTTAAAGCATTTCTAAAGTAGATTCATTAATTAAATTCTCTTTAATGAATGATTTATTATGTGTTTTAATTAACCCTAAGTTTAGATTCGCTCTAAATAGCCCTGTTCAATAAGAAAGGCATCTTAGGATTAGTTAGGTGGATTACTATCACATAACACACCCATTCATTTCTTTTCCATGTATACCATGCATATGAATAATCCTAAGCATACATATACATGCAATGCAAATCTTAGCACACTTTGATGATGAATGCAAAGAGATGTGATTTGAAAATTTGGATATTCCATTTGTTAATTGGATCATTAATGCATGTCTTTGTTATGTAGAAAAGAGAGATTTTTTATCCATTAGCTAAATGCACATCCGCATGTATAAAAGTTATAAGTGAGTATGGTGCCATTATTTTCTACACAGGGGTACAAGACCTACTTAGGGCTACTTAAAGCCTCACAACCTGGATGTCACGATATACCACTTTTCTTAGATACATGTAGATGTACAAAAGAACCAAATGGATAAGAATCATGCAAGAGATTATATTTGATTTGGTTGTATGATTTACATGTGTAATATGAAGATCCTTCTAAGTCTTAATATAGATGCATAGGAATAGATTTAGGCAAGTGTTGTGTTCTTTTCAAATGAACTATACACTTGAATTCTATGAATCCATGTTAAGAGAAGGAAAGAGAACTTCATAATACACATCTTATGTTATAATCACATACAAGCTTATAAATATTTATAACTAGCATCACCTCATTCATAATCATTGATTTATAGGTTTTAAAAGATAATTTTTTTAAATAGTGATAATAGCCACTCATATTCTTAATTTTAGCCAACACATGCAATTTGATATAAAAAAGAAACATTTTATTTAATTAATTTTTAAAAGAAATGAATGCATAATTTATGGTAAACAATATTTAGTATGATTGGAAAGAAATAAAGGAATGTAAGCACATGGCTTCATTCACCCTAATTAATTCTTAAGGACAATCATATAAAATAAGATCATTTAAAATGAATCAAAATTTTTTAAGGAGATTTTTATCTTTGATTTTGCTTTGACTTAGGAAATATGAGAAGGGTTTCGTCTAACCCATTCCCCCTGTGTGAATTAGTTTGGCTTAATTTAGAATAATTAGGTTGATTTTATGTTTTGATTAGGTTAAGGTATGAATTAAATCCATTAATTACCCCTTACCTATACCACTTTAACATAATTATCCAAGTAATTATGAGCCAACATATGATATGCAATCACATAGAAATTAAATCAGCAATGCACTTAAGAAATGAAGGGGTGCAATTGGCTCACAATTATTGGTTAATTAAGCTAAAGGGTTTGATTAAGTACTTTTATAACCCTCCTACACATATAGTCCATTATAATTTCCTTTGGAATTCCCTTAGGTTATTGAACACCTAAGAATCTACCCAAGAATTGAATGATTGAGTTCTGGAATGATTTGGTTTTGAGTTTGATTAATTAAATTATTTAATGAAGTGATTAAGCCATTAATTAGTTGCAAATTGATTAAGTGTTATCCAAATGAAATAACCATAAGGGAAAAGATTGGAGAAAATGTCCTGATCTCATTGCCTATGTCCATTCATAATTTCATAATGATTAGCCAACTTAATTAATGAATTCATTATTATTTAACATGTCAATTAATCATTTAGTTAATTAAGAGAGAGATTAAGAATGAAACAAATAATTTCCCAAATTAATCAAATAATAAATTCCAAGAAAATCATGGGAGGTAGAGGTCATTCCACTAATCAATCTCAGAAAGTTTAAAATTAATTGATTGAGTAAATAAAGAGTAATTAGCCTAATTATTATTCTAATAAAATATAAATTGAGTCAAAATCACTATTCAAAATTAATTGATTTTAGTTTTCTATTATTCTCCTATGTATTACCTTTAAAATGTGCATTTATTTATATTTTTACATTTTTCTACAATTAGTTATGAATTTTGGAAGTTTTATCATAAAAATTAGATTAATTAAGCCTAATTAAACTCCTAATCCCGTTGGGCCACGCGGCGGCTGACTGACATGCTTTCCATGTGGCATGACGGGATTGGTTATTTAAGTTGTTATCATCGTGAGTCATTTGGCGGGCTTTTCTTTAGGTCATCGATCTAAGATCATGAGATTAATCCATTAGGCTAGAATTGAAATCAAATATATAAATGGATCTAGCATTATTTGATCACAACCGTCAGTTCCAATCATGTGGAATGGTGACATATGATCCTTCTCCTTTGCAAGCGATGAAAGATGAACACTGTTCATCTTTCCTCATTCAATTCGAGCTCACCCAAGCTCTCGGATTGAAATCAAAATGATCCCACACCTTCAGAAGGAGGGGGATGCATATCCAATGGTCCAAATTGCATGGGATGACAATTCCCTTCAAAAAATACCAACTAAAATTTCTATAGTTTGATTTTAGTATTACCTCAGGAGGCTATCACTTGCTTCCATGAAGAGGTAGCTTTATGAGAGACAAAGCTCACTTGAAATTCAATCTTGATTTGAAGTGATTTTCTCAATCAACCAAGCTCCTCTTCAATGGCAATCGATTTTGATCGAAATGGAACTTCCCATTTCTTAGAGGCTTGGGAAATGATTTGATTGAGTTTGACGAGGTGTGGTGAGAGTGTGGGTAAAAGGAATTTGGGTTTGGTGAAGTGAGGATTTGTTTATGTTGTCTATTTTGAAAATGTTTCTTAAATGAGAGAAGCAGGAAAATCTAGGAGGATTTGAAAATGTTTCTTAAGTTGAGGAATGAATCCCTTCTTATTTGAGTGAGAATGAGAGGGGGTATGTCTCCCCCTATTTGGATCAGATAGTGGATAGATGATTTTCCATTTTGGCTCAATGGCTTGGATTGGCTGTCGGTTTGAGTTGGAAAAGGTCCCACAGGGGTCATTTTGGGTGGAGGAGTGAGCGAGAGTGGCTACCCATGTAAATGGTGAGTGAATTTGGTGAGCCAAGTGTCCAAGGGTGATTGGGGAGGTCGGTTTGGCCTCCCTTTGGGTCATGGATGACCCAAGTTCATTGGGTCCACCACCCTCCTTGGTGCCCATGTGGACCAATAGATAGGTGCCAAGTGGCCTTGGGAAAGGAATGACCAAACTCCAAGTGAATTTGGTCATGGGATACCCTTTGACCCAAGGGAAAAGTAGGCATTTGTCTAGAGTTTTATTTGGGCATATTTGAAATGATTTTAAAATGGGTGGGCCAAATTTCAAGAGATTTGGAATTCATTTGATTTGATTTGGTTCAATTTGACTCATTTTGGTCAAGTTAGATCAAATTGGGTTAGGTTGACCAATTAGTCAAATTGGGTCAAACCATGGGTTAGGTGGAGTTCAAATGATCATTTGGAGCCTATATGTATCATTGGTTTGGTTTAACTTGGTTAGATTTGGTTTTGGTTCATTTAGGTTCATTTAGGTCAAATGGGTCAAGTTGACCAATTTGATTTTGACCAAATGGGGTTAGTCATGGTTGTTTAGGCTTGGTTGATCATTTGAAATATAGCTTTGGTTTCAATCAATTTTGATTTGGTTTGATTTCAAGATTTGACCTTTTAGGTCAAGTTGGGTTCATGGTCAATTGGCTAGGAGGGTCAATTGGGTTTGAATCTAGCTCAAGTGAGGCTTGGTCATGTTTAATAATTGATTATGGATTATTTTAGATCAATGGTTTCAATTAATTTGGCTCATAGTGAATTTTGGCTTGTTTAGGTCTCATTTCGTTTAAGTGTTGACTTGGCCAAAAGCTACGTTTGACTTATTTTGACCAAATTTGAGTGATTTATCATTTTAGGATGATTGTTGATCATAATGTGAGGCTTAGGTGGCCGTTCAATCAATTGGGTTGGATTAGAACTTAGTTTAAAGGGTCTTTAGTTTTTTGGGTCATAGCCTAAAAAAGGTGAATTAACTTGATCATGGCTTTATTCAAGTTTGGATGAACTCACATATGGACTTATGATGAAAATATAAATCCAATTGCAAGTGGTTTGGAGTCAAATGGGTTTTTCATTCATTTGATAATTTCAAGTCAAAAAGATGAACATAGGTTTGACTTGGGTTAGTTTGATTTTGGCTTGCTGATTGTAGTTTATATTTGGGCATCTGATTGAAGGAGTGATTGTTTGAAGATAAAATCCAATAGTTTGGATTGATTTGAGAATGATTTGGTTAAATCCAAGAAATTGGCTTAAAGAATATTAATTGGGTTTGGATTTGATTTTTGAAATTATATTGATTTGATTTTGGACATTTGAATTTATATTTCATTTATATTTGTGAATATAAATGAGAATATAAATGATCCATGAGAGAATAATTTGAATTAAGAGTGATGTGATTATGAATTTGGCTATGGTAGGTGTAGTGAAATATTTCGGCCTTCATCTATCCTTCTGAAGAGGATAAATGAAAATAGAAATATACTCCTTTAGTTGGGACACCATGCAGATTCGCAGATGTTCTTATTAGAGTGATCGGGCATAACATTGAGCGAAGGTGTACTATTTTGAAACATAAAACTCACCACCCTACAATGGACCTAATCACCTCAATAAGGACTTTAAGATATGAGTCTTCAGTACCATAGATTCTTCCCTACTTTTGCATGGAAAAATAAAGGGTTTATTTTAAATTGGGTTCATTAAGTTCCCCAAGGCAAGCCTCATAGTTAATTATCCTAAGGAATGATATTCCTTAGAAATACTCGATTAAGGTAAATGATCATTGTCTCAAAGATTTCAAAGATAAGACTATCAATCAATTGGTTTATTTTAGAAGATCATGGGATTGATCAAGAGGAGGAGTTATTATTGAATCTAAAAAAGATAAGTAGGGATGCTTATGATACTAGGAAGCTAGTATTCATCCCAAACTATCTATGGTTGGGCTTTATATTTTGAAATTGAAGTGATTTATTTGTTTGAGTTAAATTTTTGTTAGAAATATAGGACAAATTCTATACGATCATGAAAATGCCTAAGATGAGGATTTATTCTTGTAGCCCCAAGGGAAAGCAACCTAACCTTAAATCTAGGGAGCTTTGGCAGGGCCAAAAGCATGACCTAATCTAAGGCAAAATGGGTATATAGTTTACCTCCCATAAGAGAGAGGATAAACTACGATTGTTTACTGGGGTAGCCTCCAACTAATTCATCCTATGATTTTAAAATATGTAGGCAGTCAAATGCTTTTGCAAGATAGCTAAAGTTGTTTATTTGGAAAGAGACTAAATCCTTAAACACACTCCTAGAGACTAGATCATGTAGGGCATGATTAATGACTTAAATATAATGCAATTTTCATGTTTTATTTTCATTTTGGACAATCATTTGACACTTTAGGATTTATATGCATGAAATTAGATTATGGGCCAAAATTAGCAAGATAAGGAGGTGTGTTTCCACCATGGCTCTCACAGGTCAAGCCAAGTTCTCTAGCAAAGATGGAAGCCCTCCAATCAAGAGTGAAATAATATGCTTTTTATGCACGATGTTAGAAAAGTAAAACAACATCTAGCTAAAGGGTTGCTAATTCTTTTATTTTATTTTATAGCCCAAACATTAAGTGAGGTTATGAGTTGATAATTTTTAGTTTTGAGTTAATTAATTTGGTAGAAGATTTAATTTTTTCTAGGTGCCTAATCGTCATCTAGGCTATATAGCAAAGCAAGGAAGAAACTAGGAAACATGTCATCTTAATGCACAAGCTAAACAAACATCAAATATTTTATAAAGCTAGTACAAAAAGAATAAGATGTTATTTGTGGTCAGGCTCCACCTCATAAATTCGAAAAGAAATTGGGTAGCCGAGCTCTACCATTATACAACCCGGATTACAAATTAATTAATTACAATCAAGTAAGGAAATTCATATTATGGGGGGTCTTCATTCTTCTTCTCTTCTTTCTTCTTTCTTGTTTTGGTTCCTTCTTTTGGATGGTTGCAATGTGTATACTCTAAAGGCTTCACATGGTACATAAGATATAATCTTATAACCAATATTCATCCTAATCCCCCATAACAATCATTCTAAAATCTTAATTGTAAAATTACATGAAAAGGAAAAGTAAATCTAAAAACCACAAAATAGAGATTAGCTAAACAAATACACATTTAAGCATGTATATAAACAAATTGGACTTAGCACACACATGGGTAACAAGTCCACCTAGCCTATTTTGGATTATGCTTAAGGTATAAGTAACATAGTAGTTATATTTTTCTTATAGTGCCCCTTAATCCCTACATAAGACAATTAGACTAAATGTCTTACCATTCATTCTACACCCTAACATCAGACTAAAACATCACATTATAAAATAAAAGCAAACATCAAACCATGCACCGCCCTAACATGGACTAGAAGTGGTGACTTAGGCTAATGTCTATGTTTTAAAATGGTTTTTGTGGTGTTCTTAGCTAAGCTTTAAGGTTTAGATTCTCTAAGTATGAAAATTTTCAACTAGGAGGATGGTTTCATTTTAAGTTGTTTAGTTAATTTGGGTTAATTTTATTTGATGATTTGATTTGGTTTGAATGAACCTACTTAATTACTAAGTGTTGTAAAGAGAGGAAAAGAGAAGAGAACTTCTCTTTCCTCCCTACCTTAAGTGATTTCTAAGGTAGATTCATTAATGATTTTTTTTTTGTTTAGTGAATGTTTTTTTATGTGATTTAATTAATCCTAAGTTTAGATTTTCCCTAAACAAACCTATTCAAAAAGAAAGGCATTTTAAGATTAAGTAAAGTGAATTACTATCACAAAACACACAACATTTTATTTCTTTCCCACATGTGTATCATGCATGAATGAATCTAAGCATATCTATACATGTGATGCAAGTATTTAACACACCTTAATGATGAATGCTAAGAGGTTGCTTAAGGAAATTTGGAATGTTACATGTATGCATGATTTTGTTAAGTAGAAGAGAGAGATTCTTTTATCCATTTTTCATATGCATATTTACAAGTATAAAATACATAAGTGAGTCTGCCATTGTAGCACCAGGGTGTAAGGTACAAGACCTATTATAAAGCCCTGACAGGGTTGTCGGACTAATATACCACTTTTCTTAAATACATATGCATGTACAAAAGAAATGCATGGAAGAGAATCTAAGAGGTTGTAAAAAAAAATTTATGTTTGTTTGATTTTCTTAAGTGAGTGATTATTTTATCCATTTTTATATGCACATTTACAAGTATAAAGATATAAATTAGTAGATTGTGTTATATGTAAGTACAAGACCTACTTCTACTTAAAACCTCACAATGTGACTAATATACCACTTTTCTTAAATACAAGTGCATGTACAAAAAGAAATGGATGGAAAGAGAATGCAAGAGATGCTTAAGGAAATTTATATTTTGTTATGATTTTATTAAGTAATATTCTTTATCTATTTTCATATGCATTACAAGTATAAAGACATAAGTGAGTTATATTTTAGCAATGTAAGATACAAGACCTACTTAGATCTTAAAGTCTAATTGTTTAGACTAATATATTTTCTTAAATACATGTGCATGTACAAAAAGAAATGCATGAAAGGAGAATCATGCAAAATATTTGTGTTTGTTTGTTTAATTTATATGTGTGATGTGGAGTTTCTTAAGTTATGACATATGTATAGGAATGAATTTATAAGTGTTTTTTCAAATGACTACACTTTAAATACAAATATGCTAAGAGAGAGAAGGAAATCACATAACAAATTTTATACTATTCTCATGCAAGCTTATAAGTACTTATAAATAGCATATTTTTCATTTATAATATTTGGTTTATAAGTTTTGAAAATAGTTTTGGATTTAGTAGTGATTATAGCGATTCATATCTTACTTTAGCCAAAACATGCAATTTGACATAAAACAATATTTAATTTTTAATTTTATTTTTTAAAAGACATGAATGCATGATTTTCATATGACATACACATTTAGCATGCTAGAAAAGAAATAAAGTGATGCAAGCATGTAATTTAATTCACTCTAATTAATTCCTAAAGACAATCCTATAGAATAAGATTATTTAAAATAAATCAAATTTGGTTTAAGGAAAGTTGATTTTATTTTGAGTTTGATTTGAATTTAGGAAACATGAGAAGGTTTGCTGGTCCTAACCCATTCCCACATGTGTGTATTATTTTAGTTTAATTTTTAGGTGATTAGATCAATTTTATGCTTTGGTTAGGTTTAGGTGTAGATTTCATTCATTAATTGCCCCTTACATATATCACTTTAACATATTTAATCAAATAATTATGAACCAATGTATGACTTAAAACCATAAGGAATTTAAATCAACAATGCACCTAAGAAAGGGCCTAATGCATTGGCTCACAATTAGTGATTAATTAAGCTAAAGGGTTTAATTTAAGTACTTTCATAACCTTCCACACATATGGGTTAGGTATGATTTTCTTAAGTACTTAGGTTATTGAACACCTAAGCATCTTAAGAAGGAGTCATTGAGTTAATATTTTGAAAATTTTTTATCAAGTTAATTAAGTTGGTCATTGGTGGATTACCATTAAATTTAGATTAAGGAAGGAAAGTTTAGGAATGACTTGGGAAAAATACCAAACCCATTCCATAAATCCTCTTCACTTAAATAAAGTTTAATTAATCAGGAATTAAACCACTATTCTTATGCTTAATTAACTTAATATAAGAGAGTTATGTTCATTAATTAATATTCTTGATTAACTCATTAATAAATTCCAAGAAAATTAGAAGAAGTCATCTACTAAACATGCCGAGAAAATTGAAATTAATTAGAAGTCATTAAATAGATTATTAAGTTTTCAAATAAATCCAATTAAAATCACTATTCAAATTCAATTAGAAACAATTTTATTGGATTCTTCTCTAAATTATCTTTAAGGTGAATCTACATTTGTATTTTTTTCTATAATTAGTTATGAATTTAGGAAGTTCTAGTTGATTTAAGTGATTTTGTGAAGTTTGTTAATTTATTTTATTAAAATAAATCATTTGACACTCACAATTCAAAGGTACTTTTGACTTAAAATTTTTATGGTAGGTGTATTTTAACTTCAATTTTAATCTCTGAAAATTTTAACTTAATCTGACATGTATTTTTGATTTAATTAATAAAATTTGTTTTTTTACTAAAACTTAAATTAAGCTTAAACTATTTAGTAAAATTTGAGGATTTTCAATTTGTTGGATTCCTCCCAGAAAGGTGAATCTAACGAGCCATTATTTACAATTTTTCATTAAGTATTTTATTTTCTATGAATTTTTAAATTTTTAGGTGATTAAAATAATTTTTTATATAATAAAAATCTGTTTTTCCTACATAACACAATTATGTCTTGTGATGTGGCACCATGTTGCATGCGATGCCACATCAACTTTTTGGCGGCGAAAACATGCAAGTGCGGTTCGACATGGTGCTCCGATTCATTCGGTGACGGTCAGATCGATCATGCAATCCGAGGCTAGGATCGTCGATTTGAATCCGATGGTGCAACTTGGGATCGGATGGTCGAATGCATCCGCGCGAAGGAGGATCACACGATCTGAGCTATCTAATCTCGTGAACCAAGATGGCTGCTGCTAGCCGCCTACAGGAACAGTGAAAATCGAGTGATTTTTTTGGAAAAAATCAAAAATCTAATTGAAAACTTATCCAAAAGGACTCATTTCCACATAGATTCACATCAAAAAACTTCAATTTTCTAATTAGGATGATATAAAGTAAAAAAAATGCATGATTATCTAAGGTAAATTCCTAAAAATCAAGTGAAAAATCATCACAAATGAAGGATCCTAAGGCTGTCTATGATTTTTGAAAGTTACCTCACTAGGGATGATTTTCGGCAATGGTGATGACCCAAGCACACTGTTAAATGGGGGAAGAGGCCTTAGAATGAGCTTGGATCTTTGCCTTCATGTCATAATAAAGTTTCCACCGGTAATCATCATTTCCTAATCAAAATCCTCTTTATTTTGGAGTATTTCTTTCCAAAATGAAGTGGGGGTTATTGCTAATGGGTTTTGGAGCTCTAAGAGAAGGAGAATAAGGAAAATGGATGATTGCTTCAGCTTCTAATGCCATGGAATGAAATGTAAATAAAAATCAAACTTTTCTTTGAATTTTTGGCCCCAAACTCTTGTCATTTGGCTTGGGGTGATTGAGAATGAAAGATAATAATCCTAGGTGGCTCACTTTGCTTAGCTAAGGCATGGAAAGTGGCTACCATGAAGGACAAATGGGTGTCATAGCTAAGGGGAGGTGAGAGTCCTTCATGCCAAGTGTTCCAATGAGAGAAGTGAGGAGATTTCATCTCCCCATGAGTAATGGCTACCCCATACACTCTTTGGGTCAAAAAATTAGTGTCTTGGTGCTTATGTGGACCAATGATGAGTGTCAAGTGGTCAAGAGAAATGATCACTTGGGTGTCTTTTCTCATAAGATGCCCTTGACCCAAGTGGTCATTTTTGAATTTTTGAGCATATTTGGAATGAGTCAAAGTAAGTTGGACAAATTTCATGTCATTTAAAGTTCATTTGGTTTAATTTGGATCAATTTTACCCATTTGGGTCAAATTGGGTTAAAATGGGTTAGGTTGACCAATTAGTCAAATTGAGTTTAATTAAGGCTTTGGTCAAGTTTAATAATCAATTTAGAGTGAACTTGAGCCATTGGTTGCAATCAATTTAATTTATGTTGTAATTTTGCTAGTTTGGGTTCATGATTTGGTTGACTTGGTTAATGGGCTGGTTGACTTGGTTTAGCAATTCATGATAATTGATTAATTTATGATGATTTTGGCTTGACATGAAGTTTGGATTAATTTTGATTTGAATTGAATTGAATTTTGATTCTTATAGGTCAAATTGGCCACTTTGGGTCAAGTGAGCCAATTGGGTTTAGTTGGCTTGATCAAGGCTTGATTCAGGTTTGGTTAAACTCACATATTGACTTCTGATTGAAATGTAAATCTATTTTCAAGTGATTTGGAGTCAAATGGGTTTTGATTCATTTGATAATTTCAAGTCAAAATGGTGAATATGGGTTTAACTTGGGTTAGTTTTTTGAATTTAGTTTTGGTATGATGATTGAAGTTTTTATTTATATTTAGATTCATGATTGAAGGATTGATTGAATCATGAAGAAAAAATAAGGTTTGATTTGATTTGGTTTAAGTTCAAGAATTTGACTTGAAAACTTGTTGAATTTTTGGTTATTATATTTGAGTTTTGATTTAGTTTTGGATATTTCAATTTATATTTCATTTATTTGTGAATATAAATAAGAATATAAATGGGTTATTAGAAATTTTTTTGAATTTGAATTTATTTGGATTTTATTTGAGCTAAGTCCATAAGATAGATTCAAAGGGACTTAGGAAAGATTTTTTGAATTTGGAATTGACTTTTGGATTTAGTTATTTGGAATTGATTCATGATTTGAGAAAATCCATTGGAATTGAAGTTGAATTGAGTTTGAAGTTTGGTTTAGATTTGGAGTTTGATTTGCAAGAGGGAAGTGAGGATTTGGCTCAAGCTATGGGATAAGCAAATTTTCCTAACACCCTTAAGGCATAACACATTCCTATGGCTAACTCTTCTAAGTCTCTAGTGTTAGATTAAGTGTTCACCTAATCACTAGAAGTATCTTAAGACTAAGAAACTCTTAGTGTCTAAGAGGAATCCTATGCATATGATGGAGGGGTTGAGAGCTCATTCTAAAATGAGGTCAACAAAGGCTAATAGGTGTGGTATGGTGACAAGGCATACAACGTATAGTGTTGACAAGTTGATCAAACCTGACATCACAAGCACTAACATAAATGTTCTACTCCCAACTCAAGATGTAGAAGGAATCAAGAGCTTAGTGCAATGTGACTCTACTCATGTCAAGGACATAAGAGAGTGGAAGAAGAATCTACTAGGGATAGAGTATGTGAACCTTCCACTAGGGAAAGAGGTTCAAGTCATCCACTAAAGGATAAGAGGTTTGATTTGATTTGAGTATCTCTTAGGGAGAAAAGTGATTTGATGTTTCTTGCTTGATGAAATGTGAACTCTCCACTGGGAGCATATCCAAGTCATCCACCGAGGAGGGTTGTGAAATTTCTTTGAGGATTAACATTGGGATCCACTATGAGAATCAAAAGATTTGCATCTCGAAAAGCAAACATTTTAATTTAATTTGGTTTGATTTATTTATTTTATTTGATTTGAATGAATTGGGATTTTGAAGCCATGGTGACTCTACTTGTTACCAATCCAAAATATCAAAAGTATCCAACCAAAATACTTTGATGAGAGTAGAAAAGCATAATCTATATCCTCCAAAGTATGGAATTGTGTCGATTGGTGAAACATTGAACAACATAGGCGACTATTGAGTGAATGTGAGACTTAAATCAACTCAAAGATAGTCAAAAGAAATTTTATTTTATAGATGAATTCAATTGGTTTTGCGATGGGAGTAGGTATGGTGCCTCTCTAGTTTAATCCAAAGGGGTAATCTACCAACCACATAGTAGGACTATCCAACCAAAAGAATGCCTTTGGTTGCTAGTAATCTAGGAAGAAAGCAGGACTCATCTTCCTACAAAAGATCCGGGTGACATATTGGTGAGTAACATCACCGACTGGGCTTTTGAGTGAATGCTTTGGGGACTTAAATCATCTCAAAGATAGTCAAGTAAATTTCATTTTTAATCATTTTTGATCGATCCTATTGGTTTGTGATGGACTACATTGAGTAGGGGGTGGTGGCCTTGATCTAATTCAAGTTTACCAATCCAAAGGGAGTAGCTTCCCAGTCGAGGGGAGAACTATCCAACCAAAGGGGTGCCTTTCAGTTTATAGTGGATAACTTAGGGAAGAAAGCTCGGTACCTCATGTCTTCCACTACAAAAAACCACAGAAGTGACACATTAGCGAGGTAACATTTCAACTCGACCTAGGGCTGCCCGTCGATTTGCGATAGTCATGCTAGAAAGAAAGTGTCATACATCTTCAAAGCGATATGTTGGGGTAACCTATTTGTGGATTGAACCCAACTGGGACTACAAAGAGTGCCGGCCCGGGGATCTCTTCTTAGGTAGTGTAATTCTATAGGAGTTTTCGCGCCTAAAGATAAGATGTCTGCTTGGGAAAAGGGGCCATTTTGGGGCTTGAATTCCTAATCCATAAGAGAATTAATTTGTTTGTATTATTTGTTTGGTTATCGTGGATCCTGTCAGTTTGTGAGGGATCATATTGAGAATGAGCTTATATTAGCCTAGACCTATCTCAGATTTACTGAACAATGGGAGAATCTGCACATCCGTTGAACAAACTCTCCAACCACAGGGGTGGTTAGTAGAAAAAGGGGACTGTTCAATCCAAAAGTAACTCGGGTAGTGCCTAAATGGGGTTGGAAAGGATGTGATCCAAATAGAGTGCCCACAGGGGATGGGGCCACTAAAGGCTTGATCCAAAACACTAGAGAAGATGGCATGGCTAATCATATGTCAATTAAGTATTCGATGGATAACTCGAGGGACTCAGATCTACTAGAGTGGTGTATCCACGTGAGTGTTGTCACATAGCAACATCAACCAACTAAGGTGCCCATTGATTTGTGATAATCTAGGAAGAAAGCTGGGGACTCATCTTTCTATTATGGGGATCATTTGGAATAGTCTTCTGAGGTGACATCGACCTAGGGTGACTACTAAGGAATGCCACTAGGGGACTTATGTCAACTCAAAAGTAGTCAAGAGGAAGGAGCTTCTGTGGGACTTATCCTAAACCTCAAATATACTCAACCTAGTCGGTGCATGATGGCTAGTTCAAGAAGAAAGTTAGAGGACTCTCATCTTCTTAAACAAAGTCAACATGATGTAACTTACTAGTTGCGCATTGAAGCCTACCAAATTAACAAGGCGTTCGTTGATTTGCAATGGCCAAGTCAGGAAGAAAGCACGAGGACTCACATCTTCCAAATAAGTGACCACTAGGGTGACAGGCTAGCGAGGTAGCATGTAGACCCAACCTAGAGCAACTAATGAGTGAGTGCCACAAGGAGCTTGCTCCCACATCAAAATAGCTTAAGATAAAAGATTTGTGTTTATTTTTGTGCATGTGTTAAAGGGAATAGGATGCCTCTTGGGTTATCTCACACCTATTCTAAACACGCTTGGAGAATTTGATCAAGTGGTGCCATGAATGGCTGTTGGGATTCCCACTTAGAAAGGATTTTACTTAGGTTCTCTCACACCTAACTTAGTTGTGTTAATCAAAATAGGATGCCCCTTGGGTTCTCTCATACCTGTTCTAGTAGCGCTGGGATTTAATTTGTGTTTGTGTTATGAAGAAGGATAGGATGCCTCTTGGATTCTCTTACTCCTAACCTAAACATGTCATGTTGGATTCACAAGACAAGCAGACAATGCTTCCAATGAAGATAAGATTTTAATGAATTGGAATGAAAGTTTTGTCGATTGATAGAATTATTTTCAAACATGATTTTTTATGGGTAATATTTCTTCAAATAGCCCATTAATTAAGCATCGGTGTTCCCCTTACAATCAATAAGTTTAAGATCTCCTTGGTAGGCCTTCTCTCTATGACATGGGGCCTTCCCAAGTGGGTTCAAACTTGCCTCCCATCTTTCGACGGGCAACAATTTGTCTCCTTAGGACAAGGATGAGCTCTCATACTTGGAAAGTTCTAGGAAAAACTAGCTTATTATCAGTTTGAATCATTTGAGGTTTTGTCACGCCCTGAAGCGTCTCTCCTAGCATAGTAGTTTAAACTACTTTTAATCCTTTGAAGCACCAAAGAAGGATTTTCAATGATTGAGAGTGGAATATTGATTTGGAAAGTTTTGGGATAGACTAGCTTTGAAAGAGTTTAAACCATCTATTCAATGTTGATTAAAGTCTTTCTTCTCTTGGGTTGAACCTTGGAGGCTGCATTTTTTAGTTCATTTGAATTTCTTTTGGATCCATCCTTGTTATCCCATGATGCTTTATTACAAGCCTTAGAGACTCCCCCAAAGTCATTCTAGTTGTATGTCTTAAGATATTCAACTTCAGACTGTAGCATCATAACCAATTGAAGGCAACTATTCAGATCGTAAAGATGGTCTTCCTCTTCTAATCCTGGTGATTAGAGAAAGGCATGACCTTATAGCAGAAAACTCTGATGGAGATGATAAGTGCAAATGACTTCTCATCCTCTGGCATCATTCGACCCATCCTTGAATGAGGAGACTGTATGCAAAGAGGTTATATTCACTGTCAAATTTAAAGTAGGCAATGTAGATGCCTAACTCAAATTTTCTGAATTGGCATATGTGCGAATTTGAATATCCTTCATTTTTGTCTGGGAATGATAGCATATTTTTTCTTTAATAAGGTTTACTTCGAACTTTAATCTTCTTCTTGATACAAATGTTCACCTCAGAAGTTTGCAAAGTGGGACAGGTAATAGGATCAATTGAGTTTGTGGATTGCTTACCTTTAGAGATGTATTGGGCACTTCGTTATGACCTTATGTAAAGTAGTCTTCAAACTACAAAAGCAACCTAACCAAGTCGTTGGTATTTTCTTTCTGATTTATCATATATGGATGTTGGGAGGGTGGGCGAATTACTTTTATGTTCTGAGATTAATCTCTTAAAACTCATTAATTAAAGATTTAATTTTCTTCTCAACTTCGGGGAGTGAATTCCCTACTTGAGAGTCTTCAAAATTTCTCCAAACAGTAGGTAGACTATGCAAAAGATGATCTTATTGCTCTATTTGAAGGTTTGTCTACAACTGCTGAATCTTCTTTTGAATTTGAAGAAAGAGATAAGAAGTGAAAATTTGATATCTCATAATACATATAGGTCTTTTTTTGTTAGAGGTTAGGAGTAACTCTTAACTTCCAATCCTATAATATTATCATGAGATAGTAGAATTGGAGTCAATGTGCACACATACCTACTAAGTTTCTAGTCATGATCATGCATGAATCACCCTTTAATTCATTTTGTCTTATTGTTATCTCCTCCAAAGACTTGTCAAAAGTAGTCTCAAAACTTTTTTTTAATTTACACTACATACACATGATTCACCTTTTAGATTCCAAATCAATGTGCATTATTGGTTCTCTACCTTTTCTCTTTTTCTTCTTTCCATTCTCTTTTCATTTCATTTTTTTTCTCTTTTCTCTTTTTATTTTTATATTTTTTTCTTTTTTTCTCTTTTTATTTTTATTTTTTTCTTTATTTATTTTCTTTTTTTATTTCTCTTTTGAGTCTTGATTTGTATTGTGTTCTTTGGAAAAGATTGCTTGTCTTTCTTTTCCTTAGGATGTTCTATGTTGAGTATGACTTGAGGAGGTTGCCACTAATTGGGCAAAGAAGAATCAGGTTAAGCTCTAACTGAACACTTCTCTTTCTCCTTAAAAAAGGTGAAGATGAGCTCATTATTTATATTAGTGGGCAACCTTCCAAAAATAGCTTGAGATTTTAAGATTAACCTTCAAAATAGTTTGGTGTTCTTATTTTGGATTGTAAGGTGTATTTTAAAAAGGATTTAGAATTTAATTATTTCCAACGATAGGTTTGCTTCTTCCTATGGTGTTGATCAAAGTGGTAAGACCCTGCCACTGAATAATTGGCTTCTGTGATATTTTTTGAAAGAGAGGTAGAATTAATGTTTACCTACTCTTTTATAGTGCCCAAAGTTTCTTCTATTGGATTTGATGATTATAACTCTTTGTTAATAGTGACACCCTGAAAGTTTCAGAATGGAAGTGTCTCTACTTGAGTTGGAATCCTTGAAGATATCAAGTCCATTGGTACCACTATTTTATGGATCACGATCATTATTGTGATTACCATTTTGAGAGTTGTCTTCTTTTGGGAATTAGGATTAAAGTTATTTGAGTCATACCTATCCATAATGGATATGACATACTCAAAAATTCTTATTAATCCTGCTCTTGGCACTTGAAGGAACTTTTATGGCTTTTCTTCTCTGGTGAGGGAAACTCAGAATCAGATTGTTGGTCAAGCTGGGGAAGTGGCTTCTTTCCTACCACCTCCTCTCTACTAACGGTGAGGACTAGAATCTCTGCTTTGTTGGAAAGAGAACCACATATGCCTTTGCTCGAACGTTGTTGATTTGATTGTTGAATTGGAACCCACATTTAACAAATTTAGGCATGCTAAATGGGGTTCCAAATATTGGAGAGATTTTAAATTTCTAGAGGAGAGAACTCAAATTTGATTTAAGTTTAGAATCCACATTCAACAAATTTGGGTATGTTGAATGGGGTTTAAGCATTTTGGAGAGACTTTTGATGCTTGCATTAGTTCATATTTGAATTTGATTTTTTATGTTTGGGGACCCTTCATTTAATAAATTTGAGTATGTTAAGGTAAAGGGTCAATTGATTTTGTGTTTGATTTTGATTTTGAAATTTACTCACTTAGCAAATTTGGGTATGCTAGGTGATGTGTTTGAAAATATTTTTCTTCTTCTTTTGTTTGTTTGCTTATGATTTCAATCATGTGTGAATTTGAAAATGAAATATTAACTTAGCAAATTTGAGTATGCTAAATGAAGAATCTAAATGTTTTGTTTTATTTTTTTAAAGAGGATCTTTACTTAGAAAATTTAAGTATGCTAAATAAAGGATCCTAAGGTGTTTGATTTTGTTCTTTTGATTTTGAAAAGAGGATTTCTACTTAGCAAATTTAGGTATGCTAAATAGGAAATCCAAATGTATTTTTGATTTTGATGATTTTGAAAAGAGGATCCTTAGCAAATTTAAGTATGCTAAGGAAATCCAAATGTATTTTGTTTTGATGTTTTAGTTTTAAAAGAGGATCCTTTACTTAGCAAATTTAGGTATGCTAAATAAAAGAAGTCCATGTGTTTAATGTTTTGATGATTTTTTTTTTTGAAAAGAGGATTCTTAGCAAATTTAGGTATGCTAAAGAAATCCAAATGTGTTTTTGTTTTTTGATTTTGAAAAGAGGATTCTTTACTTAGCAAATTTAGGTATGTTAAGTAAAGGATCCAAAGGTGTTTTGTTTTGATGATTTTGAAAAGGAGAATTCTTAGAAAATTTAGGTATGCTAAGGAAATCCAAATGTGTTTTGATTTTTTTTTTATTTTGAAAGAGTATTCTTTACTTAGTAAATTTAGGTATGCTAAATATAATGTGTGTTTCATGTTTTGATATTTTGATTTTTGGAAAAGAGGATTTTCACTTAGCAAATTTTGTTATGCTAAATGAAAGATCCAAATGTTATTTTGATTTTTGATTTTGGAAAAGAGGATTTTCACTTAGCAAATTTGGGTATGCAAATGAAAAATCCAAACATTATTTTGATTTTTGAAAAGATGATTATTGATTTTAATTTTAAAATGAAATCTTCATTCAATAAATTGAATGAGGATGTTCATCTGTGCTTTTTGAAAATACGATTTTGGATTTTTGAAAATGAAATCTTCATCAAAATGAATTGAGCGAAGATGTTCATTTGTACTTTCTGAAAATATGATTGTTAATTTTGATTGAAAATAATAAATTTTGGTATATTGAATGAAAGTGTTCATTTCTACTTTTGGAAAAATATGATTTTGGATTTTATTTTTGAAAATGAAATCTTCATCAAAATGAATTGAGTGAAGATGTTCATTTGTATTATTTTTTGAAAATATGATTGTTAATTTTGTTTTGAAAATAAAATCCTCATTCAATAAATTGAATGAGGATGTTCATTTGTGCTTTTGGAAAATATGATTGTTGATTTTGTTTGGAAATGAAAGCCTTCATTCAATAAATTTGGTTATATTGAATGAAGATGTTCATAAGTGCTTTTTAAAAAAGATGATTTCTTGATTTTGATTTTGATTTTTTTTTTTGAAAAGATCCTCCATATAATAATAATGAAGATTGATAGATGAGGAAGAAATATTTTATTATGTGCATTTTGGAAAAAAGTGATTTTGGAAAGATGGTGTTTTTTTTATAAAGGATTAATTTTTATTTATTCTTGGAATGAACCTCTCTTTATCATAGAAATGGTAAGGAGGAAGTCTTTAGTTACTTCTTTTTATTAAATTTTTTATTTTCACCTATTAGGGGAACCCAATAAGGGTTTTAAGACTAACATGGAATGAGGTCCTAAAACCTAAAGGTTGTTGGCTAGCTTAGCTTAAGAATGAAATAAACTAAGTGCCAACAAAAAAGAAGGATAGTCTCGGGCTCGTATGAAATATAAATCGACTATTGATACTTGGAGATGATGATCATTTACCAAAGATGGAGAGAGGAATCATCCCCAGCAGAGTCGCTAGAAAAATCTATGGTAAAATATTTTCGCCTTCATCTATCCTTTTGAATAGGATAAATGAAAACATAAATGTACACCTTTAGTTGAGACACCATGCAGATCTGCAAAAGTTATTAAGGTGAACGGGTATGACATTGAGGGAAGGTGTACTATCTCGAAAGATAGAAGTCACCACCCTACAATGGACCTAATCACCTCAATATGGACTCCTAAGAACTATGTGTCTTCATATGTACCAGAGATTCTTCTCTTGTTTTACATTAAAAAGTAAAGCAAAGTTTATTTTAAATTGAGTTCGTTAAGTTCTCTATGGAGGCAAGCCCTCATAGTTAATTACATCCTAAGGAATGAGATTCCTTAGGAATACACTTGATTAAGCTAAATGATAATTATCTCCAAATATTTCAAAAATAGAACTATCAATCAATTGGTTTATTTTTATAAGATCAAGTGCGATTGATCAAGAGGAAGGAGTTATAATCGAATCCAAAAGGGGAATAAGTAGAGGATGCTTATGATACTAGAAGCCTAGTAGGCATCCCAAACTATCCTATGATTGGGCTTTATATATTTAAAATTGATGTGATTTATTTGTTGAGTTGAATTTTTGTTAGCAATCCAAGGCTTATAATTCTATGACACAAGATCATGGAAATGCTTAAGAGGTGAGGATTTATGCTTGTTGCCCATAAAGGGGAGAAGCAACCTCGGATCCTAAATCTAGGGAGCTTTGGCGAGGGCCAAAACACGACCTAAATCTAAGGCAAAAAAATGGGTATATGGTTTACCTCCACAAGAGAGGATAAATCACCCGACTATTGGACTTATAACTTCCTGGGTGGCCGCCAACTAACTCCTCATACTTTTAAAATATATAGGCAAGTCAAATACTTTTGCAAGATAGCTAATCCATTATTTATTTAGAAAGAGACTAAATCCTTAAACACACTCTAAGTGACTAGATCATATAGGCATGATTTTAATGACTTAAATCTAATGCAAATTTTTCATATGTTTTATTTTCATTTTGGACAAGTAATTTGACATGGGCTTTAGGATTCATATGCCTAATGCATGAGAAATTAGATTATGGGCCAAAATCAATAAGATAAGGAGGTGTATTTCCACCATGGCTCTCATAGCTCAAGCCAAGTTCTCTGGTTAAGGTGGAAGCCCTCCAATCAAGAGTGAAACAATATACTTTTAATGAAAGTAAAACAAAATCCAGCTAAAGGGTTGCTAATTCTTTTATCTTATTTTATAACCCAAGATTTAGGTGAGGTTATGAGTTATTAATTTTTAGTTTTAAGTTGATTAATTTGGTAGAAGATTTATTTTTTTCTAGGAGCCTAAACATCATCCAGGTCAGACATCAAAGCAAGGAAGAAACTAGAAAATATGTCATCTTAATGCAAAAGTTAAATAAAAATCAAGCATTTTATAATGCTAACATAAAAAATAAGAGGCCATTTGTGGTCGGGCTCCACCGCACAAACCATAAAGGAAATTGGTAACCGAGCTCTACCCTTATACAACCTGGATTACAAATTAATCAATTACAATCAAGGAAATTCATGCTATGGGGGTCTTCATTCTTCTTCTCTTCTTTCTTCTTTCTTCTTTTGGTTCCTTCTTTAGATGGTTGGAATGTGGATGCTCCAAAGGCTTCACATGGTACATAAGATATAATCTTATAACAAATGTTCATCCTAATCCCCCATAACAATCATTCAAAAATCCTAATTATAAAATTACATGAAAAGGGAAAAGTAAATCTAACTAAAATCTGTAAAATAGAGATTAGCTAAACAAACCACACATTCCCAAGCATGTATATAAACAAATTGGACTTAGCACCCCACACATGGGTAACCAAGTCCACCTAGCCTATTTTGGATTATGCTTGGGGTATAAACAACCGCATAAAGAAAGTTATATTTTATTACACCAAGATAATCTCCTACAAAAGACAATGATTTGACTAAATCATCCTATCTACGCACATACACCCTAACATCCAGATTAAAATATCACATCATAAGATAAAAGCAAACATCAAACCATGCACCGCCCTAACATAGGACTAGAAGTGGTGACTTAAGCTAATGTGTGTGTTTTAAAAAGTTTGTATGGTGTGCTTAGCTAGGCTTTAAAGTTTAGATTTTCTAAGTATGAAAATGTTCAACTTAGAGATTTGTTTCAATTTAAGTTGTTTAGTTGATTTGGGTTAATTTTATTTAATGATTTGATTTGGTTTGAATGAACCTTTAATTACTAAGGAGAAAGAGAAGAGAACTGCTTCCCTACCTTAAGTGATTTCTAAGGTAGATTCATTAATGATTTTTTTTGTTTTGTGAATATTTTTTATGTGTTTTAATTAATCCTAACTTTAGATTTTCCCTAAACAAACTTATTCAAAAAGAAAGATATTTAAGATTAAGTAAAGTGAATTACTATCACAAAATACACAACATTTTATTTCTTTTTGTTTTTTATGAATGAATAACCATATATATACATGTGATGTAGATTTTCACTTAATAATGCTATTCAAGAAAATTTGAATGTTTATGTATGCATGATTTGTTAAGTAAGAGTGATTCTTTATCCATTTTCATATGCACATTTACAAGTATAAAAGACATAAGTGAGTTCATTTTAATGTTAAGGTACAGATATACTTTAAATGCAATTGTCACTAATATACCACTTAAAATACATGTGTATAAAAAAGAAATGCATTGAAAGAGAATGCTAAGAGAGGTTACTTAAGAAAATTTGGAATGTTTCATGTATGCATGATTTTGTTAAGTAGAATGATTCTTTTATCCATTTTTTTACATTTACAAGTATAAAAGATATATGAGTATGAAGTATGACCATGGAGTATAAACACTTAGCTACTTAAAGCCTCAAACTGGTTGTCAGACATATACCACTTTTTTTAAATACATGTATGTACAAAAAAAAAATGCATGGAAAGAGAATACTAAGAGGTTGCTTAAAAAATTTGAATGTTTCATGTACATGATTTTGTTAAGTAAAGAGAGTGATTCATTTTATCCATTTTTCATATGCATATTTACAAGTATAAAAGAAAGAATGAGTATGGCCATTGGAAGACAAGGGTAAGGTACAAGACTGCTTACTTAAAGCCAACGGGTTGTCACTATAAAGTTTATGTTTGTTTTTTTGTTTGATTGTTTAATTTATATGTGTGATGTGAATTCTTCTTAAGTCATGACATAGTGTATAGGAATGGATTTAAGCAAGTGTTATGTCCTTTTCAAATGGACTATACACTTTGCAAATCATACAAACCTATGTTAAGAGAGAAGGAAAATCACATAACACATTTTATTTATATTCATATGCAAGCTCATAAGTACTTATAAATAGCATTTTCATTTGATGTTTGGTTTATAAGTTTTGAAAATAGTTTGATTTAATAGTGATAATAGCCATTCATATGTTACTTTAGCCAAAACATGCAATTTGACATAAAGGAAACATTTCATTTTTTAATTTGATTTTTCAAAAGACATGAATGCATGATTTTCATATAACATACACATTTATCATGCCATGAAAGAAATAAAGTGATGCAAGTATTAATTTCATACATTCTAATTAATTACTACAGATAATCTTATGGAATAAGATTATTTAAAATAAATCAAATTTGGTTTAAGGAAATTGATTTTGTTTTGAGTTTGATTTAAATTTAGAAATGTGAGAAGGTTTTCTAGTCCTAACCCATTCCCACATGTGTGTATTACTTTAGTTTAATTTTTAGGTGATTAGATCAATTTTATGCTTTGGTTAGGTTAAGGTGTATATTAAGTTCATTAATTACCCCTTACCTATACTATTTTAACATATTTAATCAAAATAATTGTCAGCCAATGTATGGCATAAAACCAAAGGAATTTAAATCAGCAATGCACCTAGGAAAGAAAGGGCCTAATGCAATTTGCTCATAATTAGTGATTAATTAAGCAAAAGGGTTTAATTTAAGTACTTTCATAACCCTTCCCACATGTTAGTATGATTTCCTTAAGCTACTTAGGTTATTGAACACCTAAGCATCTACCCAAGAAGGAAGATTAAGTTCGGAATGTTTTGAAAATTTATTATTTATTAAGTAAGTCAAGTGGATTATCCTTAATTAAATTTAGATTAAGGAAGGAAAGGGGTTTAGGGAATCTTGGGAAAATTCCCCACCATTCCATAAACCTCTATTCAATTAAACAAAGTTCAATTAACTTAATCAAGGAATTAAACTACTATATGCTTAATTGCTTTAATTATATTAAGAGAGTGATTAGTGGTTCATTAATTGATGATTTCTTAATTAATAAATTTCAAGAAAATTAGGAGGCATAAGTCATCCCACTAAACATGAGAAGTTTGGAATTAATTAATGAAGTTATTAGGAGTAATTAGGGTTATTAAGTTTTAAATAAACCTAATTAAGAAAATCTATTGTTCAAATTTAATTAGAAATAATTTTATTGGATTCTCCTCTGAATTATCTTTAAGGTGAACCTATGTATATTTTTTTTTTCTACAATTAGTTATGAATTTAGGAAGTTTCAGTTGATTTAAGTGATTTTTATGAAGTCTGTTAATTTATTTTATTAATATAAATCAATTGACACTCAAAATTCAATATTTCTAATCTAAATGTCCTTTTGACTTGAACATTCTATGGTAGGTATATTTTAACTTCAATTTTAACCTCTAAAAATTTAAACTTAATTTAACATGTTTTTTTGGTTTAATTGATGAAATTTGAATTTTACTAAAACTCAAATTAAGCTCAAACTATTTAGTGAAATTTGGGGATTTTAGGTTTGTTAGATTTCTCTCAGAAAGATGAATCCAATGAACCCTTGTATATAATTTTTCATTAAGTCTTTTATTTTTATGAATTTTTCAAATTCCACGTCATCTTTTGATGAGATGGAAAATGCGCCAGTGCAGCGAGAGCGACGCGTGGTTTGCTCTGGACCTTCTGATCACAGATTGGATGGTCCATATCAGATCGCATGATCCAGAGGCCAGGATCATGCGATTAGCACATGATCTGAGTCATCCGATCACACAAACTGTGAGGTCAGATGAACTAGAATGCATCCAGCAATCTGAAGGCCTGGATTGCACGATCAATGCGTGATTTGAGCCATCCAATCCCGTGAACTGAGATGGATGATGCTACTAGCCGACGGGAATGGAAAATAGAATGATTTTGGAAAAATGAAAATCTAATCAAAACTTGTCTAAATGGACTCTTAGTGTCACACCGAAAACTTTATTTTCTAATTGGGATGATATAAAGTAAAATGATTATGTGATAAATTCTAAAATGAAAAACTATCATAAATGAAGGATCGATGCCATGGTTTTGAAAGTTACCTCATCGGGGATGATTTTTGATGGCGGTGATGACTCGAGCAATGTGAATGGGGGAAAAGGTCTTGGAATGTGCTTGGATCTTTGCCTTCATGTCGTAATAAAGTTTTCGCCAGTAATCACCATTTCCTCGCTGAAATCCACTTAATTTTGGAGTATTTATCTCCAAAATGAAGTGAGGGTGATTACTAATGGGTTTTCGAGCTCTAGGAGAAGGAGAATGAAGGAAATGGATGATTGCTTCAGCCTCTAATGCCTTAGAATGAAAAGTGAACGAAAATCACACTTTTTTTTTTTGAATTTTTGGCTCCAAACTCTTGTCATTTGGCTTGGGGTGGTTGGGAATGGAAGAGAATCATGTTAGGTGGCTCACTTTGGTTGGATAAGGCATGGAAAGTGGCTGCCATGAACGAAAAATGGGTGGCCTAACTAAGGGGAGGTGAGAGTCCTTCATGCCAAGTGTTTCAATGAGAGAGGTGAGGTGATTTTACCTGCCCATGAGTCATGGCTACCCCAACCACTCCTTGGGTCAAAAAATCAATATCCTTGATGCTTATGTGGACTAATGGATGAGTGCCAAGTGGCCAAAGAAGAGAAATGACCACCTGGGTAAGTGTCTTTTCTCATGAGATGCTCTTGACCTAAGGGTAAAGTGGTCATTTAGTATTGAGTTTGATTTGAGTAGATTTGAAATGAGTCAAAAGTAAGTTAGACCAAACTTCATGTCATTTGAAGTTTATTTGGTTTAATTTGGGTCAAATTAGGTCAAAATGGGTTAGGTTGACCAATTGGTCAAATTAGGTTTAATTGAGGCTTTGGTCAAGTTCAATAATCAATTTGGAGTAAACTTGAGCCATTAGTTGCAATCAATTTGGTTTAGGTTGTAATTTGGCTTATTTGGGTTCATGTGGGTTAAAAGGTTGACGTGGTCAACGAGCTAGGTTGACTTGGTTTGATTCAATTCATGATAGTTGATAAACCTATGATGATCAACAAACATGACATGAAGGTTGGATTGGCATAACTCACTTTGATTTGAATTGAATTGGATTTCGATTCATGTAGGTCAAATTGGCCACTTTGGATCAAGTGAGCTAATTGGGTTTACTTGGCTTAATCATGGCTTGATTCAAGTTTGGTTGAACTCACATATGGACTTGGGATTGAAATGTAAATCCATTGGCAAGTGATTTGGAGTCAAATGAGTTTTCATTCATTTGACAATTTCAAGTCAAAAGGGTGAATATGGGTTTGATTTGGGTTAGGTTTTTGAATTTACTTTTAGTCTGATGATTAATGTTTATGTTTATATTTGGATTCATGATTGAAGGATTGATTGAATCATAAAAAAAATTAAAAAGTTTGGCTTGATTTGAGTTTGATTTGGCTAAGTTCAAGAATTTGACTTGAAAGGCTTAGGTTAAATTTTGGTTGAATTTGGATTTGAGTTTTGGATTTATTTTGATATTTTGAATTTATATTTTATTTATATTTGTGAGAATATAAATGGGTTATTAGAAAATATCTTCTTGAATTTGAATTGATTTGGATTTGATTTGAGCTAAGTCCATAAAATAGAATCAAAGGGACTTAGGAAAGATTTTTTGAATTTGGAATTGAGTTTTGGATTTAGTTATTTTATAATTGATTCATGATTTGAGAAACTCCATTGGAATTGATTTAAGTTTTGTCTTTGGAGTTGAAGTTGAATTGAGTTAGAAGTTTGGTTTCAATTTGGAGTTTGATTTGAAAGAGGGAAGTGAGGATTTGGTTCAAGCTATGGGGTAGACAAATTTTTCTAACACTTCTAAGGCATAACCTATTCCTATGGCTAACTCTTCTAAGTCTATAGGGTTAAATTAAGTGTTCACCTAATCACTAGAAGTATCTTAAGACTAAGGAACTCTTAGTGTCTAAGAGGAATCCTATGCCTAAGATGGAGGGGTTGAGAGCTCATTCTAAAAATGAGATTAACAGTAGGTCAAAAAGTTTAAAAAGGGGTTTTGATTTAGTTTGATTTATACTCATTTGATTTGGAAGATTTGGATGCCAATTTTATTTATAATTATGAATACAAATGATGGAATAAGTGATTTATAAATAATCACTTTGCATTGGGTTGATTTGAAGGGTTTGGCTAAGCTTATGGATGTGATTCATGTAGGAAGGTTTTGGATTTGGAATTGATCATGGGTTTCAATCATCTGGAATTAGAGTTGGATTTGAATCATTTGAAATTGGAATTGAATTTGGAGTTGATTTTGGATTTGAGAAACTCAATTGAGTTGGGATTTATTTTAGATTTGAGAAAATCAATTGAGTTGGAATTGATTTGAGATTTGATTTGGATTGGTTTGAAGGAGTGTACATAGGCTAGATTTGAGCTATAGGGTAAGTGGTTGCCTTAAATCCCTAATGCTTAGCCTAATCCTATGATGAAACCTTCTAAGTCTTTAATGTTAGGTTAAGTGTTCATCTATGTCTAAGATGGGGAAGTTGAGAGCTCAATCCAAAAGTGAGGTCAACACATCCTCATATATTCCAACCTCATGAACTGTGAATGGTTTGAGATCTCCTTTGATGCAGTACTCAATTCTACCTCTCATGAACTTCATGCACTGATGTAGAGAGGATGTAACTATGTTATTTTCATGCATCTACGATCTTCCAAGCAAAGCATTGAAAGATATATTTGAGTCTATGATATGAAACTTGGCTTCAGTCTTCCAATCATCTATCTCCAATCGCAACACTATGGAGCCTAAGCCCTTTCGCCTTGTTCAGTGAATCCTTTTAACATCATCCTCTCTTTTTGGAGTTTGGAGATGTCGATCCTTAAGTAGACAAGGGTTTTTAGAATCATAATGTTGACTAATGTACCTTGGTCAATCAAAACTCTTGATGTATTTGCCAACATCCACTGTAATGTAAAGAGGGTTATGCTTGGTCATCCATAGAAGTAAGTCTTCATTACTGAATGTAACTCCTAAGATGTCTTTTGAGCTGTGTGCCTCCTCTTCAGTAGCAGTTAGCTGAGCTAGGCATATCTTTAGATCAAGAAGAGCCTTGATTAGAGAGTCGCTGATCTCTTTCGATAAGACAAGAGTGTCATATATGCTTAACTTAGCTGATAACTTTCTAAGTTATGCTAGAATGTTGTAATCAACTTTGACTTTATCCTCCACAAGCATATCCATAGGTGGAGCATCCTGTGGAGGGGCTATCTGCTCACTGGAACCAATGACTTATTTACCCTTATTCTGAGGTGCTACCCTAGAAAGTAGAACTTTGTCACTACACGGATTGACTTTAGTGACTTCTTGAACTGATGAACTTGTGAAAAGTTATACCTTCTCATCAGGTGTACCTACAACTTCTCCTATGGGATCCTTGAAGTTAGTTGACTCCAAGTCAATCTCAAGAGGTGAACCTAATTGATTTAGAAGGAAAGTTTGAATAAGAGAGGGATCTAATGATTATTATTATTTTCTAGACTTAGAGAGTTTTCAACAGGAATAAAATCTAGAATATCAGAAGTAGACAATTTGTAAGTAAAATCTATTTTTTTCATTGATTTTTTTTGGGTGGGATACATGATGGAAATCCAACAAAGTAAGTGGATTAAGGGATTTAATGCTCTTGTCCATTGATACAACGCTCTTGCTAGTAGGAGAGGAGCTAGCAGATGAAGAAGTAGTAGCTGCAATGGTGGACGGAGTGCTGGACTCGAACGATGGTAACGCTACTAAACTATTATGAGCAAGTAAGCTGAGCTACTGCTACTGCTGGGCTGCCACCTTCTTCAAGTTATCTTTGGCAACTTGCAAATCTTTCTTGATGTTGGAGGTCTGAGCTGCTTCAGGCACCTGTAAAGAAAGTTTCTTGATCCTAGAAATCACTTTTTTAAAGGTTCAGGATAAGGCAATATCCCAACCATCTTTTATTTTAAGAGGATCACAAGTATCCCCAAGAACTATCCTAATAGAACTGAATGGTTGTTCTAATAAGTATTCTTTGGGGATAACTACGCTCTAACTTAAAGCTATACTGCTCCTTAAAAGTAATACAATCAAGGCTAATCATGCGATGGCAAGGGCAATAGTTAGGATCATTATCCTTGCCCACTTCCTCCGACCTCTTTAACTCTGGTAATTGAAAGTTAAATTTTTTTAAGAGATTCTTAAAGATTTTCTAACTACCTCCCTCTTAAATGAATACGGCTTATTCAATCTATCGACAAGAGGGTTAATAACTACCATGGATATACCATAACTATGTCGAAGGTGGTGGAATGGCCATTGTAAAACCGGTGGCTGATAAGAATCTTGGTGGTGGTGAGGAGGTGACAATGGAGACACAGCTGGGGTCTCTCTCATACTAGACTCTGGCTGGCTGCTTTCATCTATCCACTAACACAACTGTCCCTAGCTTCTTCTTGAACACCTTCTGTGGCTTGGGCAGAGATGATTGGGCAGGAAAGAGAAATTATTTGGCTTCCTATTGTAGGCTTGCCACCTTGTTGATTAGTTTCTCAAATATTCTGATGGTAAAGCCCATAAGCATGAAGGCGACTGGGCCATGAATATTCTTGAGAATAATTCAATTATGTTGGACAAGCTCATATTTCATGCTCAGGTTACACCACATGAGAATATAATCAATAAGGGACTCATTAGAACTTGCATCACTACAACGAGGTCGCCTATAGTCACTCTTAGCTGAGCTCTAGAAAACCTCTTGACGAAGAGGTGCTCCAACTTAGCAAAAGTCCTAACCAAACCATTGGGTAGTTTGACGTACCAATCAAATGCAGCCCCTGCTAGGCTGCTGATAAAAATTCTGAATAAGAGTGCATCACTGCCTCTATCATTACAATAGCTAGCTTTAAAATGTGTAATATGATGATACGGGTTCCCACTGCAATCAAAGATCTTGAAGGAAAGGCACAAAACCCGTGGGGTATTGAACTACATCAAATTCCTCTAGGTATGGTCTACCCTTTAGATTGGATGAGCTCGCCATAGCTTGCCCCATCACTTCCCTCACTTGTTTCTACCATATGCTTTATATCATTTTTATGCATGGAGGTGCCATCTGTGACCTTCATATGCAAGCTACTAGCATCGTTCTCTACAGGAGTGCACCTAGGATGATCTAAAGTATGTATCAACTCGGTATGCTACTATATGAAGGTCGGAAACTAGGGTCGAGGTGTTCCAATGCTAAAATACCGCCATCAACTCCTTTACTTTCTTCTCCATCCTATCAGAAATCATCCTTCTTAGGGAGGAGGTGTGAGTGGAGAAGTGTCACCTTCCTCGAGCAAAGCACCTTCCTGGATAAGCTCATTCTAGTATAAGGACTCCTGTGTGTCAACCATGTGGATCTCAGCTGTGCCATCCAACATGTAATCCTCATCAGAATCAAAGCGGACTCTATCCCCCTCCTATTCTAAATGGTCTCTCCCGAGAATCTATCTCTTCTCGATAAAGTAGTTCTCTAAAATGTCATTTAGTGATCCATCTACTATGCGATACCTCCATAAACACACAACCATCAGGATGCTTCCTCTAACTCTATGCATCAGATGTTGCCTGCTGGCAAGACTTCCTCACTCAGAGGATCAAATGTCATGGGGACTATATATATGTCCCCTGACTTCTCTCCCTCTATCTACAGTGGCGGTGATGTGATGATGACGCTCTTGGGTTGCCACTCCTTCTTGACCACAGTTGAGGTGGGAGGTTGAGTAGGGGAGCTCGATCACACCTCAACATGTGGAGTGGACACCAGTGGGGTTGGTCTTTCCCCAGATGGAGGCTTTTGAATCTTGGCGGGGAGTGATGTTGATGCAGATGAATGGTGATGATGGTGGGCGGTGAAGCGGTGTGATCAACATGCCTCTCGGTAAGAATAATATTATCGAATGATGCCGAGGGCGATGATTAGGAAATCCATCAGGCGAGGCTGGCACATACCTCATCACTCTCTCTTTCCAGTGATATTCAAGCCTCCATGGCTCTCACATTATGGATCTGACCCTAACGCTCCTAGGGATCATAGATCTCAAGTCAAATAATGCACCAAACTTTGAGCGTTCGTAAGCTCTACTGACTTGGCGAAGAATAGTCCTAAGATCGGCATAGGACCTTCTATGCTCCCTAGCCGGTGTCTCAAAGTGTGTTGGTGGTGGAGGCGATGTGGTGATCCTCAATCCTCTCTCCATGGAGAGAGGGGTGAAACTACTACCCAAGAGTGGAGAGGTCTCATGAGATCCTCCTCGTACATCAGGCGACATTGAGCTCCCTGGCTTCTTGCTCATGATCTCGCTTGACCTTCCTATATTTATTGTGTCATTGGGTACGGGTGAGCAAAGCAGAATGAGAGCTAGAACCTACCTCGAAGGTAAGAGAGATTATTTTGGAGGCCAAGATAGCTTTCCCCTTTGGGGTGACCAAAGAGGTAGTAGCTCTCACTAGAGCTATGATAGGGGCAACTGACTGAACCCATGATGAAGTAGATGCGATCGACACTAAACGAATGTGGGAACCACGCCTTCCTCTTCAATGAGGGAACTTCAGGAGTGGGAATGTTGAAGCGGATAAGTGGCATCTGTCCCGCCACTTTCTCCCTACTAACATTTGTGACGGTTGTCCCCTCACAGATAATCTGGACTTCCTCAAAACCATGACCAAAGTAAATCAAATGTGCGGTGGCAGTCATGGTGAGATTGGCAATCCAGATCTAGAGGGAAGGAGAAAACAAACTTGAGCCATAATCTTGCCTCGAAGGCTAAAAGGTTGATTGTGCGAAAATCATTGCATTTGTTGAAACATAATTGAGTCAATCTCTTGCTTTGATATTTATCTTTAATCATTAACTTATAAACTTGATTTAAATTTTGAACCCACACTTAGCAAATTTAGGTAATGCTAAGTAGGGGTTCATTGAATTTTGGTGAGATTTTTTATAATTGGAGGAGAGACTTTACCATATAATTTTGATTTAGAACTCGTACTCAACAAATTTAAGTATGTTGAGCAGGGTTCAAATATTTGGAGAGACTTTGGAGATATATATATATATATATATATATATATATATATATATATATATATATATATATATATATATATATATATATATATATATATATATATATATATATATGTATGTTTGAAAGTTGATTTGGAAAACCTTTACTTAGTAAATTTAGGAATGCTAAAAGGTTTTCAATTATGTGTTTGAAAATTTTGTGAAAACATCTTTGTTTGTGATGATTGGTTATGTGTGTGATATATGTTGATTTGATTTAAAAGTATTTTACTTAACAAATTTGGTATATTAAGTTGATGTCAAATGTGTTTGATGTATGTGTTGATTTGAAAATGAGGCTCTTACTTAACAAATTTAGTATGTTAAGTAGGACTCAAGTGTGTTTATATTTTTTTATTGAAAATGAGGCACTTACTCAACAAATTTGGTATGTTAAGTAGGAGTCAAGTGTATTGTGATTTAAAAATGAGGCTCTTACTTAACAAAATTGGTATGTTAAGTATAAGTCAAGTGTATTATGATTTGAAAATGAGGCTCTACTTAACAAATTTGGCATGTCAAGTAAGAGTCAAGTGTATTATGATTTGAAAGTGAGGCTCTTACTTAACACATTTAGTATGTTAAGTAAAAGCTAAGTGTGTTTATGATTTTTGAAAGAGGGAAATCTATTTAATAAATTTAGGTATGTTAAATAGAGTTCAATTTATTTTTGTGATTTTTGAAAATGGGACTCTCATTTGACAAATTTGGGTATGTCAAATGGAGTCCAAAAGTGTTTTTATGTTCAAGACTTTGGAAAGAGGAATTCTATTTAACAAATGTAAGTGTGTTAAATAGAATTCAATTTGTTTTTATTTTCCAAAAGAAAGGGGAACTCTCATTTGACAAATTTGGGTATGTCAAATGGAGTTCAAATATGTCTTGATTTTGTGTGTGATTTCTTGCTTTTTAAAAGAGGGAAACTTCAACTCTAGCACATGTGAAATATGTTAAGTGGAGTTTCAATTTTATGTCATGATTTTATTTGAAAATATAATCTTCATTCAACAAATTTGGGTATATTGAATGGAGATAGCCATTTTAAAAAATGTGCTTTTGAACAAGGGATATTAAAAAAATTGTTGATTTGGATTTTGAAAAAAACCTCCATGTAACAATTGTGGGAATTATTAAATGAGGCTAGGTTATATGAATTTTGTGCTTTTTGAAAACTTCATGAATTTTGTGCAAAATCTTTTGTTATATGAATTTTGAAAAAATGCTTTTGAAAGAGTGTTATTTTACAAAAGAGGTTTATTTTCTTAAGTATAAGATGAACCTTACCTCACCAAGCTAGTGGTAAAGTGGTTCCAAACTTTTAGTCATCTCCTTTCATTAGTTAATCTTATCTTTCACCTATTGGGAGACCTACATTGAGTGAGGTCCTAAAACCTACGAGGTGTTGGCTAGCTTTTATTAGGAATGAAATAAGCTAAGTTCCAACAAAAAGAAAGATAGTCTTGGGCTTATATAAGATATAAGTCCACTATCGATGCTTGGAGACAACAATTGTCTACTAGAGCTGGAGAAAGGAACAATCACTAGCGGAGTCACCAGAAAAATCTATGGTGTTTATTTCTGGATGTGTATTTGGGGGACACCATGGGATAGAGTACTTATTGAAGTGATCGGTGTATTGAGGTATTATGTATCTTGAGGCATCACCCTTCAATGGACCTAATCACTTAATAAGAACTCCTAAGTCATGATGGGTGTTTGAATATACTAAAGATTTTTCTCCTACTTTACATGGATGAATAAAGTAGAGTTTATATTAAATCAGGTTCTAAAGTTCTTTATGAGGGCAAGCCCCCATAGTTAATTACATCCGAAGGAAGGTGAGTTCTTAGGAATACTCTCGATTAAAGTAGAAATTGTTATCTCCAAAGATTTCAAGGGTAAGACTATCAATGAATTGGCTACATTTAGAAAATTAATTGGAATACATCAAAAGGAAAGACTTATTGGAGAAGCCAAATGAGATGAGTAAGGAATGCTCATGATACTAAAAACCTAGTGAGCATTCCAATCTATCCTATGGTTGGGCTTTATATGTTCCTGAAGAGAATTATTTGTTTGATTTGAAATTTATTAGATTGCTAGGGCTTATAATCCAACAATACAAGATTGTGAAAATGCATAAGAGGTGAGGATTTATGCTTGTAGCCTGAAGAAAATAATAATCTAAAATCCTAAGTCTAGGGAGCTTTAGCAAGGGCTAAAGCATGACCTAAATCTAAGTGAAGATGGGTGGTATGTACAAGAGAGAGTAAATCACCACTTATAATCACCAGGTGTGACTAACTCCCTATGCTTTAAAATCATGTAGGCAAGTCATATGATTTTGAAAGATAGTTGGTTGTTACTATTTAGAAAGAAATTAAACTCCTTAAACCCATCCCTAAAAGATTAGAGCATGAGTGGTATGAGCAATGACTTAGTCTAATGCAAATCTTCTCAAATTTTATTTATATTTGACACTTCATTTTGACAAAGGTCATAGGATTTTCATATGTCTAAATGAATGTTAAAATGAGTTATGGGCTAAATTAGAGAGAAATAGGTGTTTTCCACCACAAAGGAGACCCTCAAAGGTCAAGTCTTCCCCTATCATGCAAGGATGGAAACCCTCTCTTTGCAAGAGTGAAATAATATGAATGCATAATATTAGACATACAATATTTAGCTAAGGGGTTCCTAAATATTTTAATTATTTTGATTTAATGACTAGGCTTTATGTGAGGTTATGGGTTATTTAAAACTTTAGTTATGAGTTGTAGTTGGGATAGAAATTTTATTTTTCCCCAATAGCCTAATTGGATCGAGTCCATACAACAAACACCAATCATAAAGAAACTATGAAGATTCATGTTATTTATATTACACAATTTAAACATAACATCAAGCATTTTATAAATCTAATGCAAAAGAATAAAAGGCCGGTGCGGTCTGGTACTACCGTACAACCCAAAAAAAAAAGAATGAGTAGCCGAGCTCTACCTTTATAGAACACAAAATATGAAAGAATAATTACATAATTTACAAATGAATAAATGCTATGGGGGTCTTCTTATCTTCATTCTTCATATCTCCTTTATTTTTTTCATTTGGATGTGCTTACTTTAAAGGCATCAAAGGCATAGCCTTTTAGCCTCAATCCCCATAACACTAATCCTAATTCCTAATGCAAATATACATTAAAAATAGAAAAGTAAATCTAACTACACCTGCAAAATAAGTGTTAGCTAAATAAACCATACAACCCAAGCAGTTATATGAATAATTTGGACTTAGCACCCTACACATGGGTAACCAAACTCGTCTATCCTAATTTAGATTATGCTTAGGGGTTAAGCAACTAGCAAAAGAGAGCATTTATATTTATTTTAAGCACCCCTTAAGCACAATCTCTTACATAAAATATGATTAAGCTAATCACGACTTTCCATCTAGTCTACAAAGCATATACCCTAACATCTAGTCTAAAATAATTCATCATAAAACAAAACATACATCACTCCATGCACCGCCCTAACATAAAGCTAGAAATTGTGACTTAATTCTAAAGTGTGTGTATTAGGGCTTGTGTGGTATTCCTTAACTAAGCTTTGTTATGATTTTCAAAGTATGAAAGGGTTTAATCATACGAAGTTGATTTCATTTTAAGTGATTTAATTGATTTGAGAATTTTACTTAATATTTTCTTTTGTTTCATTTGGTTTACACTTAACAACTAAGTGTTATAAAGAGAAGAAAAGAGGATTACTCTCTTTTATCCCTACCTGAAGTCACTTCTAAAGCATATCAATTAGTAAGTTCTCTTTAATGAATGGCTTATTATATATTTTAATTAATCTTAGGTTTATGTTCACTTTAATTGACCTCATTCAATAAGAAATATATCTTAAGATTAATTAGAATTAATTACTATCACATGACACAAGTGCATTTATTTCCTTCCATCATATGTAGCATGCACATGATTGAATCCTAAGCATACCTATACATGCATTATATTTTTAGCACACTTAAATGAAAGATGCATAAATGAATTTTGTAGAAAATGGGATTTTTTAGTTATCAAAATACATATTCAAATGTATAAAAGTCTTAACAAGTACTTTGCCATTGTGAGTCAAGAGAGTGAGGTAAAAATCTCCTTGGGGCTACTTAAAGTCGTGCATCTCTGAAATATCCAGACTAGATATACCCATTATTCTTAGATACACATGAATGTACAAATAACTATAATAATGAAAAATCATGCAAAAGTTGTAATTTTGAGGTATTTATGCATATGGAACAAATTTGAAAAAAGAAGACACTCATTCATTAGCCAAAGGCACATATAAGTGGATAAAAGTTATAAGAAAGTACTTCTCCATTATTAACCAAGAGAGTGAGATAAAAATCTCCTTGGGGCAACTTAAAGTTATGCATCCCTGGAATGTCCAGACTAGATATACCCACTATTCTTAGATGCATATGAATGTACAAACAACTATAATGATGAAAGAATCATACTAAAGTTGTACTTTTAAAATATTTATGCATATGGAATAAAGTCTTATCTAAATTATTATATTGAAGCATGTAAAAATGAAATCAAATAGAGCACGTGTCATTGTTAAACTAGAAGTGAGGTAATCAAATCACCTCCTTGGGGCTACCTAAAGCCTCATATTCTGGATGTCCAAGCTATATACCCATTAGCATTCTTACTTACATAAATCAATGCATGAATGAAAGAAAAGAAACTTCATTTCATACACTTAAGCTATAATCACATACATCTCCTATGTATTTATAACTAGCATTCATAGCATACATAATCATTCATTTATAAGTTTTGGAAAATAGATTTGGGTTTAGTAATGATAATAGCTACACATATATTAATTTAAAATATACAAGCTTGATATAAAGGAAACCATTTAATTTAATTGATTTTGCAAGAGATGAATGCATGAATCAAGTGACATACAACATTTAATTTGATTGGAAAGAAATAAAGGTAAGCACATGATTTCATTCAATCCAATTAACTCTTAAGAACAATCATATTAAATAAACTCATTTAAAATGAACCAAAATTTCTTAATTGCATTTTCAATTTTGTTTGATTTGATTTAAGAAATATGAAAAGAGGTTTGTTAATCCTAATCCCATTCCCCATGTGTGAGTTAATTTGATTTAATAAAAATCAATTAGATTGATTTTATGGATTAATTAGGTTAATTTGTGAATTAAATCAATTAATTAAATCCTTACATATGTTACTTTAAGATAATTAATTAAATGATTATGAGCTAAGATAATTTGCAAATGAATTGAAAAGTTAATAGTAATGCTCCTATGAAATGAAAGGGGTCTAATGTAATTATACTCATTAATTAAGCTTAATTACTTTTATGATTTTCTCACACATGTGAGCTAACCATAATTTCATTAAACCTTTTTTAGGTTATTGAACATCTAAAGCTCTACCCATGGATCAATTAAGGGAAATCAAATGCAATTACCATTTAATTATGGTTAATCAAGTCAATAATACATTAATCCATTCCTCTTTACTTAATTACCAAATTTAACTGATTATCCTTTGAAATGAAATGGGCTTAAAGGGGAAAAGGTTGGGAAGGAGGTCCTAACCTAATTCTATAAGCCTCTTACTTTATAAAACATGATTTGGTATGATTTGAGTTTGAACTTAACTAATTAAGCCATTAATTAGTTAATTAATCTTTAATTAGCATTTTGGTTGAAAAAGAGAAGAAAACTTAGGAGAATTGTTAGGAGGGAGGCCACAATCTAATTCCTTAAGCCTCCTCGCTATTAAATAGTGATTAAGGGGTCCAATTTATTGGTTAATAACTATTCATGCTTAATTATTACTTAGTTAAGTTAAGAAGATAATTAGGGCTTAAGCAATCAATTTTTTCAATTAATCAACCAATAAATTTCAAGAAAAATAGTGGAGGCAGAGGCCATCCTACTAAACATTCTCAAAAGTTTGGAATTGATTGCTTAATTAATTAGGGAGTAATTAGGCTAATTAGATTTTTAATTAAACTCTAATTAAGCCAAAATTATTATTCTAAATTAATTAAAGATAAGTTTAATAGATTCCTTTCTAAAATATCTTTAAAATGAGCTCTTATTTATATATTTTGGATTTTTTTATAATTTTTTATAAATTATTGAATTTTCAGCCTTAAAAACACCTTAATTAACCAAATCAAAGCCTTAACCCCATCGGTGCCACATGGCGTGCTGACGCGGCGTGCTCTCCATGTGGTCGGGCTTTTAAAGTAGTCACATCCAAGTCGGTGGCGGTGACGCGTTATTCTCCATCATCCGATCTTGGATCGGATGGCGCAGATCAATCCCGTGGTGTAAAGGGAGAAAATAAAGGAAATCTAGCGTGATTTGATCAGTGCCGTTCGTTCCAATCATGCAGAATAAATGGCCTATGATCCTCCTTCCCAGAAGCAATGAATGACGGAGTCCGTCTAACATAGATCATTCGATTCAAGCTCACCTAAGCTCGAATGAACTTCAAAATGATCCCACACCATCCGGGAAGGAATCCACACACATCCAATGAACAAGATCTACTCACATGCAAACTTTCTTCACAAAGACCAACCAAAATTATCTAGTTCTACAGTTTTGAGAAATTATCTCGTCGGAGCTCAAGACCAGCGGTGGGATCGACGGAGGTAGCTTCGTCAAGTAGAGATGAAACCCAGTTGAGTAGCACCCAAGACCATTCCCCTTGGTTCGCTTGGTGGATCAACTTCCCTCACTATGGAGCTCAGCTTCGATCATAAACCTTGCTCTAGTGGGTTTGGAACTCAGGGGAAGCTTTAGGCAACCTAGATGAGGCATGTGGAAGGTGTGTGTAAGAGGAATTGAAGTTTGGTTTAGAAATGAAGAAGTTAGAATCAGGATTGAGCTCCCCTATTTCAGTTGTGCACGAGAAGGAGAAATGTCAAAGGAGGAAAGCTTAGAATCACTCTGGGATTGCAAGGAGGCTCGACTTTGCCCTTGGAAGCTTAGATGATTTGAATGAGCTGATTTCCCGTACGAATTGAGGGGGTATACCCCTCAATTTTTTGAAGTGGATGGACAAGATTACTTCCCATTTTTTTGGCGGTCGCTGCCTCAGTAGTGGTCCATCAAGTCCACCCATGGGGTGGAAGAATCCATGGCAGGAGGCTCCAAGCTTGATTTGGTCAGATTGCCTTTGCTTGGAACCTTTAGTTTCTCAGTTTGTAAGGGAGGTGAGTTAACTCACCTCCCTTTAGTCTATGGCAAGTCATAACCCTTTTAGGGTGGGTGAGGAGGTTAGGTCATAAATGGGGTGAGTGAGGGCTGCCATATGATGGGAGAAGAGTGGACTTTCCATTTGAGAAAAGAATCCAATGTGGGAGAGGATCCATGGGGGATTTTCATTGGACTTGCAACTAAATGGGTTTGGGCTAATTTTGGGCTACCCTAGGATGGGTTGGGTTAGGTTAGGTTAGCCTCCAAAGTCCCATGGGTTGGTTTTATGGATTTTGGCTCAATTGGGTCATGTGGGTTCAATTTGGATCATGTTGGGTTAAGTTGACCAATTGGTCAAATTAGGTCAAACCAAGACTTGGGTTAGATTCAAATAATGATTTAGAGAGCTTTCGTTCAAGTGGTTTTAATTAATTTGGCTAAGATTTAATTTTGGCTCATTTGGATAAATATAGGTCAAATGAGCTGTTGACCAATTTGATCAAATTGACCAAATTGGCTTAGGTTGGGTGTTGGTTCAAGTTTAATTGGTTGATTAAAAATGATTGTAGATTTTGGTTTGAATCAATTTGATTTAATTTGGATTTTGGCCAATTTAACCCTTTAGGTCAATTTAGGTTAGGTTGGGTCAAGTTGACCAATTGGTCAAATTGGGCTCAATTATGACTTTGGTCAAGTTTAATAATCAATTTGAAATGAACTTGAGCCATTGGTTGTAATCAATTTGGATTAGATTATGATTTGACTCATTTTAGCCTTTTAGGCCAATTTGGGTCAACTTGGGTGAAATGGCCAATTGGACTTGGTTTGGATTAATTGATGGTCAAGTCATGTTCAAATATTGATTATTGGTTGATGAATCAATGGTTTCAATCAATTTTGCGTATGATGAGTTTTGGCTAGTTTAAGTTTTATTTGGGCTAAAGGTTGACTTGGTCAAAGGACCAAGTTGAGTTGGTTTGACCCAATTCAAGGTGATTTATCATCTAGAGTGATTGTTGATCATGATATGAGGCTTGGATGGGATTGGTTCAATCCAATTTGGGTTGGATTAGAACTTGGTTCAAAAAAGTTCTTTAGGCCACTTTGGGTCAAGTGGCCTTAAATGGATCAATTGGCTTGGTTTTGGCTTGATTCAAGTTTAGTTGAACTTATATATGAGCCTATGATTGAAATATAAATTCAACTGCAATCAATTTGGAGTCCAATGTATTTTGTCTCATTTAAAGTTTTCAAGTTAAAAGGGCTAATTTGGGCTTGACTCAGGTTGACTTGAGTTTGGTTTGATGATTGTAGGTTTTATTTATATTTGGATAGATGATTGAATGAATGATTGATTCAAGAGAAAATTCATTAGTTTTTACTCTATTTGGATAGGATTTGGCCAAGTCTAAGAAAATGGCTTGAATTTGATTTTGGATTTTTTTTGGCTAATTGAATTTATATTTCATTTATATTTAGGAATATAAATGAATGTATAAATGATTCATGAGAAAATCACGTGAGTTTGGAGTGATTTGGAAGCAAATTTCACTATGCTCATGGATGTAGGTCAAAAGGGCTAAGAAGAAAATCAATTTAGTTTGATTTATTTTTGGTCATTGGAAGGTGGGTTAATTTATATTTATGAATATAAATGAAGGAATAATTGATTTATAAATAAACCAATTGATTTTGGTTGATTTTTGTTAAGATTTGGTTAAGCTTATGGAGGTAGGTCCATATGGCTTAAGAAAGGTCTTGGTTTGGTTTGATTTAGTTTGATTTGGTTTTGATCATTTGAGTGTGGATTTTATTTATATTTTTGAATATAAATGAAGAAATAATTAATTTATAAAGAAATCAATCAAGTTTGGGGTAACTTAGGTGGAGAATTTCGCTAAGCTTAGGAGAGTGGGTCATATGGCTTAGGAAGGAATTTTAGAACTTGGATTTGATTTTGGGTTTCAATCATTTGGAATTGAGTTTGGACTTGGATTTGATAAATGATTTAGATTGAATTAATCTTTGAGAAAATCAAAGGAATTGGGATTGAATTGGACTTGGCTAAAGTTAAGGCTATGGAATTCAATCATATGGTTTATGAAGAACTTTGATCTTGGATTTGATTTGGGATTCAATCATTTTGGAGATTTTGGATTTAGAATATGAATTTGGTTTGGTTTTTGGATTAGGTTTGGGATTGCTATAGTGGATGATTCCCTTAAGTCTTAAGTCATGACCTAATCTACATTAACCCTTCTAAGTCTCTAGGCTTAGGTTAAGTGTCCACCTAATTATTAGAAGTGTCTTAAGACTTTGGAACTCTTAGTGTCTATAAGAGTCCTAGATCTATGCTGAGGAGGTTGGAGACTCACACTAAAAGTGAGGTCAACAAAGGACCCCAAGTGATGTAATGATAAGGCAAGCCATATTGCGTTGGCGAGAACAACATCCAAAGGATTACAAGTGCTAATAGAAATGATCTACCCTCAAACTTGAGATGTAGACAGAATCATGATCCTAGTGAACTTATGCCAAGGGCATAAGAGAGTAAAGAAGATTTAGATGGAATTTCATGTCAAGGACATGAAGCAAGATCCACTAGGGGATCACACATGCATTGGACATGACATGTGAGATGTATATTGAGGGTATAAAATTAAGAATTCGTTGGGGATTAAGTATATGAACCTTCCATAGAAAATAGCCCAAATCATCTTAAAATAACTCCAAACACCTGATAATACCATTTACATGTATTTCTGAAAGTGCCATATTTTTTAAATTTAAAAAAGGGTATACACTCTAGAGTGTACAGAGTGTACACCTGAAAAATAGAAAGAAAACTACCCAAATCCCATTGGAGAGAACTTACAACACCTTAGAATTCCTATTGATAGCCATAATTGGAGGTCCCACACTATTGTACAATTTAAAAAAGGGTGTATATTTTAGAGTGTAGAGTGTACACATGAAAACCAAAAAAAAGCTCACTTCCTCTTTGAAGAACTCACAACACTTTAGAATGCCAAATAGATCCATAGTTGGAAGTCCCACACTGGTCTAAAATAAAAAAGGGGCGTACACTCCAAGCTCTACAGAGTGTACATTCCATAGTGTATACTCCAGAGTATATAGAGTGTACACCTGAAAAATAAAAAGAAAGCATCCCAAATCCCACTATAGAGAACTTACAACACCTTAGAAGGCCACCTAGATCCATAATTGGAAGTCCCATGCTATTGTATAATTTTTTTATAAAAAAAGGGTGTACACCTTGAAAACACACAAAAAATATCCCAAATCATTTGGAAATAACTCCAAATACATGATAATATAATTTACATGTATTTTTAAAATGCCACACTAATTTAAATTAAAAAAAGGTGTACACTGGGTATAGATTGTACACCTGGAAACAGAAAGAAAATAGCCCAAATCCCACTGGAGAGAACTCACAACACCTTAGAATTCCTGTTGAGAGCCATAATTGAAAGTCCCACACTACTGTATAATTTAAAAAAAGGGTTTACACTTTAGAGTGTACACATGGAAACCACATAGAAAATAGCCCAATTCCTCCTGGAAGAACACACAACACCTTAGAATGCTATATAGATCCATAGTAGAAGTCACACACTGCTCTAAAATGAAAAAAAGGGTGTACACTCTGGAGTGTACAGAATGTACACATGAAAAACACAGAAAATAACCCAATTCCTTCTGGAAGAACTCACAACACCATAGAATGCCTTATAGATCCAAAGTATGAAGTCTCACACTGATTTAAAATAAGAAAAAAGAGTGTACATTCTGGAGTATATAAAGTGTACATTTGGAAAACACAGAAAATAACCCAGATCTTATTGGAGAGAACTTGGCACACCTTAGAATGTCATATAGAGCCATCATTGGAAGTCTCACATTAATTTAAAATAAGAAAAAATGGTATACACTCTTGAGTGTACAGAGTGTACTCATGGAAAACATAGAAAATATCCCAATTCCTCTTGCAAGAACTCACAACAATAAAGAATACCATATAGATCCATAATTGGAAGTCACCTAGTGCTTTAAAATAAAATAAAAAAGGGTGTACACTCTGGAGTGTATAGAGTGTGCACATGGAAAATTCATAGAAAATAGCCCAAATCCTATGAGAAAACTCACAACACCTTATAATGCCATATAGAGCCATAATTGGGAGTCCCATAGTGTTGTACAATAAGAAAAAAAAGGTGTACACTCTAGAGTGTATAGTGTACACCTTGAAAATACATAGAAAATAGCCCAAATCTAGAAATAACTCCATACACTTGATAATACCATTTACATGTATTTTTGGAAGTCACACACAGATTTAAAATAAAAAAGGGTGTACACTCTTGAGTGTAGAGAGTGTACACATGAAAAACACATAGAAAATATCCTAATTCCTCCTTGAAGAACTCACAACACCTTAGAATGACATATAGAGCCATAGTAGGAAGTCCCCCATTGGTTTAAAATTAAAAAAAGGGTGTATACTCTAGAGTGTGCAGAGTATACACTTGGAAAATAATCCAAATCCTACTTGAGAGAACTCACAACACCTTAGAATGTCATATAGAGCCATCATTGGAAGTCCCACACTGATTTAAAATAAGAAAAATGGTGTACACTCTGGAGTGTATAGAGTGTACACATGGAAAACTCACAAAATACAACCCAAATCTCACTAGAGAGAACTCATAATACTTTAAAATGTCATATAGAGCCATAATTGAAAGTCCAACTGCCAATTTTTTTTAAAAAAAAAAGTGTACACTCTGGAGTGTACATATACTCCTTGAAAACACACAGAAAATAGCCCAAATCACCCTGGAATTAACTCAAACACCTGATAATACCATATACATGTATTTTTGGATGTCCCACACTAATTTAAAATAAGAACAAGGGGTGTATACTTCATAGTGTACACCTGGAAAACAACCCAAATCCTATTGGAGAGAACTCACAACACTTTAGAATGTCATATAGAGCCATCATTGGAAGTCCCACACTAATTTAAAATAAGAAAAAAGGGTGTACACTCTGAAGTGTATAAAATGTGCACATGAAAAACACATAGAAAATAGTCCAATTCCTCCTAGAAGAACTCACAACACCTTAGAATGCCATATACATCCATGGTAGGAAGTCCCCGAGTGCTTTAAAATAAAAAAAGGTGTAAACTCTGAAGTGTACAGTCTGCAGTGTAGAGTCTACACCTAGAAAATAGATAGAAACAACCCAATTCCTCTTGGAAAGAACTCCAACAAGATGAAAAACCATTTACATCTTTATTTGAAATCCCATAATACTTTAAATTAAGGAAAAAGTGTACACTCTGGAGTGTACATGTGAAAAACGCATAGATAATAGCCCAATTCCTCTTGGAAGCTCAATAACTTGGTGTATAAACATAAAATAACCCTAAACAATCTTGAGTATACTAAGTGTACTGAGCTAAAGGCTCTTAACTTCAAAAGAGTGTAGAATAATACCTTATATAGTCGTATTCGATGGAGGAGAAGAGATGCTAACAGTTGGATCAAATGTGAAAATTCTAAAATCCCTAAATTTCAGAATGATTGAAATAATCTCATGGAGTTGTTTGGATGGAGAGATGAGGTAGTACCTCGGTTTTAATGTCCAAAAATTTGCACACTCCTGGAAGAATGTTGAATGCTCGAACTGATGAACGTCGGGCCGAGAGGGACCTAAATAATCTCTCTGCACGAATGAACACAGTAGAATGTAAAATACCTTAATTTCTTCTATCCCACGCATTAAAACGACGTCTAGCCGTGGTCGGAAACAGCGTGCAAAGTACTCCCATTGTTTTAACGGGTCGGTCTGGGTCGGGTGAAGATGACGTTAACGGCATTACGTCCTGCGATTATGATGACTTGAAACTCAAAAGCCCCTATTTTTTAAGTGTTGACACATGGCAAAATTTTATTTGCATCCGAATGCAAAGCTACATCCGAACTCCACACGTAATATTTTCTCCCCATTTCTTATCTATCTTTACACACCATACGTGTCGTTGAATCTATTTTCTCCTCTGTCTATAACAGTGTTGGTTTCTTGGGTTACTAAGCTCTCTTCTTAAACGTTCATACTAAATTTATCTTAACATTAAATTAATGCATGTATGCATTAATAAAATAGCGTGATAAATTAAAAATATGAGACTTAGAAATTATATTGATATTAAAACATAATTATTGCGTCTTTAAAATTCGGGTAGTAAAAAGTTTTTTTAATTAAAATAAAAAAGGCTTTAAAAGTGAACAATAAAACTAATTTTTGGAAAATCTCAAGAAAAAAAAATATAAAATCTTCCACTATGTATCTTTTAATATTATTCAAATAATGGGATTACAAAATTATGAGAAAGAACTATGTGACAACGATAATGTAAATTCTTGAAGTAGCAGAATGATGGTGATCGCGGGCAATCCACATTAAATGAGAATTAATACTGTGACAACAAGCAATCATTAAGTAATCACAGAATTTGAAGAATCATCATAAAACTATTAATTCTTTCTGGTTAATTCAGTGGCGGATGATTCTTGGAGGATCTTTAATTTCTCCTCTCTCTTTTAATATGAGGAATGAATAATAGATTGGAGGAGTTACAGTATGCAAAACTTTTAATACTTCATAAAGGCTCAAAATGATCCCCTTGATCATGATGTGTTTGTGTATTTGAATGCTCAAATGATGTAAATTATGATATCTTTAAGATTCTCACAGGCTTCGATTTATTATAAACACTTTGAGACTTTTTAGGAATTTAACGATATCTCAAAGTTTAATGATATTTTAAATCATCTTGATTGATTTCTTAACTTGCATCAAGATTAGTCGATTAGAGGAATTTTTTTTATATCAATAATTAAAATTCATGTAGAAGAAGCTCTTTAAAAATTATGTTGAGTATTATAATTTTTTTAATTAAAAAAATTAAACTTTAACTTTCTTATATTCATTATATTTTATCAATTTATATTAAAAATATATAATTTTTTAATAACAGATTCTTTAATATGGTGTCAAAATATATTTTTTTAAATTACAAAAATGATATGATTAAGACTGCGCCGCATTACCACTATTACCTCAAATGAATTCTTACTCAAATATTGACCAGCATTCATAATTAGTATTATCTTGAACAATATATCTTTTGTGTTAATCAAACACATAATTTAACTCTAGTAATTAATGAAGAATTAATCTAATCGTCAAATAAGTGATTTTTTATTACTATTCTGAAGAATTCATACTCAAGTTGTGAATTGAGACACTAAATGAAATATTATAATTTACAAAATACCTGTTGACTTTTAATTTATAGTAAAAAAATAATATTGAACAAGAAGCAATTCATTAGACACCTAAAAATTTAACTACACAGTTAAAAGGACCAAATTACTGGAGCTTGCCATGTGGACAATCTGTTGACTTTGGCACATGGAGGGTCAATTTAAGGTTGACCTAATGTGATCTTAAAAGTCAGCTGGGGTTTTCCGTGCTCTCTCTTTAAATGGCATTGGGACAACAATATAGGGAAGGTGATTGGAGGATTTCCTCCACTGTTATTTAATTTTAACGCATAAAGGGATTAGGGAGAGAGACCAGAGGATGAGATGGAATGGGCATGTTTAACGAAAATGAAATGAATTTCTCATAATATTTTTACATTTTCTACATATTTATTCACATACAACAATTTATTATTGTATGTGAACACTAAATTTGACTTTAAGAAATTTTACATATATGCCACACAATTCTTATCTATTTGCCTAAAAAATATCTAAATTTTAATATTTACTTATAAAAGACATAATTCTTTAATATTATATTTAAAATATTATAATTATTAATTCTTTTAAGGGAAATCTAAATAGCACATGATTTTTTATACAGTTACATATATAACACCAACAATTGGATGCTACAAAAAAATATTTTTTCTAAGCATGAAAAGATACATTTTACTTTAAGCAATTAATGATTGTATAATTTTTGATATAATGTTAAAGATTTAGGTGATATTTATATAAATATAAAAATTTAGATATTAGTTATGTATATATATATATATAAGAATGGAGTGGTATGTTTGTAAATGCCCTTTTTTAAACTAAAATGCACCTTTTCAATAAAAAAAAAAACATATTATTTGTGAAAATATAAAATTTTAGGAGTCATATGTAAATATATGAAAAAAGTGTGGTATATATAAATTTTTTTCTTAAATCTATTTTAAATTATTAGTGATCAAAAATGAGATAGAGATAAGTTTTAATACTTCATTGATTTTGCATTCTAAGTACCAACATCTTGAAAGTTTGAAACAAGACTTATAAGATCTCCACATAAACACAAGTTAATATTGTTATATTTAAATATGATAATAACATTCCTCATTATTATTTTTAAGTCTTTTTTTATTTCTAAAATAAATTATATATTTAAAATTACTAAAATAAATAAATTTCTTTAAATAATTATTTATCTCAAATATATTTCTTTTGAATCATAATAAAATAAAATAAAAATAAAAAACTAATATAAAATTAATAATAGTCATTCAAATTAGTCCTTAAATAAAATATAACTTTTCAACTATATGAAATTATTATTTAATTAATCAACTTATTTTAAGTGTCAGATATATAAATGCATAAGAATTGAGTGATATGTTTGTAAATCTTTATAAAACTAAATTGCTATAAAACTTTGAGATCGACATTTTATTTAAAATACTAATTTATCAAATTAAATTATTTTACTATTTAAATTCTTATGTGATTTTAAAAGTAGTACAATATCTCTCTCTCTCTCTCTCTCTCTCTTGGAAAAGTTAAGGCATAGCCCAATTTGTGTTACCCAAAATGTAAAGAAGAGTTGCACATGTTGATAAAAAAATTTGACAATAATTATAAAATTGTTACACAACTAGAAGTCATCATCAAGCAGGAGAGAGAGAGAGAGAGAGAGAGAGAGAGAGAGAGAAAAGAAGTGATCGAGCAGCGTCCAAAAATCACCTCCTAGGTAGCCTGGGCCTTCCAGTAGGAGAGCAATGACCCAATTTGCACATTCATATAGCAAACGCATAGAAACAACTAAGAGCAACAGAGAAACAAGAATAGCTTTGTGAGTCAGACAAACTTAAAACCCCAATTTTTCTTTGAATATTCCCTGGAGATAAAAGATGGTGATGCTTCGTCTTCATGGTATAATATTAATAAAATATATGAGAAAAGCTATGAAATTGAATCCAAATAAAAAGAGAGAGTTGAAAATAGATCATCCTCTGTTGTCGTAGGCCATACTATAGGAGGTAGACAAAACTTGCTGTGATCAGAGTTACAAATAAATCAAGTATTAGACAAACTATTCTTGGCTAGTTTTATTAGAGCTAATTCATGATCACTTGATTAACTAATCAGACGAATTTGAACACTTTTATAATGTCTTTTAAAGCTTGTGAATAAAGTCATTAAAGAGTTCAATTACGACTCAATTAAGATTTATTTGTGAATAATATTATTAAATATATGTTTTTATAATTAATAAACTTTAATTGATACAACACATAAATATTTTTCAACAAGTTGCTCTGTAACTTGCTCGATTAAAACTCATTTATGTTATTAAATAAGCTGCTCATTAATAAGCTCAATAATTAATTTGAATCGAGTTCATGAATAAACTTGAATCGAGCTCAAACTCAATAATGATAAATAAGCTAAAATTTGAACATCATTCTTAAAAAAAAAACTAGAATTTAATAATAAAAATAAATTTGAACTCTAATACATTATATTCGACTCCATTCAATTCATTTGTAGCACTAATTGTGGAGAAAATATTATGTACGGAGTCCGGACGTAGCTTTACGTCCGGATGCCAACCGGAACGCAACACGTGTCCAGTATTAAAATATAATTTTTCTTATTTTAGAGTCAGAACTTAACGCCGTTATGCCGGCGCCCATCCGCTAAAGTGGAGAGGGGAGAGAGAGAGAGAGAAAGAGAGAAAATATTAATGCCTGATTTCGGTTACGAAAATTTAGGGATTTTCATGAAATTTTCCTCGCCTCTCTCTCGGTCGACCTTCCCTAGAGATTTGTTAAATCTTTGGCATTAAAAATTGAGGTATTATAGACAGTTACATGAGATATTTCTTCCCATTCTTGTACTTTAATGATTTTATGATTTTCATAGTTGTTCTCACCGTCGAATAGGAGCACATTTGGAACATTTGAGTTCTTTAAAGGAAAAGAGACTGTTTTGCTGATTTTTTGAGATATTTTGCATGTGTACTCTCTATACTCTCATGAGGGTAGACGCTATATTTTTAAAAAATTTCAACTATGAGGCTTGTCATATGTTCAGTATATCCCATTGTAAAATGTTTGGAGATGTTTCATGAATAATTTGATGACTTTTAAGGTTGTTTTGCATGTGTACTCTTCATACTCTTATGAGGGTGCAACTCATTTTTTTTTCAAAAGTTTTAACTGTGGGGCTTGTCATATGTTTAGTATATCCCATTCTAAGATGTTTGGAGATGATTTTATGAAGAATTTGATAATTTTTTGGGCTGTTTTACATGTGTACTCTCTATACTCTCATGTGGGTACACCCCATTTTTTTTCAGTTTTTCAACAGTGGGGCTTGTCATATATTTATCATAACCTAATGTAAGATGTTTGGAGATATTTTATAAAAAATTTAGTGGTTTTGGGAGCTGCATATATGTGCTCTCTGTACTCTCATAAGGGTACACCTTATTTTTTCAGCTTTTTCAAGTGTGGGGCTTGTCATATGATTACCATAACATAGTGTAAGATGTTTGGAGATGTTTCATGAAGAATTTGCTAGTTTATGAGTTATTTTGCATGTGTACTCTTTGTACTCTCATGAGGGTATACATTATTTTTTTTTTTTAACTGTGGAGCTTATCATATATTTAGTATATCCCATTGAAAGATGTTTGGAGATATTTCATGAAGAATTTACTAGTTTTTGGGGCTATTTTGTATGTATACTCTCTATACTCTCATGAGAGTACACCTCATTTTTTCAAAATTTTAACTGTGGGGTTTGCAATTTATTTACCATAACCTATTGTAAGATTGTGGAAAAAAAATCCCACATACATATTAGAGTCGCCTTCAAATTTGTGGAGAAAGGAGAGGCAAAATTATATACATGAGAATTCATCTTAGTAAGATGTCACGTAGATCCACAGATATACTTATGCAGGTGATCGGATACGGCATCAAGGAAATAGTGTATTATCTCGAAAGGTAAAAGTCACTACCCTTTAATGGAACCTCAATAAGAACTCCTAAGAATGATGGGTCTGCATATGTACCAGAGATTCTTCCCCTACTTTATATGAAAAAGTAAAGCAGGATTTATTTTAAATCGGGTTTGTTAAGTTCTTACAGGGGTAAGCCCCCATAGTTAATTATATCCTAAAGGACAGGATCCTTTAGAAAAACTCTAGATTAAGGTAAATGATCATTGTCCCTAAAGATTTCAATAGGAAGGACCATCAATCGATTGGTTTATTTTTGATGATCAAATGGGATTGATCAAAAGAGGGAGTTATTATCGAAGCCAAAGTGGGAATAAGTAGGAGATGCTCACGATGCTAGGAAACCTAGCAAACATCTCAAATTATCTTAAAATTGGGCCTTACATTTTAAAATTAATTTAGTTTATTTGAGTTGTATTTTTGATTAGAAATTTAAGACTTAAGATTCCTTAACACAAGATTAAGAAATGCCTAAGAGGTGAGGAATTATGCTTATGTCCCGCAAAGGGGAGAAGCAACCTTAGAACTTAAATCTAAGGAGCTTCGGTGAGGGCCGGAAGCACAACCTAAATCTAAGGCAAACAAAATGGGCATTTGGTTTGCCTCTATAAGAGAGGACAAACCACCCGATAGCTTAAACTTACAACCATCTGGGGGTGGCCGCCAACTAACTTCTCCTATGATTTTAAATATATGTAGGCAAGTCTTTATGCTTATGCAAGATAGCTAGGTTGTTCTTATTTAGAAAGAGACTAAGTCCTTAAACTCACTCCGTAAAGAGAGATAGATCATGTAAAGGATATGCTTCAAATGACCTAAATCTAATGCATTTCAAATTTCATTTTATTTCATTTTGGACAATCATTTTGACTCGCTATTAGGATTTTATGACTAATGCATGAGAAATCGATTATTGGCCAAAATCGTTTAGAGGTGAGTTTCCACCATGGCCCTCAAAGGTCAAGCCAGGTTTTCTGGCAAAGATGGAAGCCCTCCAATCAAGAGTGAAATATGATACATTTGTGCATGATGTTATAAAGAAATACCAACCAGCTATGGGGTTGTTAATTCTTTTATCTTGATTTTAATCCTATGCTTTAGGTGAGGTTATGAGTTATTTATTTTTATTTCAAGTTGTTAAGTAGGGTAAAAGATTTATCTTTCCCTAAAGAGCCTAATCCTCATCTACGGCACACATAAAGCAAAGCAAAAATTAAAAAAAGTATGCCACTTAATGCAAAAGCTAAACAAATCATCAAATAATTTATGAAACTAATCACAAAAAGAATAAATGGTCGTTTGTGGTCAGACACCACCGCACAATCCCGAAAATATCAAATTGGGTAGCTGAGCTCTACCCTTATACAACATGGATTACAAATGAATATTATAATTAAGTAAAAGAATTCATTATTATGGGAGTCTTCAAACTTTATTCTTCTTTCTTCTTTCTCTTTTCTTTCTTCTTTTGGTTCATCCTTTGGAAAGTTGGATGGTAGATGCTCCAAGGCTTCACATGGTGCATAAGATAGACTCTTATGAGTAATGTTCATCCTAATCCCCATAACAATTCATCCCAAAATCCTAATTATACAAATTTTTACATGAAAAGGAAAAGTGGAAAAGCTAACTAATACCTACAAAATAAAGGTTAGCTAAATCACACCATACAAATCCCAAGCATGTATATTGAACTTACCACCCACATATGGGTGACCAAGTCCACTTGGCCTATAGATTATGCAAAAGGGTATAAGCACCTTCAAGTAAGAAGCAGTTATATTTTTATTTATGATAACGCCCATTTAGCACAATTCCCTGCAGAAAAGAATAGTTAGGCTAAGCACATCCTACCATTCATTTTACAAGTATGCACCCTACCATCCAGTCTAAAACATTCATCATAAAATAAAACAAGATATCAAGTCATGCACCGACCTAACCTAAAGCTAGAAGTGGTGACTTAGGCTAATGTGTGTACTTTGAAGATTTGTGTGGCATGCTTAGCTTAGAACTTTAAGTTTAAGTTTTTAAGTGTGAAAGATATGTTCAACTTAGAAGGGGGTTTCATTTAAGTTGTTTAGTATTTTGGATTAATTTTATTTCATGTTTATTTGGTTTGAGTGAAACCTACAATTAATTACTAAGTTATGAAAAGAGAGAAAGAGAAGAAAACTTCTCTTTCCTTCCCTAATCCTTAAGTAATTTCTAAAGTAGATTCACATTTTAGTTTCATTTAGGTGAATGTTTTGATTATCTTTTAATTGATCATAAGTTTAGACAAACTCTAAACAAACCTATCCAAAAAGAAAGACATTTTAAGATTAAGAAAATTGAATCAAAATTCACATAACACACATTACTTCAATTCCTTCTCAACATATATAACATGCATGTGGATGGATCCTAAGCATATCTATACATGCAAATGAGAATAGTTAACACACTTTATGATGTATGCTAAATAATCCATTTAAGAAAATTTAGAAGTTAAACATGTACAATTTTTCTTAAGTAAAAAAGGTTTTCTTAATCCAAAATTTCACATACATGCATGAAAGTAAGAAAGGCATAAGTGAGTACAGCGCCATTATTAACTAGATGTGTAAGGTACAAGACCTACTTAGGGCTACTTAAAGCCTCACAACCTCGAGGTTGTCCAGACTAATATACCACTTTTCTTAAGTACTAACATGCATATAAAAGAAATAAAATGGAAAAGGAATATGCAAAAGTTGTTTAAGAGTTTCATTTTTGTTTATGCAATTTATTCATGCAAGCATAGGCAATCCTTCTTAGATGATGGCATAGAGATGAATAAATTATAGGATTAAGTAAGTGTTGGGTTCTTTTCAAATGAACCCTACATCTTACCACCCCTTATTCAAAACTATGCCAACATAAGAAAGGAAGGAAAGGCTACACTAAACATTACTTTATAATCTATCACATGCAAGCTTATAATTAAATTATAAGAATAGCATACTTTCAGATTTGATGTTTCATTTATAGGTTTTGAAAATACTTTTAATTTAGTAGTGATAATAGTCATTCATATTCTACATTAGCGAACACATGCACATTTGATATAAAGTAAACAATTATTTTTTAAAAAATTTAAAACATGAAATTATGAATGCATGAGTCACATGGCATACAACTTAACATGTTGGGAAAGATTCAAAGCAATGAAAGCATATGAATAAACTCACTTTACTTAAATCCTAAAGACATTCTTAAGGAATAAGAAAATTTAGAATAAATCAAAGTGAATTTCAAAATAATTTTTTATATGTTTGAAGTTTAATTTATTTTTTTTAAAAGGTGAGAAGAGTTTGCAGTTCTTAACCTATTCCTATATGTGTTTTAGATTTTTGTTTAATTTTTAATTCATTAGATCCATTTTATGCATTGATTAGGTTAGGGTATGAATTAAGTGGCTTAATTAACCCTTTCCTACACCACCTTAGAAAAATTGACTAAGTAATTATGAGCCAATGAGATGACATAAAACCCACAAGGTATTTAACTTTGCAATGCACCTAGTAATGAAAAGGCCTAATGCAATTTGGCTCACAATTAAAAGTTAATTAAGCTAAGGGGTTTTAGCTTAAGTACTTTTAAAACACTCTTTCATACTTATGAAAGGGGTTTTAATTTTCTTAATTAGACTTAAGCAATTAAACACCTAAGCATCTACCTCAGATAGATTAATTAAGTTCTAAAAACTTCTAAAAATTTTGAAAATTATTTAAAGGAATAATTAATGAATTAACCCTTAATTAAGAAGGGATTAAGGAAAGAAAAGGGGGTTTATGGAATAGCTTAAGGGAAATACCCCAAAAATATTCAAAATCTCTACTCACTGGATCTGACCTTAATCAAACTTAATCATAGGGAAAATCCATTAATTACATCTTAATTTTTCTTAATTACATGAAAGGGATAATTAGGGAATGAGCTAACAATTTTCCTAATCAAGATCTCAATAAATCTCAAGAAAATTAGGGGAGGCAGAGGTCATCCCCTAAAATGAACCCTTGAAATTTGAGATTAATTTGTGGCTTAATTAGAAAGTAATTAGCTAATTAACATTCCCAAAGAGATCTAACTTCGAAGAAAAAGGGAAATCAAAATACATTGAAAATATTTTTAGAATATTCTAGATGGAATTATCTATCCATAGAATTTTTTTTTTATTTTTCAAATTTTTCTTGAAGGAGTTATGATTTTTTAAAGTTATCTGAATTAATTAAGAATTATAAATAATCCCTAACTAATCCATGGCTAATACCACCATGCACACATAGCTAGCGGCAAATCAACACACTCATACATCATGCTTCTGCTTAATTTATCAAATCAAGGGGATGGCGGCGGCACACGCGCTTTTATCCTTAGCCGTTTATAAATCAGATAAGGAAATTAAAATTGTGCCTAATAATCACAACCGTTCATCTAAAATGCGTGAATGGATGACTGAGATGGGCTGAGTTCTTCCCTGAGGATTAATGTGAATTGTTCCCAATCCAAGAGGAGATCCGAGCTTAATCCTTTATGGATTCATTCAAGACTTAACCCATACCATTTAAAGGAACAGAGTGGCCAATCCAATGATGGATTTCACATGAAATAGAAATTTCTTTCACAAAGGACCAACAACTCTTAGCCTAAGTGGTTGGAAAATCACTAACTTCACCGGAGGTGATCAATGATGCTCGTGATCGATGAAGCTTGCCGACAAGCCCCGCTCCCTCTTGCAGCTTTAATTGAATTGATTTCCCCCTTGCCTCAAGAACTCAATTAGATGCTTAGGCAAGCTCGACTTAGCTCCTAGACCAAGTGTGCTAGAGGAATTTAAGTGGGATCAAGTATAGGAGAAGTTGGGAATCAAGGTGAGCTCCTCTGTTTTGCATTGTGCAAAATCAAAGAATACAAGATTCAAATCCTCCTTTGGGGCCTTGGGAAAGCTCTCTGATGTTTGCTAACTCTCTCTAGGCTCCAATCGAGTGTGAATGAATTGAAATTTTAGTGAATTAGGGGGAGTATATCTCCCCATATGGCAATCGGACGGCCGACCTCTTAGTTACCATTTTGATCCAATTGACCTCTTAAGATGGGTTGTTTAGGTTGTTAGAGCAATGCACATGGTCAGTTTGGCTAGAGGAGTGGAAGGCTAACTCCCATGTGCATCCAATTCAGCTCTGGGGGGTGTTTGAAAATTGAATTTCATGGTTGTGGGTCAGGTTTGGTTCATGGGCCAAATGGGTTGACCCAAACTCATTGGGTTGGGTGCACCACTCATCACTAGGTTCCCTTGAGCTTTTAGGAAAGCCTCAAGTGATTGTGATGAGTGTATGACCAAAATACCATGGGCTAGGCAAAAATTTGTTCTATGGCCTAGGGGTATAATGGTCATTTTGCTATTTTTTCAATTTAGGTATGTTTGGTATGTTGAGAAAATAGGTTGGGTCAAGTTTCAATGGATTTGGAATCCATTTGATAGGGTTTGGCTCATGTTGAGCCATTTAGGTCAAAATGGGTCAACTTGGGTCAAGTTGACCAATCGGTCAAATTGGGTAAAACCAAGGGTTCGGTCAAGTTCATATGACCATTTGAAATATTTTGGTGCCTTTGGTTTGGTTCAATTTGGTTTAGATTTGGTTTTGGCTCATATGACTCCCTTTAGGTCAAATGGGTCAAGTTGACCCATTTGACTCATTTGACCTATTTGGAGTAGGTCAAGGGTAGGTTTAGGTTTGGTTAGTCATATGGAGTGGATTGGTATCTTTATTTCCAATCAATTTGGGTTAAGTTCAATTTTGGCTCAACATGACCCCTTTAGGTCATGTTGGTCTAAGGTCAATTGAGCTAGGTTGGATCTAGTTGGCCAATTGAGGCTTTGGTCAAGTTCAACAAGTGATTTGGAATGAACTTGACATATTGGTTTGGATCAATTTGGCTTAGATCAAATTTTGACACATTTTGGCCCTTTAGGTCAGAATGGGTCAACTTGGGTCAAGTTGACCAAATGGGCTAGGTTAGGCTCAAAGGTTGACTTGGTCAAGTTCAAACATAAGTCATGAGTGAACTTAGATCAATGGTTTCAATCAATTTGGCCTATAGTGAATTTTGGCTATGTTGGATTTCATTTTAGGTTAAGTGTTGACTTGGTCAACCCTTATGTTTGACTTGGTTTGACCCAATTTGATTGATTGATCATCCCATGATGATTGTTGATCATGATGAGAGGTAAATATGAGTTTGGTTCAACCCAATTTGGTTAGAATCAAAAGTTAGCTCATAAGGGTACTTTAGGCCACTTTGGGTCAAGTGAGCCTAAGTGGGTCAAATGGCTTCGTCAAAGCTTGATTTGAAGTTGATTGATCTTGTATATGGACTTATGATTGAAATATAAATCCATTTACAAAAGGTTTGAGGTCAAATTGATTTTGATCCTTTTGAAAATTTCATATTCAAAGGAAGAATATGAAGGGGTTTTGGGTTTGATTTTTGATTTGGGTTTTGATTGTTTGATCGAGGTTTAGATTTATATATGAGCTCATGATTGTAGGTTTGATTGAATCATAAGAGAAAATCAAGGGTTTGGCTTGATTTGAAATGATTTTGGCTAAGTTCAATATTTTGACTTGAAAGGCTTAGATTTGATTTTGATTGTTTGAATTTATATTTCATTTATATATGTAAATATAAATAAAGATATAAATTTATCATTAGAAAATTTCAAGGATTTGAAGTGTTTAATCATGATTTGGGTTAAATCCATTAAAGAGAAGTTTAAAGGATTTAAAGGAATTTTTAATTTGAAATTTAATTTTTGAATTGGATTTGATTGATTTATATTTATATTTCATTTATATATGAGAACATAAATGAGAATACAAATTAATTTTGAGAGAATCCCATGAGTTTGAATGAGTTTGATCAAAGTTTAGGATTGATCCATTAAAGGGAATTTAATGGATTTAAGGGAATTTCAAGGATTTTAAATTTGGAATTTAATTTTTGCCTTTGATTTTATTGATGTATATTTATATTTCATTTATATATGAGAATATAAATGAGGATACAAATAAGTTTTTGAAAAAAATCCAATGAATTTGAATTGATTTAATCAAGTTTTAGAGTTTATTTTGGCTAAATCCTTTAATAAAAAATTAAAGGGATTTAAGAAAATTTTCATGAATGGACTCGGGATTTTGAATTTGATTTGATTTGAATTTATATTTCATTTATATATGTGAATATAAATGAGAATATAAATGGATTATGAGAAAATCTCAAAACTTTGAGTAGGTTCAGATCATAATTTTGGCTAAGTCCTTAAGAAAGGGTTAAGGACTTAGGAAATTTGAACTTAAGAATTTTGGTGGATTGTCATGGGTTTCAATCATAGCTTTCAATCATGGAATTGAATCATGGAATTGATTTGAGTTTGGAGAAAATCAAATATAATTGATTTGGAGTTTGACTTAAAAGAAGAAAAGCGATGAATGATTTAGACTAAAGGGTAGGAGATTTTCCTAACACCCCTAAGGCATGACCTATTCCTATGGCTATCTCTTCTAAGTCTTCTAGGGCTAAGTAGAATGTCCACCTAATCACTAAATATGTCTTAAGACTAAGGAACTCTTAAAGTCGAAGGGGATTCATATGCCTAAGATGGAGGTGTTGAGAGCTCATTCTAAAAATGAGGTCAACAAAGATGTTTGGAGATGTTTCATGAAGAATTTGTTAGTTTTTGGAGCTATTTTGCATGTGTACTCTCTGTACTCTCATGAGAGTATACCTTATTTTTTTTAATTTTTTTAACTGTGAGGCTTGTCATATGTTTAGTATATCTCATTGGAAGATGTTTGGAGATGTTTCATGAAGAATTTGCTAGTTTTTGGAGCTATTTTGTATGTGTACTCTCTACTCTCATGAGAGTACACCTCACTTTTTAAATATTTTTAACTGTGGGGCTTGCAATTTATTTACCATAACCTATTGTAAGATGTTTGGAGATATTTCATAAAGAATTTACTAATTTTTTGGGCTATTTTGCATATGTACTTTCTGTACTCTCATGAGAGTACACCTCATTTTTCAATTTTAACTCATGTCATATATGTTTACTATATCTTATTGTAAAATATTTGGAGATATTTCATGAAGAATTTAGTGATTTGTGAGTTATTTTACATGTGTACTCTCTATACTCTCATGAGGATACACCTTATTTTTTTAATTTTTTCAACTATAGGGTTCATCATATGTTTAGTATATCCTATTGTAAGATGTTTGGACATATTTCATGAAGAATTTCCTGGTTTTAGGGATATTTTACATGTGTACTCTCTGTACTCACATGAGGGTACACCTTATTATTTCAATTTTTTCAACTATGGGGCGTGTCACATGTTTACCATAACCTATTATAAGATGTTTGGAGATGTTTCATGAAGAATTTGCTAGTTTTTAGAGCTATTTGCATGTGTACTCTCTATACTCTCATGAGGGTACACTCATTTCTCTAAAATTTTCAACTGTGGGGCTTATCATATGTTTAATATATCCCATTGTATGGTGTTTGGAGATGTTTCATGAAGAATTTGGTGATTTATGGAGCTATTTTGTATGTGTATTCTCTATACTCTCATAAGGGTGCACTCCATTTTTCTAAAATTTTCAATTATGGGACTTGTCATATGTTTACTATATCTCATTGTAAGTTCTTTTGAGATATTTCATGAAGAATTTGCTAATTTTTAGGGCTATTTTGAATGTGTACTCTCTATACTCTCATGAGGGTACATCCCATTTTTCTAAAATTTTCAATTATGGGGCTTATCATATGTTTACTATATCCTATTGTAAGCTGTTTAGAGATATTTTAAGAAAAATTTGATAGTTTTTGGAGCTGTTTTGCATGTGTACTCTCTGTACTCTCCTGATAGTACACCTTATTTTTTTTTGTTTTTTCAACTGTGAGGCTTGTTATTTGTTTACCATAATTTATTGTAAGATGTTTGGAGATATTTTATAAAGAATTTGTTGATTTTTAGAGTTATTTTGTATATGTAATCTCTATACTCTCATAAGGGTACATCATATTTTTTTAATTTTTTTAACTGTGGGGCTTATCACATGTTTACCATAACCTATTGTAAGATTTTTGGAGTTGTTTCATGAAGAATTTATTAGTTTTTGGAGCTATTTTGCATGTGTACTCTCTGTACTCTTATGAGAGTACACCTCATTTTTCTAAATTTTTTTAATTATGGTTTTTCATATGTTTACTATATCTCATTTTAAACTGTTTGAAGATGTTTCATGAAGAATTTGCTGATGTTTGGGGCTATTTTGTATGTGTAATCTCTGTACTCTCATGAGGGTATACCCCATTTTTCTAAAACTTTCAACTATAGGGCTTGCCATATGTTTACTATATCCTATTGTAAGCTATTTGGAGATGTTTTATGAAAAGTTTGCTAGTTTTTGGAGCTATTTTGCATGTGTACTCTTTGTACTTTCCTAAGGGTATACCTTATTTTTTTCAATTTTTTCAACTCTGGGGCTTGTCATTTGTTTACCATAACCTATTGTAAGATGTTTGGAGATGTTTATGATGCATTTGCTAGTTTTTGGAACTATTTTGTATGTGTACTCTATGTACTCTCATGAGGGTACACCTTATTTTTTTTTTTTAATTTTTCAACTGTGGAGCTTGTCACATGTTTACCATAACCTATTATAAAATGTTTGGAGATGTTTAATGAAGATTTGCTAGTTTTTGAAGCTTTTTTGTATGCGTACTCTCTGTACTCTCATGATGGTACACCCCATTTTTCTAAAATTTTTAACTATGGGGCTTGTCATATGTTTATTATATCTCATTGTAACATGTTTGGAGTTATTTCATGAAGAATTTGCTATTTTTTGGAGCTATTTTGCTGTTACTTTGTGTACTCTCATGAGGGTACACTCCATTTTTTTAAAATTTTAACTATAGCTTGTCATATGTTTACTATATCCTACTTTAAGATATTTGCAAATATTTTATGAAAAATTTGCTAGTTTTTGGAGCTATTTTGCATGTGTACTCTCTGTACTCTCCTGAGGGTACACTTTATTTTTTCAATTTTTTAACAATGGGGCTTGTCACATGTTTACCATAACCTATTATAAGATGCTTGAAGATGCTTCATGATGAATTTTCTGATTTTAGGAGTTGTTTGCATGTGTACTCTCTGGGCCTCCATTGTGCAAAAAATGTTCTCATTAATTCACTTTTCATTTTGAAGTTTAAAATGTATGGGAAAAGGATAACTTCCAAATGCAAGCCAACTAGCATTAGAGCGGTGTTTGATACTATTTAGCACACTTTAATGATGAAGTTCTTGACATTTTATGAAGGCTACATTTGCATCAATTTATTAGAATGCATGAAATTCAATAAGATTCAACTGTCATCACTTCAATCATGTCTTGTTGGAATATAGAAAAGCAGGTATTTTATTTTGGTGGTCAATGCATTCCTTTCACCTCCAATGAAGTTGCATTAATTATAGGGATGCCAAACAGAGGGGAGAAGGTCATATGGCAAAAATTCCCACTTTCAAAGTTCAACTTAGTGGATTTTAAGAATAAAATTGAGAAGTTGGATTATATGTTGACTGCAGCACAATTTGTGTAGTTGTACATACGATTTTTACTTTCAAATATTTTTTATATATCACAATTATAGAGTGGCATCAGAATTGATAGCATATGCTGACAATATAGAGAGATTTATTGATTATAATTGGCCAGAAGCCATCTGGAGCTTCCTGGTTTCAAAGTTTGATGGTATTACGACACAGAAGGCACCCGTACATGAGTGGCCTTGTCACTCTTCTAATGGTATATTTTACATCTTCAAATTTATATTATTTGATGCATTGAAGTTAAGTTATGTAAATATTCGTTACAGATTTGAGCATCATAGCACATAGGAATCATAAGGCCACCCATTCCTTCTACAAAGCCACGTATGTTACGATGGCCAAACATAAAGTTTGCAAATGATTCCTTCAGTGGTTTGCAAGGACACCAGGTGACGTAAAATAAATTCACTTTATTTCTAATGTATTTATTCATATTATAAATCATCATATTTTCTTATCACGTCCGCCTTTCTTCATTTGAGGACATATCAGAGGAGGAGACCTGGCTCCTTAAAATAGTGCCCTTTATTCACCAGACAACCCATGTCGAGCCCGATAGTAGCCTCATTGCATGTCCAAGGAGTGGAGCCCCAAGTGAATCTCCATACATCTCTCAATTCTCCCACCAATGTATCACCATACATCATTGCTCTGGGCCCATGGGAAAGAGTATCATTTTCAAGCCAATAATGAGACAATCGATGGTTTTGATTATGGTAGACTGAGGTGATGGTTGTGATGAGGGTCCTGTTGGGGAAGCTCTGGAGGCTACACAAGAGTCGCCCCTGAGGAGGCTACCATAGGGAAGCACAGGCTACTGTGGGAAGCTTCATGGAGGCATGGAAGTGGAGTCTCCAGTGAAGCTTCTATGGAGGTTACCACAGGGGAAGTTCCTGAGGAGGCTACCATAGGAGAAGCTCCTATGGAGGTTTCCACTAAGGAAGCTCTTGTGGAGGCTTCCACTGGACAGGAAGATGTTGCTCAGGCCTTACTGGGTAGCATTGAACATGGTGTGAAGGCTAGGAAACTAATGAAGAGGAAATCTGTATCCTCCCCATTCACACAACGCATGTGTGAAGTCACTAAAGAAATAACTTTTGTTGCAACTACGGATGTATAGCAAATAAGAGGTATTACTTTACTTTTCTTTTAGTTTAATCTAATAAAAGTTAATTTCAGTAATTTTTTATGTAGGTTAACAAAGATGTTCCAATATCAGTGGATGAACCAACGATTAGTGGTTGAGGAGCATCAGGCGGATGTAGTCTTCATCTTAGAAGATTTAGCTTTAATTCACAATGAATCTAGCTCTTAAACCTTATTAATTTCTTACTGCCAACTGAATCACATGATATTATAGACTTCTCATCAAGAGATTTCCTACCCAAGCCAATGTTGTAGCTCATTGACACCTCGTGCTCCCAATTCAAGGACAAGCAAGTCATTTTTAAGTTTATCTTATTTTGTATACATAAAATCTCCTTTTTATTTTGTAATGCTCACATTCCCATGCTTCTCACATGCAAGACTGATAGCGTATTCTCAGCAGGCAAATCATTATTGCAAGAGGCCAAATTGATGAGTTGCTGATAGATCAGTATCTATCAAATGCACATGTTGATGCCTTCGCCTTTTTACTGGCCGAGAAGTATAATATCTGTCCTAGGCTATATGTCCCCTGTCTGTATGTTTCATGCCTACACTGGGTGAGTTAGTGCATGAAATTTTGGGTTATATGATCCCTTCCAAAGTTTTGATAGTTATAAGCTACAAATTATAAACTTTTTCTTGAATTTTTATAGAGTTATGCTAAATATGGCCTACCAAAACAAAGCAAAATGTTCATCCAAAGATACATCATAGTGTTTCTAAAGTCGACTTACTCTTACTTCCGCTATCAATTAGCATTGGATACCATATAAGGGGCTTGGTATTTTTATGACACATAACCAAACCCAGCCCATAATGTCATTCTTCTTGATATTGTAAGAAATATTCTCATTTTCAGTTTGCCTTAAGTGCATACTTTGTGCCTAACTCTTGACATTTATTTTTTTACTCTTTAGATCAAATTACTCATCGAAGATGCTGATCAAATTTTTCAGAGCGATCTTATAGATGGCCAATTGAAGTGATTAGTAGGCTACCAATCCAAGAAAATAGTATTGACTGTGGGATGTTTGTGTGCAAATACATGGAGGCAGTGATCAACAAACCTCTAGTGGACTGGGCTGACCACCATGATTGGCCAAAGAAAATGAATTGCTTTAGAGATGAGTTTGCTTATGCTATTTTTTGTTTAGGGATGGAATAAATGAGTTGAAAATTATTGAATTGAAGAAGTTTGTTGTGCATATGAATGCAGTGTTTAGAAATCTAACTATGTGGTGGGTTTTTGGAGCTTTGAATGTTTACTCTCTGTACTCTCATGAGAGAACACTCTATTTTCTCAGTTTTTTTCAGCTATTCTTTAATTTCATATTTAAGATATGCCATTATAAGCTGTTTGGAGTCTGTTGGTGGGGTTTTGGATTAATTTTGAATATGTACTTTCTGTACTCTCAGGAGGGTACACCCCATTTTCTCAAATTTGTTCAGATACTCTACCCTTTCTTTCAGTTATATATTTAGTGGATGCTACCCTAAGCTCTTTGGGGGGTGTTTGGTAGATTTTTGGATCAGTCATGTACTCTCTGTATCCTCATGAGAGTACATCCCATCTTCTTAAGTTTTTTTAAATATTTTACCCTTTCTGGAGATAATATGTGTAGTAGATGCCATTATAAGCTATTTTGAGATTGGTCTGATTAGTTTTGCAATTATTTTATACTCTTATGAGAGTACACCTCATTTTCTCATTTTTTTATAATTATTTTATCCTGTTTGGAGATAATATGTTTAGTAGATGCCTTACAAATTGAGGTCGCTTGGTGAGTTTTGGGATTTTTTGACTGTTTTCTCATTCTCATGAGAGTACACATCATTTTCTCCTTTTTTTCAGCTATTTTATTCTATTTGGAGATAATATGTTTAGTAGATGTCATTACAAGCTTTTTGGAGGCTGATTGGTTAATTTTGGATCAGTTTTGCATCTATACTCTCTATACTCTCATGAGAGTACATCCTATTTTCTCATTTTTTTCTACTATTTTACCCCCATTTGGAGATAATATGTTTAGTGGATGCATTTATTATATATTTGGAGGCTGCTTGGTGGATTTTGGGGCTATTTTTTATATGTACTCTCTGTACACTCTTGAGAGTGCACTCTATTTTTTTTATTTATTTTAGCTATTTTATCATGTTTGGAGATAATATATTTAATAGATGTCATTACAAGCTGTTTGGAGGCTGATTGATTAATGTTTGGATCAGTTTTGTATTTGTACTCTCTATACTCATGAGAATACATCCCATTTTCTCATTTTTTTTCAGTTATTTTACCCTGTATGGAGATAATATGTTTAGTGGATGCCTTTACAAGCTATTTGGAGGTCGTTTTGGTGAGTTTTGAGCCAGACTGTATTTTCACTCATTAGTACACTTATTTTCTCATTTTTTTTAACTATCTAATCTTATTTGGAGATAATATGTTTAATATATGCAATTATAAGCTATTTGGAGGCTGATTGGTTAATTTTTGGATTAGTTTTACATCTGTACTCTCTATACTCTCATGAGAGTACACCTCATTTTCTCTTTTTTTTTCTTAGTTATTTTATCCTGTTTGGAGATAATACGTTTAGTAGATGTGTTTATTATATGTTTGGGGACTGCTTGGTGAATTTTTTGAGATAATATATTTAATATATGTCATTATAAACTATTTGGAGGCTGATTGATTAGTTTTTAGATCAATTTTGCACCTGTACTCTTTATACTCTCATGAGAGTACACCCTAATTTTCTCATTTTTTCAGCTATTTTACCCTGTTTGGAGATAATATGTTTAATATGTGTCATTACAAGCTGTTTGGAGGCTAATTGGTTAGTTTTTAGATAGCTCAGTTTTACATCTATATTCTATGTACTCTCATGAGAGTACACTCTATTTTCTCATTTTTTTTCAGCTATTTTACCCTGTTTAGAGATAATATATTTAATAGATGCTATTACAAGGTGTTTGGAAGCTGATTTGTTGGTTTTGGATCAGTTTTACAAATGTACTCTATGTACTCTCATGAGAGTACATCCAATTTTCTTATTTTTTAGGTATTTTATCCTATTTGGAGATAATATATTTAATAGATGCCATTACAAGCTATTTGGAGGCTGCTTAGTGAGTTTTTGGGGCTATTTTACATCTGTACTCTCATGAAAGTACACCTAATTTTCTCATTTTTTCAGCTATTTTACCTTATTTGGAGATAATATGTTTAATAGATGCCATTACAAGCTGTTTGGAGGCTGATTAGTTAGTTTTTGGATCAATTTTGTATCTATACTCTCTATACTCTCATTAGAGTATACCTCATTTTCTCATTTATTTTAGTTATTTTATCCTGTTTGGAGATAATATATTTAATAGATATCATTATAAGCTGTTTGAAGGCTAATTGGTTGATTTTAGGATCAGTTTTGTATCTGTACTCTCTATACCCTCATGAGAGTACACCCCATTTTGTCAAGGTTTTTCAGATATTTTATCCTGTTTGGAGATCATATGTTTAATAGATACCATTATAAGCTATTTGGGGGCTGCTTGATGGATTTTTGGAGCTGCTTTGAATATGTACTCTCAGTACTCTCATGAGAGTACACCCCATTTTCTCAATTTTTTAAAACCATTTTACCCTGTTTGGAGATAATATATTTAGTAGATGTCATTATAAGCTATTTCGAGACTGATTGATTACTTTTTGGATCAGTTTTACTTCTATACTCTTCGTACTTTCATGAGAGTATATCTCATTTTCATGTAATTCTAAAATATATTATGATTAAAATTTTAAAAAAGATATTATTACTCTATTTTCAAAATTCTAAATAATTGGGATGTGGATTGGTTTTTATTTGGATTTCATTAGCTTTTGACAAGCACTGCAGTAGATTTAGGGGATCATTCCGGAGCACTTTTATTTTTATTTTATTTGATACTGATTATAATTTGAAATGAAATAATTTTGACATAGTAAAAATGTATTTGAAGTTTTAATAAATATTAAATAAATTAATTTTATACAATAATGATGTCTAGTAATGATCGAAGGTAAAATAGTTATTTCTAAAAATATTTACATAACCTAGAAAATATTTTGAATATTCCTGAAACTAAACTTTTTTTTGTAAAAATAAAAATAAGTGATATGGTAAAGATAAACTAAGTAATTAAATTTTTAAATATAAAATAACAAATTTAAGATGAAAATATTTAAAAGCACTTGTAGTTACTTCTGTTTGGCTATAACTACTTGGAAGTTTAATTTTGACTTATCTGAAATAAGTAAAAAATATAGGAATTGAAAGTTTTATATAAATTTGAGTAGTTCTCTACTAAAATAGGTAAGTTCAACCCTTACAAAATAATTTGGATCCAAACTTAGAATCATTCCTATAACACTTTATAAAATACGTGCGTGATAAGAGCACTACCAATTACTCAAAATAGTTTGAATCCAAACTTTAAAAAATTCCTATCATGCTTTATAAAATACATGTGTGATAAGAGCACTTCCATTTACTCCAACTAATTCTGATCCAAACTTAAAATCATGCTTTATTTTATTTTATTTTCATTTTTTTAAAATAGAAAATAGTATAAGAGCACTACCATTTATCAAAAGTTCAATGTCACAGTCCAATATATTCTAATAATTTATTAAATATTATTTATTGTTTTGCTGAAAGAACTAAAACATAGTTGAAAGTTTTATAAAAAATTAAGAAAATTCTCTTTAAACCTAATCTATTAATTTGATTTTTTTTTATTTCTTGTATTCCCTAAACAATGAAAATTTTATAAGAATTAAGAAAATTTGTGTAAAGTTATAAGCTATTCGGAGGGTGCTTGGTGGATTATCAAAGCTGCTTCGGATGTATACTCTATTTACTCTCATGAGAGTACACCCCATTTTGTTAGTTTTTTTCAGATAGTCTACTATGTTTGGGGATAAAATGTTTAGTAGATGCATTGTAGAATTTTGAGGCTTATTTTAAAGCTTTGAATCTCTCAGAATACAACCCATTTTTTTAGTTTTTCGATGTCTACCAATTCTTTCATTCATATGTTTAAGTATGTCATTACAAGCAATTTGAAGGTCGCTGGTGGATTTTCTGAGCTTTTGCATGTGTACTGATTTCTCATGAGAGTACACTCATTTTCATTTTTCGATAATTTCTACCCTGTTTGGAGATAAAATATTTAGTAGATGCAAATGTAAGCTGTTTGGAGATTTTTTGTTAGTTTTTAGAGCTATTTTGCATGTGAACTCTCTATACTCTCATGAGAGTACACCTTATTTTCTCAGTTTTTTTAGATATTCTACCCATTCTTTCATTCATATTCAAAGATGCCATTCCAAGTGTTGGAGGTCGCGAAATTTAGATTTTTGTACTCTAGACTCATGAGAGTACATATTTTTTAATTTTTTTGATATTATCTTTTGGAGATAAAAATATTCAGTAAATTTTGGTAATATAACCTTACTCTATGAGGGAATATTTAGTGATTTAAAGTACAAAATATCAACAAAGACATTAAAACATAAAGATATACAAAGGTTACATTCCAAGTATAACATAAGAACTACTAATTGACACTTTCAATCATTAAAGTATATAATTAAGAAATTATAAACTAAATGATATCATGCATTAAAATGTTTCTCTAATGATATCCATCATCACTTTGTGTACCATTCAAAATTGAATTGATTATTGTTGAGCTTGAGTTAAATTCTTAAAATAGAACATTATATCAACATATATAAGAGCATGAATGAAGGGTTTTCCATGCAAACCTCTAAAAGCACTCTATAATACATGTTGCAATGGGTGACCCTACATGGTCTCCACTCACAAATTTTGTTCTTTTCTAGAACATTAAAATATAATGGTTTAAAGTTTAACAACAATATTATTTATAAATTAGGTAGAAAATTACTCTTGACTTTTTAATATTCTTTTAACCTTGCATTTGAAACACCCTTACTTAAGATCCTTTAAAAGTCTTTTATTTTGTAGTTAACTTCTTTTTCTTAGATGTTCTATCAATTGGAGATGAATTCCCACATAATATAAAGTCGACATTATTAGATAGTTTTTTAAGGAACCCAACATATACTCCTCAGCTTTCTTATTACCTTATGTCGTGATGCTTATTTGATATGCATATCGACTGATATGATTCCAAAAAATAATGACTGTTTCATTTCCATCATTGCCTTGCACATCTTTTAAGTTCCTGTAAGAACTATCAGAGTAGATATCCCTCTTTGCTCTGGTTGACCATCGCATAAAAAGATACTTCTCCAGAATGTGCACAATATTTGACTAACTCATGATGTAGTACAAAGCACCCCATCATTTCAATTTTTTACAACTAAGTTACATTTATGCATATCTTATCAAATGGATGTCCATATTTTGGAAGAACTTTTATTCTCTATGTTTCACCAAATACCTATGGATTGTTCTAACACATTTTTTTGCTAATCATCCAACTCCATGCAAAATTATTTTCAAATATTGTATAAAGCTTTCTTGTATAAACATAGCTTATTGTTTTAAAATGGACTGGTTTAACAACAATTGCGATCGGCTATTGAAATCTTTATCATATTCATTCGCCGCTTATGTAACCTTCTCCAATCCTAAGAAATAATGTGATTGAACTATTTAGAGATTTCATGACATACATTATTCGTGGACTTACTACACTGCATTGACAAGATACTCAAACAGAATGAGTCTTTACAGAATGCGGTGGACTACATGCATCTAATTTTATATAGCTCAGACAGTCAAGCATGATCATGTAAATTACCTTCTTCCAGCATGGTAGATCAAGTTTGCTCAAACTCTTCCTGTGAGTCACACTTGCTCATGCATGTATAAAAGAGACTTTTCACTATCTTATTACTATTAAAGCAATATACCTGGGAGCTGCAAACCTCTAAGCAACCCATGTGTATAACGAATTTGATAAATTTCTCCTCATTGTCTTGATCGGAATATTGGTTATAGGATGCCAATCATTTATTAACTGAGAAATATTTTGAATAGCCATGAATGACAATTATCTATTCTCGATAAAGGCTACTAAATAAGATATTTTGCGATGATTCACTCCAAAAAAAGTCAATGATAAGATTATATTTATAGTCAATAACTTATATCAAAATTATGACATCCCCAAATAATCATTGTTTGTGAAAACCAGAGTGAAAGTTTATGCCTTAGCCTGTTAATCAATTGTAATTAAAGACAACAAGAGACACCTTTTTTAATTGGAAAACCCAAAGAGAAAACTACTTAAAGAAAAGCTTCCACTATGTTTTTTACAAAGTCTTCCCATAACTGATTAATTGCATATGATAGGAAAAAATTTCTAAGAACATCATTGTAATATTTTGAAGTAGTGGAGATGTATGACAATTAAAATGAATACACATGGTGGTCATGACCTAAATTCTAACTCTTTGAGGATCTTCTCAGCTTCTTCTTCCTCTGCTTGGGCTTTTCCTTTCTTCCTCGGCTCTTCTCTTCTTCCTGCCTCCTCTTCCTTGTTTGACTCTTCTCTTCCTTTGTCTGACTCTTCTTCCTTACTTGGACTCTTCCTCTCTTCCTTGCTTGGGCAAATTCCCAAGGATCAACAATCTTACATGGTTGATGAGATCTCAATCCTCCTCCTCTTCTTCCTTGCTTCAGCTCCTCTTCTTCTTCACTTCATTTGTTCTTCACTTGGCCTCATGTAGGAATGAATCTATTTATAGATGGGATGACATTCTTGTAAATTCATGTAAAGCCCGTACCACTCCCTCGATCTTAGGATGATTCCTTTATCATTTGATATTTTAGCATTTATGCTCAAATGAAGTCGCAATTATGAGATCTTCTCTAGATCCGCTTCGACGCTGATTATTATAAACATTTTATATTTGAGAGCTATTTTGAGATTTAATTGATGTCCCAAAGATTCTAATGATATTTTGCTTGATGATCACTCAAAATCATTTTTTTACATCAAGATTTTTTATAATGATATTTTGAGCCATATCAATCATATTCTATCCTTGACACGCCATTGCTCCAAAAAAAACTAACCAAGCTATCCAACTCATCAACTTGGACATCCCATGCAAACATTCCATCCTCCTCTTGCCTTTCCTTGAATAGTTGTATTAATGCATTACTATCACCATTCACAATCTTTGATATTCTCTCTTTTTGGATATAATTGAAAGCATCTCTTTTTGTGAAGCCAATATTCTCCATGCCACCAACTTCCTCACTTAGATAGCTATACATCGCTTTAATTCCAAACACACATTGACTTCAACAAAGCGCCTTCTCATCATATGCCTTTGATCTAAAGAAAATTCACTTTGCCAATGAATGATTATGACTTTCTATATATTTTTAACCTTTCAATTCTCATCTAAATCAATATAAAATCTAATCATGGTCGACAACCACTCTCAGATCTATTTTTTTGAAATTTGATTGAGTAGCTTTATATATGCCTTTACCTACTTTTATAAAAAAAATTCTTTGATTTCAAATTCTTCGAGTTCGACCAATAACTAGTATGATCTTTTCTAACACTGAATCTAGTTGGATGTGCATAATCACACTATAATGCATATGCCTCCTTTTCATTATGAACAGTGGTGCCAAAGAGTTTGCCCACAATTGAGTCATTATACATAACGGCTTCATCATCGCACCGATTATTTACCTCATTCACCTGCGCAGACACAAATATGTTTCATGCAAAATAATTCCAAAAACTAGCAAATTCTTCATTAAACAACTCCAAACATCTTACAATAGGTTATGGTAAACATGTGACAAGCCCCACACTTGAAAAAACTAAAACAATAAGGTGTACTCTCATGAGAGTAGTAAGAGTACACATATAAAAGTAGTTCTAAAAATCAACAAATTCTTCATGACACATCTCCAAACATCTTATAATAGGTTATGATAAACAAATGACAAGTCTCACAGTTGAAAAAAATGAAAAAATAAGGTGTACTCTCAGAAGAGTACAGAGATTACACTTGCAAATAGCTCCAAAAAATACTAAATTTTTCATGAAACATCTCCAAACAGCTTACAATAAGATATAGTAAACATATGACAAGCCCCACAGTTAAAAATTTTAGAAAAATAAGGTGTACTCTCATGAGAGTATAAAGAGTACACATTCAAAATAGTCCCAAAATAAGCAATTTTTTATGAAACATCTCCAAACAGCTTACAATGGGATATAGTAAACATATGATAAGCCCACAATTAAAAATTTTAGAAAAATAGGATGTACCCTCATGAGAGTACAGAGAGTACACATTCAAAATAGCTCCACGAATCACCAAATTCTTCATGAAATATCTCCAAATATCTTACAATAAGATATAGTAAACATATGACAAGCCACATAGTTAAAAATATTGAAAAAAATGAGGTGTACCCTCATGAGAGTATATAGAATATACATGCAAAATAACTCTAAAAACTAATAAATTCTTTATGAAATATCTCCAAACATTTTCCAATGGGATATATTAAATATATGACAAGTCCCATAGTTGAAAAAAATTAAAAAAATAGGGTGTACCCTCATGATAGTACAGAGTACATGCAAAATAGCTTAAAAAATCACCAAATTTTTCATGAAACACTCCAAACAACTTACAATGAGATATAGTAAACATATGACAAGCCTCAGTTAAAAAGTTTAGAAAAATGAGTTGTACTCTCATGAGAGTATAGAGAGTACACATACAAAATAGCTCCACAAATCACCAAATTCTTAATGAAATATCTTCAAACATCTTACAATAGGATATAGTAAACATATGACAAGCCCCATAGTTAAAATTTTTGAAAAAAATGAGGTGTACCCTCATGAAAGTATAGAAAGTACACATACAAAATAATCCAAAAACTAGTAAATTCTTCATGAAACATCTCCAAACATCTTATAATAGATTATGGTAAATAAATTGCAAGCCCCATAATTAAAAATTTTGAAAAAAAATGAGGTGTACTCTCATGAGAGTATAGAGAGTACACATACAAAATAATCCCAAAACCAGTAAATTCTTCATGAAACATCTCCAAACATCTTCCAATAGGATATACTAACATATGACAAACCTCACAGTTAAAAAATTTGAAAAAAAAATAAGGCATATCTTCATGAGAGTATAGAGAGTACATATGCAAAACAGTTCCAAAAATCAATAAATTTTTTCATGAAACATCTCCAAATATCTTACATTAGGTTATAGTAAACATATGACAAGCCCCACAGTTGAAAAAACTTAAAAAAAAGGGTATACTCTCATGAGAGTACAGAGATTACACATGAAAAATAGTCCCAAAATCTAGCAAATTTTACATGAAATATCTCCAAACATCTTCAAATGGGATATACTAAATATATGACAACCCCCACAGTTAAAAAAATTGAAAAAATAAGGTGTACTCTCATGAGAGTACACATACAAAATAGCTCCTAAAACTAACAAATTCTTCATGAAACATCATCAAACATCTTACAATAGATTATGATAATCATATGACAAGTCTCATAGTTGAAAATACTGAAAAAAATAAGGTGTACCATCATAAGAGAGTACATATACAAAATAACTCCAAAAATCACCAAATTCTTCATGAAATATCTCCAAACATCTTACATTAGGTTATGGTAAACATATGAAAAGCCCCATAATTGAAAAAAATTAAAAAATAGGGTATACCCTCATGAGAGTAGAGAGAGTGCACATGCAAAATAATCCCAAAAATTATCAAATTCTTCATGAAACATCTTCAAACATCTTACAATAAAGATATACTAAACATATGACAAGCTATGTAGTTGAAAATTTTGAAAAAAATGAGTTGTACTCTCATGAGAGTATAAAAGGTATATATGCAAAATAACTCCTAAAATCAAAGAAAGTCCTGTTAACTCCAAACAAGATAGAAATATATATTACATAAAAGAATTTTAAAGAATATCACTAACTCTTTCAAAAAAATTGTACATATAAAATGGTCGAGAAATTTTACCAATGCATTCTTATTCAATACACCATCCGCTAAATTGGACGTAATATTAAGGCCACAACTTCCAAATTCGTTCTCCATCTTCACAGTTTTTTCTAAAAAATGAAATAAGATTTTTTGTTTCTCTCTCTAAGCTCAGTTTATCTAAAAAAAAAATATATTATGTCCTAAATGTATTTATATATTTTAAATTTTTTGGGCGTATTCAAACGATGTATTTCCTGCATTTTAATGGAATGAGCTCAGCTGAGCCGGATTAAGGTTAACAGTATCGTTAAGTTATAACATTTCTAAATTAAGATTAATTATATTTTAATACTAAATATGTGCTATATTTTGATTGATATTTTCTCCTAATTATGATGCGCGATCCTTCCTAAAGAATCTGCATAAGAAATTAATCATCGTCTGAGAGAATCAGCATCTCAAATTATATGAGATCGTAAATTGATTTTAATAATGACATTAAAATTTGGTTCGTAGAACCTTCAATCAAATTTTTTTATAGAAAACTGTCGGAGATCATTTTTTTTATTTTATTTACCTCATTCAAATTATCAATATTTCCAGCTGTCTTTGGCCGACAATTTCGTGTACCACAGCTGGATCGCCAACTTCAAGTAGAAAAAAATTTGCATCAGACAATCAAGGTATAACCAGATTCACCTAGCAATATTTCAAATGACACAAAATACACGATCTAAAATAATCTAACGGTATTAAATCAGTTGTATATCTATACATCCGGCACAGACTCTTAGATGTTTTCTATACGTGATCGGCACATGGCTCCTAAACTCCAATTAAACTAACTGTACTTTTTGTTAACCAGAGTTAAGATTTGGTTTCTTCCTCCAGTTCCCTGCTTTTCCTATTAGTCTAGAAACCGCACAGCACAACTGTGCTTCCCGTCCGTTAAAAGAGAGGGAAAGAGATCAGTAGAGAGAGAGAGAGAGAGAGAAGAGAGAGAGAGCAATGGCGAAGACTGGTTTATCTTTTACCCTTGTAATGGCAACCATGGTATTGTCATTATGGGTGGCGACGGCGAGAGGTCACAACATAACGGCGATCCTGGATGGCTTCCCAGATTACAGCGTCTACAACAGCTACATGACGCAGACGAAGGTCGCCGACGAGGTGAACTCTCGGGAGACGGTGACCTGCCTTGTGCTGCCCAACGCAGCTATGTCCGCCTTGGTCGCAAAGCACAGCCTTGCCGCCATCAAGAGCGCGCTTCGCCTCCTTGTCCTTCTGGACTACTTCGACCCGCAAAAGCTCCATGATATCCCCCAAGGAACCACACTCACCACCACTCTCTACCAGACCACCGGCAATGCCCCAGGCAACCTTGGATTCGTAAATATAACCAATATCCGGGGCGGTCGCGTAGCATTTGGTCCCGCCTCTCCCGGCTCCAAGCTCGCGTCGGATTACACCAAATCTGTACGCCAGATCCCTTACAATATCTCCGTTCTTGAGATCTCCGCCCCGATTATCTTCCCCGGTCTGCTCGATGCCCCTTCTGCTGCCGATTCAAACGTCACTGCACTTCTGGAGAAGGCTGGATGCAAGACGTTCGCTTCCCTCCTCGTCTCCACCGGCTTACTGAAGAATTTTCAGTCTGCAATGGGCAAGGGACTTACCCTGTTCGCTCCCAACGATGAAGCATTCAAGGCAGATGGCGTCCCAGATCTGAACTCTCTCAGCAGCGCCGACCTCGTTACGCTGCTTCAGTACCATGCCCTCTTGTCCTACACCCCGAAGGACTCACTTAAGTCTGCTGATCACCCGATCTCCACCATGGCGACCGGGTCCTCCGGTAAATTCGATCTCACCGTATCCTCTCAAGGCGATGACGTCACGCTCCACACAGGAGTGGATTCGTCCCGAGTGGCTAACACTGTCTTAGACGATACTCCCGTCTGCATTCTAACCGTCGACAGCGTCCTTCTTCCCCTGGAGCTCTTTGGACATGCTCCGGCCCCAGCGCCTGGTCCGTCTTCTTTGTCTCCGTCACCATCTACGCCAGCACCAGCCCCCGCGCCAAAGTCCGCTAAAGCTCCGTCTCCACTGCCTTTATCGCCGCCGGCACCGCCAACTTCATCTCCGGCGGCGTCACCACAGGCGGCTTCGGACAAGGCCGATGAGAAGAACTCATCAGGAGCTGCGGAGGTGGTGAGGTCGTTTGCTACGCTTACTGCGGTGGGCGTCGCGGCGCTGTGTGTGGCGGTGATGTGAGGCGATGGAAGTGGAACTTTTACGGTGAAACTGTCAGATGAGACTGATTAACGCCTGTGAATTTCAACAGTGGTTATATCTTTCGTTCTGATTTGAGTTCCTGATTTGTTATTTCGTATGTAATTTTTTAATGGAGAGGGCGATGCTTGTTTTGCTTTTTTGAACTTGATTGTTATGGATCTGTGATTTTTGTTTTCCTATTTTTGGGCATGTTGTGATTTTTGTTTTTCACTTTTGTCTGTCTTTCTAATTTTGAATTTTGGATTTTGTGCAGAGTTGTTTATTTCAATTGTGTTTGTGAGAAGATTATTGACCTCCTGCCCCGTGATCAGATCCAGCCTCGCCTGCGTGGTCTTGCAGATGGATTGCTGGCCTGCTTCTACGTTAAAGTTTCATATATATATATATATATATATATATATATATATATATATATATATATATATATATATATATATATATATATTACATATGAAGATATTTAACTTTTTAAATAAATAATTATATGATATCAAAAGTTTAGGTTGTTTTTATATAAATATTAGAATTTAGATGTTATAGAAATAAATAAAATTATATGATGTGTAGGTAAATTGTCATATTATTTATTTACTTAATGATTATTTGTATAGGATTAGATTTTTATATTCTCATATTAAAAAAATCATTTAATAGTTTTAAATAATAAAATGTAATTTCTTACATATTTTGTAATGTAATTATAAGATTAAATTATAAATATATAAAGATTTATAAATCTCTTTAAAGTTTAAGTTTAGTTTAAAAAAATTAAAAGAGTGTCACCTGAAATTTTATAATATTATTAGTTTGTTGTAAATTTATACTCTCACGAGAGAAATGATTTTAAAAAAAACGCCGATAAATTGTTATTTAAAATAAAAATCTTATAATAAAAAAAATAAAAAAGGAATAAACATCCAATTACATAGTGATTTTTGTAGCTACATCATCTAGGTAGAATCGTCATGTGATTTAGATTTTGTCTATATTCAATTATTCTGACTATGTAATGTATATATAATTCACAACGAAGAAAAAAAAAAAAAAAAAAAAAGTAAGGTTTACATGCATATCACATCATTCTTAAGCATTTATATATCCAATATAAGAAATTTAATATTTATAAATATAATATTTTTATGCATATATTTTATTTAAAAATTAATAATAGTAATATTATATAAATAAATATTAGTATTTAGATATTAGATATGTAAATAAATAAAAATTCGATGGTATTTTTGCAAATCTCTTAAAAAAAATTTAGAATAAACAATCGTAATTTGAGGTTAATATCAAATTATTTTTATATTGCATAAGATAATAAATTTTTTTATTAATTGTTGAAGCAAAAAATATTTTAATAATTATTATAAATTATATATATATATATATATATATATATATATATATATATATATATATATATATATATATATTTATTTATTTATTTATTTATTTATTTATTTATTTATTTATTTATAATTACAAAATGTGCCTTCTATGTATGATTCTATTATAAATTAATTTGTTAGAGAAAAGTTATTTTCTTAAGTAATAAATAAAATTATTGTCTTGCATAGTTTGAAGAATAACTTGTTATCATTTGGCTAAAGTTTACTATTTTGCATGATTGTCAAACGATTTCAAATCTTTTATTTATTTATTTATTTATTTTAATAGATTCTATGTACTGATCATGTAAAATTTATTTGAAAGTCAAATAATACATGTTATAGTAGTTATGAGTTAAAGAAACAATCTGTATTTACATAATAATTTATGTTTTGTTTTCTACGCCAAATAATGCAAACTATTGCCCACTTAATCCCTTGGATTGTTAATCTAAAAGTTGTAGTGTTAATTATAAATTTAGACCATACCTTGAGGAATGACTAAATAAAGGTGATAATTGTTTACATGATGTCATTGTGTGGACCATGGGATTATGTGTGATTTTTCCTTATATCAACTCTTAAGAATGCAAGCGATGACATGAATCTCCTTGTGAGAAGTATTTGCCTTATATTTGGAGATGAGCCTACGAGAATAAGAAGAGAGAGACTATCCTCCCACCATATTTCTATTTATGATAATAAGAATTATCAATCGCTTTTTATCATAAAGTGCCATTGAGTCATTAAGTTTGCATTTGAGACGGCATGCATTTTGCGATACGGTTCAAACCACACTGCTCAAGTATTTGGAGAGTAGCAGTGCAATTGCAATAGGGCTACATTTTGTAAAATTTACGAATAAAAATGTATGTTTTCTAACATGACCTAGCTGCTTGCAGTGGCGACCATAAAGGTGTGGGTTGACTTTTTAAAAATAAAAAAATGGTATATCTATCACAACTTCATTCAATATCTTCTTCTGCAATAATTCCATTATTTTTTTTCATATAACTACAATTGTCCTAAACATACTCTAAGTCTACATTCTCTATTTCTTTTCTCTTGTAATCTTATCTCAAGATGACCCATTGAATAGTGAGGTATGAAAATAGAGGGGTAACATTACTTAACATAATTATATTCATATATTAAGTATTTGTATGCACACATCTGTGCATGTATGTGCATGTAATTAAGTATATTTATTTTTTAAAAAAATGTGTATAGTTTATTTATTTTGATCAAAAGAAAATAACTAGTCATTGAATTGGGTTGGTCTAGAAAGTAAAAGTAAGAATAGTTGGTTCTAGACACTTGAGCTAATAACTTGTGTTTGAACATGATTTTAGACTTGTATTAACATCTTGTGAATGTAAAGGTTTTTATGAATATGGTAGTAACAAATTTCAGAAATTATTGTTGTGAATGGTGGATGGGATGATAATGAATGTCAGGGTTTGTCAATGCCAATGATGGTATCAATCTATAAGGAGTAATAAATGTTAACATCAGTTGAATTTAAGCATTAAAGGCTATATAATGATGATTATTGAAATTAAATAATCGTAGGATGGATGACAGTTGTCTTCATTTGACATGCAACATTGATATCAGTCAGCGATGAGCTATAGTGGAAAAGGGATTGACAAAAATGATCATTAATGTTAGTTGATAATTGCCAAAGGGCAAATATGGTGTTGTTGTAAGAATTAGTTAATGATGAGCTATGATAGGTGGGAAAATATTAGCATTGACATCGATCAATGATGATTTTCAATTTTGATTATTAGAAGTTATGTGCTAAAAGGTGTCCAGTTTGGTTGTCCTCTTAATTATAGATGGAGAACTCTGGAGTGCCAAAACAGCAAAGCCAATTAGTTGGCTTCTCAATTGACAATTAGAGTTATAAGAGTTCAAAATTTTTCTTCTCCGAAGACCTTCCTCAAATTTCTAAGAACATGATATATTTATAGATTTTTGGATGGAGCATTTTTATTACTTGTACAAAATCCTAAACTCTTCATCAAATGGTTCAAATAGATCCCATCAGCCACTTTATATTTTGGAAAATCTCAATGTTTAATAAAATAAAATTAAGCAATCTTAGGCACAGTAGATTCATAAAATCAAGATGCACATTTCAATAATTTAAATGAAAATTTTGAAAGATGTTGAACACCTCATATAACTCTAAGCAATCTCAATTATGATTTTGAATGTTTGATTTGAGTTTATATCATATAGTTCTTTTCATAGAATTCCCCTCTCTCAATCACGACTTTCTCAACAATAAAACTTAGTTTATCTCATAGCCAATCTCTAAACTTTCATCATAAATATTTGACTTTTATAGAATCTAAAATTTATATTAAATATTGCATTTCACAAAGTGATGTTTTCAATGATATATATATATATATATATATGAAAATTTATATTTCACAGCAAAACCTCTCGAATCAAATGCATTATTACATACAATTTCAAGATGACGGTCCAAGAATCAATTAGAAAGCAAACAATAAATTATTAAAAGAAAATTTGAAGTATATAATTTTTATATATTTATATATCTAATACTCAAAGTTTGAAATTTATAAATATAAAATTTTTATATATGAAAAGATGAATTTCATATTTAAAAAAATTAATGATAGTGCAATATTAAAAATTTGATGCTATTTATATACATATAAAATTTTAGAAGGTATATATGAAAATATATAAGATTTTGTTTTGTTTTGTTTTGTTTTTTTTGCTTTTTATTTTTTTTATTGATCGGTGAGCTCTTGAGGGTAATAAACTCATACACATGCACTTGATTGTGGATCACTGCATTGAGCGAGGCCCTCAACCTATATACCTCGTAGGTCTCATGCAAAATATATAAGATTTGTGTTAGGTAAGTAAATGACTCATTATTGTATCATACTTGTTGCGTGCTAGAGAATTTCGTATCAATACTTATTAAAAAAATAAATTTAAAAATATGTTTATAATGCGTTTATTAATTAACAAATTTGTTAAATATAATTTGATGGGCCAAACACAAATTGTTCTGCGGAATGATTTGCGTCTTATTGTTGAAAAAAAAAAGTTTTAAAATTATGAATTAATACTTTACTATTTATCGATTTACCTCTCGCAATTAAAAAGAAATGTTCTCATTTCGAGTGCCCGGTAAATATTTAAGTTGGCTGGGCGGGCATCTCTAAGGGGACACGCAGAGATGAGGTTGGCAGACGCATGTGCTCAGTGAAACCTCGGGACCATGACAATGAGAATCCATAGGCCCTGTGGCCTTGTAGCCATTTTTTAATAATAATAATAAAAAAACAAAATTATAGCTACTTTAAAATACCCAAATAATGAAACTTTATTTAGGTTTTTTTTTAGAAATTGAAACTTAATTCTCATTATTAAAAATAAGAATTTTTAAAATTAAAGATTAGAAATTGTTTAGGATAGATGTAATTATTTGAAGGAGTAATGATAGAGTTGTTAAAGTTATTATTCATAAAATTATGATGAATATTATAAAAATTTATTATTTTAAAAGTCAAATAATTGACTTTTGATTGTTGCTGTCCTCTATCAAGTTGGGTAGTCTTCTCATCACATTTTTTTTTTAAATTCAACTAAAAAATAATTTCTCAAACATCACTTGTGCGATTTAGATTGCATCATAGATAAAAAATTATCTAAATATTGCGTTAATTTTCATTAACTTCTATAAAATAAATGATTTAAATCTGATAGATATGAGATGAAAATACTTTTTGATGTTACATTTAGTGCTTTAAAAAAATTTATTATCTTAAACTCGATCAAAATTTATTTTAAGTTTTGATTCAACTTAAATTTGAATAGGTTTGATTTCGAGCTTAGTATGCCCCACTCAAATGTAAATTGAATAAGTTAAAATGGCTATTATGATGTACTCTGTAATGCTTATGCTATAAGAATTTTAGATTTTTTTTCCACAGATGAGAAAGAATTTTCTATTTATTAAGATATCATCCAATTCTTTGAAATTTTTAATATATCACTCTATTTTACTAAATTCCTACTACTATATCACTGTTTTGTGACATTTTTTAATTTTTTTTATGAAAGAGAAAACTTATTCTAAATACATCAATATTATTTTAAAGATCATTGTTGCGTGGTAGAAAACCAGTTGTGGTAGAGTGAAAATTTACGTCTTAGCCTTGTTATGAAATCCAAAACTGTATTTAAAGTGACAAGAAAACTCCAGAAATTTTTACTTTAAAAAAATCTTGAAAAAAAGGGAAAAATCACTGGCATAAGAATCTTCCACTATGCATTTGTTGAATACAAAATTTCCGTGCGGGATTACAAAATTGTATATGAAGAGCATGATGAATCCGGAATCGGTCGCATCGATATAGTCCGCGTTGAGGTTGTAGCAGATTCTTAGTGGTAGCGAATGATAATGAATAAGCGGATAAGTGGCCGGCGTTGAAGGTCATCATGAAGGTGGCCAAATGATAACGATGCGAGGATAAGTGATGGCGGTGGGTGGTTGTGACCGTCAGTGGTGGTGATTGTCTTGAAGGATTTTCAATTTTAGAGCTCTCTCTCTCTTGCTTGGCTCCTTTATATGAGGAATGAGGGGATATTTATAGATTGGAAGAGTGGCGTCTCATAGCATGCAAAATCCGAACCACTCCCCTCCATTGGACGACTCAAAATGATTCATTTGATCATTCGATGTATTTTAAGTTTTTGAATGCTCAAATGAAGTCAGAATTATGAGATCTTGTGCTTGTTAGATCCGGCTCGTCAAGACGCTCGATTTGACTATAAACACTCTATGTTTAAGAGTTATTTAGAGATTTAAGTGATATTCCAAAGTTTTCAGATATATTTTAAGTCGCGATCCATTTAATTTGGGGATCAACTTGCTTTTGACATCAAGATTCGTGCTTCGACTAGTAGAATTTTCAATATCATATCAGTCATAGATATCTTATATATTGAAATTTTGAACCCTAATTTATGTGTGTGACTCTAAACTCTGTCATTAAACACATTTGATTAATGAAAATCCAGGTAGCTAATATCTCACCTGCATCTAATTTATATGTTTATATTCTTCATTCATGAATAAATACATAAAATAAATAAATATTGTATTCACCCTCACAACGACAAAATTATGTGAATAAATAAAATTACATTTAAAACTAAAATAAACAAAGATTCACACATACGAGATTCTTCAAAAATTAAAATTTTAGTAAATTATAAGTTAGCAACATAAAAATCTTTAATTGTGATGGTGAATTTAATAAAATCCCTACTTAACATCAAACCCAATGAATTCAATGCCAGAATCCTCAATCCCAACTCTCGCCACTAGCAATTAATTGACCATGCATTATTGCATGCTCATCTCACTTTTGATTAAAGTAGATTTGATCAAATTATCATATTATCATATTTTAGCATTTAAAGACAAATTAGAAGTCAAAAAAATCTATAATTTAGAAAATTTTACTGTTGCTTTTCAAATATTTGAACAATGCAGTTCGAATTGTACCGCAGATGAAACACCTTTTCAAACACATTCTTAATTTCAATCTTAGAAGTTAACGATCACAAAATTATCATAACTTATGTTAGAACTTCCTATGATTTTTGCAATAGCCACATAATCAGGGATGTGTTATTATGAAATAGAATTGTTGAAATAAAGCGATGACAAATATGATGTGAGATAAAAGATTTAGTGAATATTTGAACAACTCATTGTGTTGTCATAAATAATAATAATAAATAGATATGCAAGATATTTTAGTGTAGTGAATAAGAGAAGAGCTTAGACTTTAAATAAAAAAATTTAGTTCAAATATTTGTATATATATTGTGTATAAATTTGTAATTAAAGTCGCTTAAATGTCTCAAAAAAAGATCAATTTATTTTATATTATATATATATTTTAGAGAACTTTATTATTTTTAAAAGTATATGTTTTTAGTTTATTTTTAAATGCTTTCATTTTTCTATTTTTTTAATATTAAAATAATTTTTGACTATTTTGAGTTTTTTTTAAATAATAATAATTATTAAATATATTTTATTATGAATTAAACTATAAATAAAATTAAATAAAAAATAAAAAGTGAATGGAAATCGCCGCTCAATATATTTAAAAATCAAATTGTGGTTGGAATTCAGTTTGCTTTTCCCAACCCAACAATGCCCACACTAATAAGTAACTTTTACTCTCGTGGATAATTTAGAAAATAGAAAGTACTCGGTTGTAATTAAGGATCAAATAGCTGTAGCTATTTATAAAAACTAAAATATATATATATTAAAAGTGATTATTATTTATAAAAAAATTAAGATTAATAAAAAAATATTTATAAAAATAAGAAGTTTATACTAAATATTAAGATTAATATTATACATGCAAAATTTCTATTACACTAAGGTAAAATAAATTTAACTATTTTCAAATACATCCCAATACAATTTATTCAGAATAGTCTTGTAAAACTTTTAAATTTGTTTTTTTTTAAACAAATAATTTTTTAGCTATCACATTCTAAAATATTTGATTTTAAAAAAATAAATTATCATTTATAGAAATTAAAAAAAAAAAGTTTGTAAGGAAATGATAAAAAGGGGGCTTTACATACTATTACTCTATTCATGACTATTTACAAATTAAAAATCTTTAACATCAAAATATTAAATAGAGATTTAAATATTGAAATTCATATCAAAAGTTTAACCTATATTTTTTATTTTTATAAAATTCTTAATCATTTGATCACACAATGAACAAATAAAAAAAATATTATAGTTAAAACAATTAATAAAAGGTATTTAAATTGTAAATGCATATGTCTTAGGTGATAGATTTATAAATATTTCAAAAAAAATAATGAAAACCCGAAACGTCTGTTAGGTCACCATCAACACTTTTTTTTTTGCAATGCGTATTCACCAAACACCATATTTATTTTATGGGTGGGGATATCGTTATGATTCTGTCTGGGGCAACGTCGCGTTCAAATACGTATGTATCCCGGTTTACTTACTTTCCTTAGGTATAGGTGTCGCGGAGGATTCTCAGGGGTTTTGATTATGCTCATCTATCAATTGAGCTAAGAGAGGGTAGGTACCACACTGGCCTGTTACTAAACGACGAGGCCCCATCAAGCCTGCTCAGCTAACAAACAGGGAAAAAAAAAATGATGATCAGATTGTTTTAGCATTCACTGACAGGTTCACAGCTCAGTCTTCAAATTTGAAACCCTTCGGATTGGCAATGGGACCAGCGTGAGCTTTGTGAATACTATATATAATATAATATCTCGGACCAGAGCTGAACACGCTTAATAATGTGCACACATTGGTGTGCTTTGCGGTCCATTACTGTGAGTTGTTAAAATTAGATTTTTACTTCTCGGAAAAATATCAAACGTGATTTGGCAATAAGCCAAAAAATCATAATAATTGGTTATTAAATAAAGCTTTGTTCTTTGATTTGCCTATTAATAAGAAGTTATTAACTTAATTGTACAGTCTTTTAGCTGATTTGGTGGAATATGATTGGACTGGTGGCCGAAAGGGGAAGTTTCTTTGATGCGTGCGTGTTTGAAATGAAATATCTTCCTAATAGACTCATCCTTATAATGCAACAAAGCACAGACATTCTCATGGGTAGGCCATATAATAAAGCAAGTGAAAACTAATTGCAGGGAAGAATTATTTATAGATGACTTAGGACCATTTACTAACAGCAATAACTATGCGCATCTCTTGGGTTAGTTATCAATGCTTATTGGTTCTAAAAAATTGAAGAAAATAGAAATTCAAAGTTAGGTCAAACATATACATATAAATATATACACAATGATGAAATTAACTAAATTGAAAGAGAATATCTGTTGATAAATATTGGTTTACAAACACTAATTAATAAAAAGAGTGAAAATTGACATTGAGAATGGGACGTTAGTCAATAGATATTGATCAAAGAATAATGATTAGCTGATTGATGTCAAAAGTATGATGTTGGTCTATGGACTTTAATCCATTACGAAGGGCAACACTTTTTTTTTAGTCTATATTGATCGATAAATATAAGTCGGGTAAAGTAATCAAGAGATGTTGATTATTGGGAGTCTGAGTCGTAAAATGATGCCATCAAAGATGGGTGGCGAGCACTTGAGTGATTAGGGCATTGCTCGACTTATATTTATTGACTGCAAATATCAAGTGATGTTAGCCGTTGAATGTTTATTAGATTTGAAAATATTGAGGTGGTTGTTCTATGATCTTAAAATTAATTTGAATTTCAAAATTTTCTATTCCTAAGTGTTTTTAGTTTTGAATGTGATTAAATTAAAAGAATTGAGATTTATTTATATATTGTGAGAGGTAGAGGAACATAATATGATTCTTATTCTAAATTATGTTTAACTATTACTCGTCTTTATCAATAATAAATAGGTGTACCCACCCTAATTTTTTACTATCACATATGTTTTTAATATATTTGCCCCTCGTTAATAAAGTCATTTGCTCAAATTATCAAATTTGAAAAAAAATATGATTTATAAAATTAAATTTAACAAATCCTAAAATCTACTTTAAAAACTTAGCCTATACATGCCAGACAAATTACATGTCAACACTAACCACTTGAGTTAAGTGCTTAAGTAATAAAGTTCTTTGGTTATATGTGGGAGTTCCCTCATAAAACTCTATATGATATGAAACTAAATGCAAATAGAATATTGGTCACATAATAGTAATTGAGTTATTTCTTTCATCTAATTTCATATAAAATTTTTATTATTTTTATATAATTTTAAACATAATTTTATTGAATTAATAATTGTTTTGACTCAAATCTAAATCCATCTTATCAGCTCAAATTCTCAGCTCTATATAACAAGTTGTATAAGAGGTGTTCTCAAACAATATGGTATTTGATAGCCTCATGTATGAATTATTTTAAAAAAAATAATTTTGTGTTTAAAATAAATAAATAAATTTATCTTTTAAAAAATAACTTCATAATGTAGATATTGTAACATCTTGTTTTTGAAATATATTAAAAAAAAACATGATGAGATATGTATTATAATAAATGTGAGTGAAATTATTTAATTATTGAGAAAGATGATAGATGCTGAAATAAACTCATTTTATTGCTTTTTTTATTATTATTGAACTACTTATATTGATTTAAACAATAATTAAAATCCTTTCTCTATTTATTTTTTCAACGGAATTGTGCAATATAATGATTTATTTTGTTATAAATAAGATAAATTGTTTTTAAATTAATCATTAATTGAATGAATGTTCTGAGTAATTGAATTTGATTCATAATTACTTAGGGGCCATTTGAGATTATTTTTTATTTTCTGTTTTTACTTTTATTTATATTTTATTTATATTTTGATTAGAAATAAAATATATTTGGTATCTTATTTTTAAATTTTTTTAAAATAATATGAATTATTTTAAAAAAATAAATATATTTTTTAAAATAACATTAAGAAAAAAACACAAAAATAAACTTAAGGTCTGTTGGGGGCAGCTGTAGTTTTTTGAAAAGCTAGTTGTAAAGATGATGTAGAGAAAATAATTTTTTGAAAAAGCTGTTATATGTATTACAAATAATTTTCTTTTTTAAAATTCATAAAATATTTCACCACTCTAATAGTTTTGATTAAATATTTTTTCATAATAAAACCTTAAAAGCATAAAAAAAGATAGTCAAAACTATTTTGAAAAATAATAATAATGAGAGATCCCCACTATTTCGATATCGATTAGCATGATAGTTCGATCGCTTAATCGATTGATCATTAGATTATGCAATATTTATTTTTTGATTATGAACGCGATAGCGAAGTTTGTTTGTCAATGAAAGGTCATTGAATTTGATTTTGATATTTAGCTTGGCTCGATTTGTGCTTTCTAAAGCATCAGTGATTATTCTCGCTTCGATTTGGCTTATGTAGCATATGAAGGTCAACATCTATCGATGGTTGTCGGTAGCTGCGGTTGTTGGCGTCGGTGGCGATAATAGGCAGCGTGGCGGCGGCAAGCGGTGGTGATGATGAACTTTAAATATCCAGCTTCCGCTCCCTTCATGACAAGAATGTAGTCATATTTATAGGATTCTAAGAAAAATATTTTGATAATTACAGCCAAAATTATAAAACACTTCATCGGACGGTTCATATTAATTCTCTTGAATGTAAATATTTTTTTGATAATTTCACCATTCAAATAACTTCCGATTTGAATGGTCTTGAGTTCGTTGGATTTGCATCGTCAAGTCACTTGATTCTATTATAAGCATATCAAATTTAAAGGTCATTTGACCATCTAATTAATTTCTTGAAGTATTTATAGATATTTTTTGAGTTTGATTTGAGCTCATTTAGACTTAAATTGACTTATTTTTAGTGTATATAGACTCATCTAATTGAGTTGTTCAATTCCATTGTATATAGGTATTATATTTATGATTTGTGTTTGATTTGCTAAATTTTAGTGTAATATATCAATAATATTTAAATTTTTATCTATTTTTAAATCTTAAGAAAATATAAAATAAAAGTTATAGTTCACCAATTTTCTTGACATTTCAATATCAGACGAATTTTAATTATTATACATGATCTTATAGTTTTATGACTAATTATTTATTGGTGAACTATTATTAACCACTATTTTATTATTTTAGTTTTTCACTTCTAAACTTAAAATAAAAAAATGGATCCCATTTTTTAGACAAAGGGTGTATTTGTGACAGCGTTCTTGCTACTTTATTTTTTCAGAAAGCAGTTATAAAGTAAAACAGTTTCATTTGGCTATCAATTTTTTGACTGATTTTCAAAAAAATTTATGGTGAACAAGCTATTTTGAGAATCATAATTATTAGGTGTAATTATTTGTTAAAAGTTTTTTTTTAAAAAATTTTAAAAGAAAAATATTTAATACATGCTTTTTTTAAAAACAATTTTATTTTTTAAAAAAGCAACTTTTTCCACAATAATTTTATAATCATCTTTTTAAAAAACTCCAATTGCCCCAAATAAATCCTAATAAGAGCTTTCAATTTTATCCACACTTCAACTAAAATTTTTATGAAATGGTAATTATAGATTTATAAGGATCATACATTGCTAATTATGTTTAATTCTCAAGAAAATAAAATTATTATAGAATCATCTTGAGTTTGGCAAGTAAGACAAGTGGATGAATCTGTTTTGCCAATGAACAAAGCTACAAATAATAGAACTGAGAAATTATAAGATATGCAGACATAAAACTAAAACTTTGATGATGCCTTATCTACTCTTGAACGCATATGTACATAAACTCTTGTGCATATCAATCGATTTATTTATATTTAGTTCACAAGGAATCCAAAATAAACGAAATAAAATTAAAAATATAGTTATAAATCAAATATTAAAAATCAATTTAATTTCAATTATAGAGAATACACCAATTAAACAAAATTCCGCCAGTATCATTAAGTTCTACCCACATCACAGGCATAGCAAAGTTAGGTCTGCTGGGCTTAACACAAGTTACTATATTCGTAAATAGGGCCCAAAGTCTCTAGCTAAGCCCGCTACATAACATCTTTTCCTGTTAGAAGAAATTATTATGTGCAGTAACATTGTATTATATGATGCTTAATTAATATAAAATTTTTATATATTAAATATAAATTACTATGTATTATTATATATTAATATAATATTTTTTACAATAATATATAATATCTATACATTAATTAATATATAATTGATATGACCTTATAAAATTTATAATAATCTGATAAAAAGTAGAAATTGAAGTGATCAAACACTTAAAATATCGTTAAACTTTGAGACATTTAAATTCCTAAAAGCTCTCAAATATGAAGTGTTTATATAGTCAAATCGACGTCTCGACCATTCGGTTCCAACAAGCCAAAGATCTTACAATTACTTCATTTGAGCATTCAAATATTTAAAATACATCATATGATCAAGAAATCATCATAAGCCATCCGATGGAGAGGAGTGGTTTGGTTTTGCATGTATTCTGAGCGTCCTTATTATCATTATATCATATGAGGGAGGCCAAACAAGAGAGAGGAGAGTAAAGATCCTCCAAATTTGTTACCATTTATTGTCAACCAGCCGTTATACGATGCCCGTCGTCGATTTGTTGTCGGCATCATCGACCACTATCCACATCATTAAATCGCCAACATTTCGTCAACATCGTCGTCAACATCATCGCGCTACTCTGCTTTTTCTCATCGTTGTCACTACATTCTTTCATATCTGATTTAATCCGATCGGGAAGATCTTATACTCAAACATATATATATAGTGGAAGCTTTTTTTTTCTTTGGTAGCCTTGTGGTTTTCCCTCTTTTTTGAGATTTTCCACGTAAATTGAGTTTTATTGTTCACACTTTTTTTACATGTGTGTGTGTTGTGTTGGATTCACAACTAAAACTTTACTCTACCGCGGTTTTAATACGCAAATGGCTGTGGAAGTTGATTCCCATTATTTTATCTTGTATGACGACAAGTTCAACAAGATCAAAATCAGATCGGTGGAGCATTTCAAACTTTTAAAAGCATGAAGAAAGATTCATCAAACTTCATTCCTTGATTTTGTCGGGACAGCAATTCTTAATCTGAATATTGCCCATGTTAATTACATCAGATCTGTCGATTACCATCCCAAGAAACAAGTCAAAGTTGGAGGATTTTTCCAATTTTACTTATGGAAAAACAAGACCAAGGTTAAGAAGAAACTTTAGCTATAAGCTCAAACAAATATTTGTCGACCTCTTCCATACAGTTAACGTCCTGAGCAAGACTCAAACAACCAGGATAGGTCAAGGTCCTTGTGGACTTCCATGACCTCTTCCAAGTTAGCGTCGAGCAAAGACTCGACAAACATCTAGGATAGGTCAAAAGGTCCGTAGACTTCCTACGACCTCTTCCACAGTTGCGTCGCCAGCAAAGACCGACAAACAACTGATAGATCAAAATCTCGGATTCAATTGACCTCTTCCATACGGTTAACGTCGCCGGGTAACACACAACAACCAGATAGGTCAAAAGGTCCTTGGTGGACTTCTCTGACCTCTTTACATAAGCGTCGTCGGGTAACACCACAACAAACAACCTCGGGTGTCAAATATCCTTCAATTCCTCTTCCATACAGTTAACGTCATGGTAACTTTTCGAACACAACCTCGAATAGGTCAAAATCCCGGTGGATTCAATTCAACCTCTTCCATAGTTACGCCGTCGAGCAAAGACTCAGCAAACACCGGATAGGTCAAAATCCCGGATTGATTCAACCTCTTCACAAGTTAACGCCGTCGAGCAGACTCGACAAACAACCGAGGTCAAAAATCTTCGGCGGATTGATTCAACCTCTTCCATACGTTGCGTCGCCGAGCAAAGACTCGACAAACAACCGGGATAGGTTAAAATTTTCGGATTGATTCAACCTCTTCCAGTTGCGTCATCGAGCAAAGACTCGACAAACAACCTTGATAGGTCAAAATCCTCGGTGGATTGATTCAACCTCTTCCACAGGTTAACGTCGCCGGGTAACACCACGACAAACAACCTCGGATAGGTCAAAATCCTCAGTGAATTCGACCTCTTCCATACAGGTTAACGTCATCGGATAACACGTTGACAAACAATCTCGGATAGGTCAAAAATTCTCAATGGACTCAATTCAACCTCTTCTCTGAGTTGCGTCGCCGAGCAAAGACTCGACAAATCTCGGATAGGTCAAAATCCTTAGCGGTTGATTCAACCTCTTCCGCACAGTTGCGTCATCGGCAAAGACTCGACAAACTCGGATAGGTCAAAATCCTCGGATTTGATTCAACCTCTTCCATGCGATTAGCGTCGCCGAGCAAAGACTCGACAAACAACCTGATAGGTCAAAATCCTCGCGAATTATTCAACGCACTTGCGTCGCCGGCGCAAAAACAACAACCCGGATAGGTCAAAATTCTGGATTGATTACCTCTTCCACAGTTGCGTCGTCAAGACTCGACAACAACCGGATAGGTCAAAATCCAGTTCAATTCAACCTCTTCCATACAGTTGCGTCATCGAGCAAAGACTTCGACAAACCTCGATAGGTCAAAATCCCGGCGGATTGATTCAACCTCTTCCACGCTGCGTCGAGCAAAGACTCGACAAACAACCTCGGATAGGTCAAAATCCTTGATTGATTCAACCTCTTACACAGTTAACATCATCGAGCAAAGACTCGACAAACAAACCGGATAGGTCAAAATCCGGATTGATTCAACCTCTTTCACAGTTAGCGTCCCGGGTAACACGACAAACAACCGGATAGGTCAAAATCCGGCGAATTTAATTCGACCTCTTTCATACGTTGCGTCGCGGGTAACACTCGACAAACAACCTCCGGATAGGTCAAAATTCGGTGGATTCAATTTAACCTCTTCCATACAGTTAACGCCGAGCAAAGACTCACAAACCTCGAGATAGGTCAAAATTCTGGCAGATTGATTCAACCTCTTCTACACGGTTAACGTCGCCGGCAAAGACTCGACAAACAACTCGGATAGGTCAAAAATCCTCAGCGGATTTGATTCAACCTCTTCCATGCGGGTTGCGTCATCGAGCAAAGACTCGACAAACAACCGGATAGTCAAAATCCGGGATTGATTCAACCTCTTCCACAGTTGCGTCGTGAGCAAAGACTTTGGCAAACAACCTCGATAGTAAAAAATTCTCGGGATTCAATTCAACCTCTTCCATACGGGTTGCGTCATCGAGCAAAGACTCACAACAACCTCGGATAGGTCAAAATCGCCGGTTAATTGACCTCTTTACAGTTAACGTCATCGTAACTCGACAACGCCGGATGGGTCAATTCTTAGCGGATTCAATTCAACCTCTTCCACAGTTAACGCATCGTAATACTCAAACATTCGGATAGGTCAAAATCCTCATTGCCGCGTCATCCCCGGATCGTCAGCCGTCGGCTACCGTCGCCCGGTTTGCGTCGACCACCCCGTCGGCAACTACTCGTCATGCGCCGACCATCAAGGGTTCTGGCTAGACCATCAGGCAATCTTCCCTGTCACCATTATCATTGGTCACCACCATCGTCGGCCGTCATCCACTGAAGGCCAGATTAAGCGCTATTCGCGGTTGCCTACCGGCCCGGTCGGCCCGCCGCGGTCAGCGGTATGCCGACCGTCAGCGGTCATGCATCACCGGTCGCGGTCACCTCAGGTCGACTACCGTGGCCATCCGCATACCATTCAGTCGTCGGTATGCCGATACCGCGTCGAATCTGTGGCCGGCAGCCGTCGGTAGATTCTTGTCGTGGTCACCACTGATTCCATCGGTCGCAGCGTAGACCATCGCCGGCAATCTTGCGGTACCATCGCCATTGGGTCATCCTGCTACGGGCGTCGGTATGCCGTCGGCTACCGTCGGTTGTCATTGCGACCACGTCGGCGCGACCCGCATGGCAGGTCCGCCGACTACCGTCATTGGTCACTCGCCGCGCCATCGGCAATCTTCGCCGGTCCTTCATCTATCGGTCATATTCGCGGCTATCATCGAAACCATCCCCGGTTCATTCGACCACCCGTCGGTAGCCAGTGGCGGTCGCCAGTTTTCTCGTCGGTCCGTCGTGATCGGCCGGCAATCTTGCCGTCCGCATCGCCGGTCATCCCCGCATTACAGCGCCGGTCACCGTGGTATTCGCCCGATTCGCATGCCGAATACCCCGTCGGTGAACCATGGTATCGCGCCGGCTATGTCGCCGACCATTTCGGCAATCTCAGGTCACCACCATCGTCTGGTTATCATCGCGTACCATCGCGGGTCGTGTCGACCAATATCGTCGGACCATACCAGTCGCCTACCCGTCTGGGTGCCTCGAACCTTGTCCGACAGGCGTCAATGCCTCCGAGGGAAAACCGAGCCTCGAATTCTGAGTCTTGATCGCCTCCGAGCAGCCGGACCATCGGCGTGCTTGTGCCATGCGCGACTGCCAGACTACGCTTTCTACCGGTCTTGGCGCCTGACGCCTTTAGGCCACGCCCGTAGCCCATTGGCCAGCGTGGCCCGTTGGACAGGATGGTCCGTAACCTCAATTTTTTCGCACATACATACATATTTGTTCGTGCATCTACCAGTAGTCATAATCTTGTGCTTACGGAAGATCTGTTCTCTCGAAATGTGTGGTTAATGGACCTGCAGATTTCATTGAAGAATTTACTATTTTGAAGTACTTGACACATATTTTTTGATGATTGAGATAATATCATCCAAAATAGGGGAGCATGACCTTGAAAATTCCTCTAGTGAAGCACGAATCTTGATGCGAAAGCAAGTCGAGAAATTGGCCGGTCGAGATCAGCACTTAAAATATCGTTAAACTTTGAGACATCGTTAAATTCCTAAAAGCTTTCAAATATGGAGTGTTTATAGTCAAATCGGCGTCTCGGAGTCGGTTCCAACAAGTCAAAGATCTTACAATTCGACTTCATTTGAGCATTCAAATATTTAAAATACATCATATGATCAAATCATCAATGAGCCGTCAGATGGAGAGGAGTGGTTGGATTTTGCATGTATTTACGAGCGTCACTCCTCCAATCTATAAATAGCTCATTTCTCATGAGGAGGCCAGAGAGAGAGAGAGCTAAAGATCCTCCAAACACGTTACCCACCGGTTGTTTAACCATAGCCGCCGCCATCACCGCCACCGCGATCCTCGCCGTCGCCAGCTGTTGCCGGTCATCACCGACCACTATTTAACATCGTCGTCAGCGTCATTATCAACATTGTTTCGGCGTCGCCGCTTGCGTCGTGTCATCTCTTCTCGGATTTACAACTGTCGTTGTCACGTTGTTCCTCTCATATACAATGTAATCCGATATCGGAAGATCTTGTACTCAAAAGATACATAGTGGAAGCTTTTCTTAGGTAGCCGTGGTTTTCCCTCTTTTCGAGGTTTTGTAAATTCAGTTTTATTGTTACTTTTTTATACACTTGTGTATTTTGGATTTCACAAGCTAAAGAGCGAAAACTTTTACTCTACCACAACTAGTTTTCTAGCACGCAATAATAATAATATATAATAATTCATAACTAATAATTAGAATAAAACATTTTATTCAAGTGGATAAATACTTTGAATATTGAAAAGTTGATATTCATTTATAAGCTAGAGAAAATCTACCATCACTTCCTGAGATCAATTACTCGTCTCCCCTATTTAAAATTGATATTGTAGGTTAATTAATGGTGAAAATTGTCATAAAAATATATATATAATATGTATTTTATGCGTATTACACTTATTAGTATTGAAAATAAAGATATTAGAAATATATGATTCCCTTTTTGTGATACCATTTTATATTATTTTTATATGATTTGTTATTCAATTGTTATATATTTATCAATCTATATACATTTATATCTGATTCTCATTTGACTAAGTATTTCATTACTTTAAATTTATAATTGTAAGTCCATTCCTCTTCTCAAGAAGATGAAGGATACCCTGCATTTTTTTTTTTTCAACCAAGTGGAATGCAAATTGCCTTTCTTTTTAGGGCAAACTATAAATCCCCATACATAATAATAATGAAATTCTAATTTAGAGTTCTCTCAAAGGTTAGAGATGATTTAGATGATATTACCTACTAATATAATATAATATCTATTACAAGATGTAGAAAATATATATAAATGAAAACTCTCACAAAATGCCAATAGATCAATGAAAGAATTCTATTGCCTTGATTGATGGGCATACATTTAATATTCTCCTTGAATTTACTCTCAAAATGATATAACCATTGAATACTAAAAAAAGCATCTTCTTCTTAATTTTTTTTCTACAAATTACATGAGTTATGGAAAAGCTTCAATACCTCCTAAAATATCTCTTAAAAAGATAATGATTAATCAATGAATTTCTAATGTCTAATCAATTAGTTATTGGTAAGTTTGTTAAGTAATGTCATGACCATAATGAAGGCATGCCTTTTGATAATGAATCAACAATGAAAGACTTTAATGAAAAATATATTAAGCTACCTATTTCTTAGACCTCGATTTTTCATCTAGGCATCTAGAATTATTTGTTTTAGATTATCTTTTAAGTAAGGGTGAAACAATCATAGATTTAGTGCCCTAAAACTTATTTTCTCCTATAATATATGACTACTTTCATAAAATTTTCTCTTTGAATCAAACCAATTGTCAAGTGAAACTAAGTTTATTTTTTTTACATGAGATTTGCACACATTCTAATAAGAGACTAGTTATTAGTGACTTTGTGTTATATATATATATATATATATATATATGTGTGTATATATATATATATATATATGTGTGTGTGTGTGTGTGTGTGTGTGTGTATTTGTTTGTATATATATGTAAATGAAAATGTAAAATTTTAGGCTCTTTTTATTATGCATTTCCTTTTACAAAATATTTACTAAAATTTTACTTAAGCTTTTGAAAGAAATTATGCCATTTATTATTCATCTAGCCAAGCAGAGTTTATTCAAAATATAATTTTCATTTACAATATTATTCTTGCAAATAAAATTCATCGTGAGTTCTTAATAGCTTCAACCTTTTGTGCCCAATTGGATATTTGTTTTCGGGAAAAAATGAGGGCATCGCCCAGATTTCATTTACCAACAAGAGTCCATATAACAGAAAAGGGTTGATAAAACCCACAAACAACAAAAAAAGAACATATCCCGTTGTCAAAGAAGAAGACAATGCAGAAAAAAAGCAAAGAAAAGTGAAAACTACAAAATAAAGAGCTCAGAATGTCCAGCCAAGAGGCAAATTAATCATGCTAGGCTCCATCCAGGGCTGCCAATGACTTGCGCAAAAATAAGATCCCCACTAGGTACAACAATAAAAGCAGTAAGAGAGGTAGCCTAGAGCAAGTAAAATTTTGTTGTCACCTTGCAAGATAACTGCTCAGCATAAAGAAGAAGTTGCATTAATGAGCAGCCCAAGTGAAAAAAATAACCCATCGGTATGGAGGCTTTAAGGACTTCCATTAAATATGAACATTCAAAAAAGAGGTGATGGTGTTTCTCATGATACTATATCACGATAAAGGGTTAACATGCCTCTCTTAATTAAAATGTCTTTAGTTTTCAAGCCTTCCATAAGGATTCTCCACGAAAGAGTGGCATATTTTATAGAGTAGCCATTGAACCAAATAAATTTTGCCCAGTTTGGTTTAATGTGATCTTCGAAAATGTAGATGTGAGTTGCTTTGTGGCTATAACAGTCCTTATCCAACCATAAACAGCTAACCGTGTTGTTTAAAATGGGTGTATTTTGAATCAAATTTATACATTCATGCGGAACATGAGTGTTTATAGGTAAATGCCAAATATTATCAGAAATTGCCTCACAAACCAACATATATATAGAGCAATTAAACCAAGTAAAAACCACTGGTCCAAATTTTTCAACAAGAGACACACCAGCTAACCATGGATCAAAGAAGAAAGATAATCGACTATCATTTAGCACCTGAAAAGTGAGGCAGCATCTGCATCTTATAGTTGTAGACTTAAGCTCTTTGCATAGAGCAGTGGAGGTGGTGGAGGAATTCCCCAAAGGTGGAATTGTTGCCCAGAGAAAAAAGAAGCAAGTAGAGATTTAGAATTATACATTTTCCATATAATTTTGGCTTTGCACATCAGATTTAAAGAGTCAATGCTGGGGATGCCCAAGCCATCGAATTCAGTAGGTTTAGTAGTATTTGCTCAAGAGATCGTATGAAGTTTCCTTTCAAACCCATTGTTATAAAGAAAGAAGGAGATTAAACTCTTAATAGTTTTCTAACTTAGGGATAGATATAGATCGAACCATACAAGGTAGCTCCAACAAGTAAACCTAATTAATTGCAGTCTTCCTGCAAAAGAGAGTAAGGATCATTTCCAACCCGATAGCCAATTCTGTAATTTATCATAAATTTTAGAGCAGTCATTCGATTTCAATCGAGATGAGAAAATATATATGCTTAAATAATTCCAATGTAAATTAGCAAGCTTAAAACTCAAAGCAGAGCTCAAATTAGCCCTTAAACGTGGCTTCACCACTTTAGAGAAACAAATAGTGGATTTAGAGCAGTTGGAAGAGAGGTTCGTTTCATGATAGAAGATAGAAAGTAAGAATGAGAGGCAATTAATATTGGAATAGCTTGCCGATCCAAAAATGAGATCATCCGCATAAATGAGGTGAGACAAAGTTCCAGACTTTTTCCTGATAGGAGAAAAGCTTGCCGAAGCAATGAGAGTGTCCAATAGCCTAGAGAATGCATCCATAATAATAGTGAATAAGTAAGGGGATAGAGGGCAGCCTTGCCTCAAACCAGTTGAAGAAAAGAAGTATCCAGATAGTTTCCCATTAAGACTAATAGAGAAAGGTACATGAACCACACAAGCTTCAATCAACTTAATAAAGGTTTGTTGGAAATTGAGGACTCTTAATTTATGTAAAAGAAATTATCGATTCACATTGTCAAAAGCTTTCTTTAGGTCAAACTTAGCACAGAAACTCTTCGAGCTATTTTTATGATTGAAACCATGCAAAATTTCATTAGCCATAATGACGTTATGACCTATGTCCCTTTCTTTTAAGAAAGCTGCTTGAGCAGGATGAATAATATGTGGTAGAGTTAATTGGACCCTGTTTGCAAGCAATTTGGTGATGACCTTATAAAGAAAGTTACAAAGCGATAAAGGCCTAAAATCAGTGATAGATTCAGCATGACATTTTTTTGGGGATGAGTGTAATAGCAGTGTGTTTAACCCTGTGAGGAAGATTTGAGGTAGAGAAGATGTGTTGAATAGCTGCCACTAAAGAGTGCCTAATAATCTCCCAAGTGTCCTTGAAAAATTGTGATGTATAACCATCAGGCCCAGGAGTTTTATCAGAACCAATGGAGAAAATTGATGTTTTAATGTCTTCTATGTTGAAAGGTTGAATGAGAGTTTGACTATCTTGTCTTGTAATTTGTGGCTCAATAGGTATACCAAACCAGCCATGATGAGGGGCTCTATGAAAATTGTTAAGGAGGTTAGTGTAATATGATATAGTCTCTTTAGCCATGTCTTGTTGAGAGCAAATATCAATACCATTAACTTTCATATTTTTGACAGAATTCTTATTCTTCCTAATACTGACTCTTTGGTATAGAAATTTGATGTCATCTTCACCTTTTGATAGCCAAGCACATTTTGCCCTTGCATAATCCATTTATTCTCACATTCAATTGCTTCATTGAGATAATTTTGAGTCTGCAGAGCCTCTTGTAAAGTTTCAGAATTAAGAGAATTGGAATCAAGTTTAGAGTGTAACTCCTCAAGCTTAGTTTTCAGAGTAGAGATTCTATTTGAGATATAGTTGTGGGAATACTAGTTAGCGGCCTTAAGATCATGCTTAGTATTTTTGAGTCGATTACAAAATGCAAAAATAGTGTCACCTTCCACATGTTTGCTCCGGCATGTTGCACAATATCAAGAAAATCCAGACAATGACTCCAGTAATTCTTAAACATAAATTTATGCTGAAGCATCGGCTTGTTACCAGTAGAAAGCAAAATGGGAGAGTGATCGGATGTGAGAGGAGTCATGACTTTCCAGCGGGAATGAGAATAAGCATTTAGCCAGTGTGTATTGCAGAGAACCCTATCCAACAAGCATCTTATAAGATTATGAACTTATTGGTTGTACCAACTGAAGGCATGGCCCATATTGTTCATTTCAAGGAGGCCAATGTGTAATATGAATTCGTTGAAGTCAGATAATTTACTCAGGAGAGGGGTGCGGCCCCACTTTTTCACTAACCCTCCTGATGTAGTTGAAATCTCCCATAATAATCCAAGGTTCATCAATAGAATTAGCTAGAGAGCTAAGAGATTGCCAAAGGTCCCTTCTACCATGATTATTGTTATCAGCATAGACAAAAGAGAGAAGGAAGCTGTATGTAGTACCCATCATTAATCTATCATGAATGAATTGAGGATGTTTGCAAATAACAGAGAAGGAAGTCACATCAATATTCCATTTGATCCATATACGACTATTAAGGTCCAAAAAATTGTCCACACTACCTTCGTGATTGAAGATTTCAAAGTGCTTTGTATCAGTGGGGCTATAGATAGTATTAGGAGATAACTTGGTTTCAAGAAGACACATAACATCAATATTATTAGTTTTCACAAACTTTCTGCAGTCAGTGACACGAACGCCACTATTGAAGCCTCTTACATTCCAAGAGGCAATATTCATAATTGTCATCATTATTTTTTGAGCAAAGGCGGGGGTGTCCCTTTTGGCATTTAGTAGGATTAATAACATAAGTGGTTTTAGAAGAGGAAGCCATAGCATTGACTATGTTTGATGATGTCTCCTTCAATTTTTTAGGCAAAGAGTTGGAGAGTGAAGCAAATAAGTTTTGAATAGATCAGGTGAGGTGAATGAGACAGGAATAGAAGTTGGATTGGGAATGCAATCATCATCTTCAGCACTGCAATCAGAGTCAACAACAGCAGATTCCAGGCTATTTGAGGGGTTTTGAATAGGCAGATTAAGATCAGGAGCAAAAGTAGAAGAGGTGGAGGGTATAAGTAAAGGATTTAGATGTTGCGGGTTCTTTGATGTCAGCATTGGGGCGTCAGGTACAGTAGAAATGGGCTTAGTTCTAACACGGAGCAGAGAGAACGCAGAAAGAGGTTTGTAGTTAGGGGATTTAGGACAGTTAGAGGGGGAGTGAGCGAATGTGTCACAATTACCACAGGTAGTGGCCTCCATTCATAAGAGACCTGCTGAATCACTTCCCTGCCGTTAAGAGAAAGTTTAAGGGTTTGGGTAGAACTGTGGCTGTGTTAATTTGAATGCTAACACGCAAACGTGAGTCTAGGCCCTTTAGCAGTGAGAGGGTCAACAGTGAGCGGAGTGCCAATCTTACTCACAATCTTTGAAATACCAATCTCCGACCAACAACATAATGGAAGATTAGGAAATTTGACCCATATAGGAATTTCTTTGAAATCTTCCCATTGGAGTGAATCGATGTCCATTTTTTGAAAAAGAAGAGTTTTTCCTAAAATGAATCACGATCCACCATTCAAGACCATATTAAAATCTTCAACGCAATTAAATTTAAACAAGAAGAAACCATCAGCTAAGGAAATGAGGTCAACGTTACCGCATAATGACCAAATTTTCTTTATGACTTGCAATAAGTTGTCATAGAAAGGCCTCCTGCCTAAGACATAGCCAACCAGCGTGTTGCACCATTGTTTGGATCCATCGACAATTTCTTCCTCCGAAAACGATACGGCCTCGGAAGATGAGGGAATAAAGCGAGCAAAAGGGGTTGAAGAGGGGGGGGGGGGGGGGCTTGAGATGTGAGAAGACTTTTCTAATTTAGTGTGGAGGTGGGTCTTTAGTATAAGGGAGATGTCGTAGACTCCATGACAACCAGAAGAAGACAGAGGCCTTACGGCCTTGCCACCAAAAAGAGCTCAATGCTGGCAAAAGGTTGAGTCAGCCTCACAGAAGAAGGAGAAATGGTGGAAGAGTCGGCGGAGCAAGAGAGGAAGTGTGAAACCCTAGCCAGACTTGCATAAAATAGATAACTAGAATTATATCAGAGGCACACAAATTCTAATCCACAAAAACAGCCTACGCCCAATTGGACTTTAGAAAAACATTTGACATGCTTAAAAGAAAATCTCTTGAGTGGAATGATTGAAAAAAGGCTTCTTTACATTATTTGTTGATTGGATAAAAACCTATGTCAAGAACATTTATTACTTGTTATGTATTAATGGCTCCACAGTGTGTTTTCTTAGATCTTTATTTGGTTTGAGATAAGATTATCCTCTCTCTCTCTCTCGTTATCTATTTTGGTTGGCCATAGAAGCTTTTCTAATATTGGGATGTTAGGAGTGGGGATTTTGTTTCTAAAAGAATAAGTCGTTTTTTATATTATGCAGATTCACTAGTTTTTGTCTGATGGTAGGAAAGCAAAATCCCTTTCTTTTGTGAGATATATATATATATACATATATATATCTTGAAATTATTTTTCTTAGGCCCTCCTTTAATAATATTTCTCAAATCATTCTACCCCAATCCTTGATCATGAGTTGTGTTCTTCTTCAGGAAATACTGTGCTGCTCCTGCTTGCCAGGCTATTTTTTGTGGTCTTCAACGCTGCTCTTTTTAGTTTTTGGTTCTTTAGGAGTTTCTTTCCTGTTGTTTTTATCTCTAGTAGACTAGCAAATAATTTTAACTCTTTGGGCTCTTCATTACAATTGTACAATTGGGTTTTTGCCCTCAATTTAAGAAAATAAAATTTTATTTGTAGTCTAATAATTAAATGTTTTATGATTGAGATATAAAATATTTAAAAGATTTATATACATATTATATAATTCTCATATTAAAATTTTAAATTTATTTATATATTATTTTAATGTCATAATCACATTAACATTTATTTCATTTTTAAAATCAATAATATTTAAACTTTAAAATATATAAATAAATATACAATTTAATTATTAAATATATAAATATATTAAAAATTAGGAAGATTTATATACATGTTATGTAATTCTTATATATATATATAATATTTAATTTTTTTATTTATATATAAGACTTAATTCTTAAATATCATATTAAAAATATTATTATTTTAATTTTTAAAAAATAATATATACTTTTATGGATATCAAAGAGTATTATATATAAATATAAACTTTATTTATTAGATATACAAATATGTAAAAATTATATAATATGTATAAAAATAATTTAAAAAAAGGAAGATTTAACTTCATACCACACAATTCTTATGTATTTATATATCTAACATCTAAATTGGATATTTATTTAACTAATATTTTTTTTATATTTAAAAAAATATATTTTAAAGTAAGTAATGAGAATATTTTTAATATAATATTGAAGATTAGAACATTATATATATATATATATATATATATATATATATATATATATATATATATATATATATATATATATATATATATATATATATACTAAATATATTTATAGCAGGCATGTAAATTACTTAAAAAAAAGATTTATATACATATCATAAAATTTTTATATATTTTTATATCTAATACTTAAAATTAGATATTTATTTATCTAATAATATTAAAAGTATATTTTTATTAAATATTGATTAAATATTTATGTATTTATTTATATTTTTTAAATAAAAATTTTATATAAATTAGAAAATATAATATTAAAATTGAAATCTTTTTTTATATAAATATTAATTGTAAATATTGATTTTGAGTGTGAAATATGTAAATTTAGAAGAATTACGTGATAAGTATGTAAATTTCCCAAATTTTAAATAAGCGAGATAAAATTATCAGAATAATATCTCTAATTAGATTTTCTCGGAGATCCACGAACCTGAAATTCTCACCGCGCCGTCGTGAACCTGGTCCACGCATGACGCATCACTAAAGTTCATTTAATTTTTTATCGTTTTTACGTCTGCTTTTCCCATGGCCGACATGTCATAAATGTTCCTTAGATCCTCTCATGGGCGTCCGATCCCAACACTTTTGCCACGTGGCTCGATTCCACCCGTTCGTTACTATTGTCGCGTTCCGGAACCGCCTCTCCCTCTACCTTTTCTATTGCCAGGTGTCATAAATTCGTGGCCCTTAGATTTTGATCACCGACGTTCTATCGGCTATTTCAGCAACGGCCTGCGTCCACTCCAGCTTTCCTTCCACGCGTACTTCTCTACTCCGCTGTTTCACGGACTTGGCCACCGCCCCCACTTCTACCACGATGTCTGGGCGGTCGGGAGCTCCACCGCCGGAGACCCGTCTGCTGAAGAAACTTTGGTCCGCAATGCAATTGTCCATCCTTGTCCTTTCAAGCAAGGTTTCCGCCTTCCAGTCTGTACTTTTCACCTCCTGCCACCGCGCCCTCCTAATTTTCACCGTTCTTTTTCTGCAACTCATCCTCTTCCTTTGTACCCGCTCCATACCATCTCCTATCTTCAACTTTCGACGCCCGGCCGTGGCCGTGGCCGTCGCTCCTGCACCAGCGACTGCCGCACCCGCCCCCGCCCCCGCCCCCGCCCCCTGTGACTCCGGCTTGCTTTACGTCTACGACGTACCTCCCAAGTTCAACAAAGCGTTAATCACCGATTGCTCTGGTCTTTACCCATGGGTTTCCCGCTGCGACGCTCTTTCCAACGGAGGCTTCGGCCCACCTGCCGCCGATCTTGTCGGAATTGTACCGGATTCCCTCCTATCTTCCTGGTTCTCCACTGATCAATTTAGCGCAGAGCTAATTTTCCATCGACGCATGCTCGCACATCATTGCCGAACTCCAAACCCCTCCGCCGCATCAGCATTCTACATCCCCTTCTACGCCGGCCTCGCCGTAGGAAAACACCTCTGGTCTTCCAACTCAACGTCCGACGAGCGCGACAGCACTAGCGCCGATCTTCTCAGGTGGATCAATTTCCAATCGCCGTGGAGGAAATCAGGCGGCTGGGATCATTTCATCACGCTTGGTCGCATCACATGGGACTTCCGGCGGTCGCATGACCGCGATTGGGGCGGGAGTTTCCTCTACATGCTGGGAATGGCGAACGTGACTCGCCTCCTAATCGAACGGAACCCATGGGATGAACGCGACGTGGGGATTCCATATCCCATAGGCTTCCACCCACGGAGCGCGGCAGAGGTACGAGTACAGGCAGGCATTTGTTGATGAACCGGACCCGCTCGACGCTCATTAGCTTTGCCGGCGCGGCGCGAGCGTACATCAAGGATGACTTTAGAAGTTTATTGCTGTCGGAATGCGCTAGGTCGGGAGGCGCGTGTCGAGCGTTAGACTGCAGTGGGGGGCGGTGCGGAAACCGTAGCGCGGAGGCGTTAAGCCTCTTTCTTGATTCAGTATTCTGCCTGCAGCCGAGGGGGGATAGCTACACGCGGCGGTCGATGTTCGATTGCATGGTTGCCGGGGCGATTCCAGTGATCTTTTGGCGGCGGAGCGCGTACGAGCAGTACACGTGGTACTTTCCGGCGGAAGAGGAGGCTGGGGAGTGGTCAGTGTTCATCGATCGGAGGGAAGTTAGGAGCGGAGTGGTGACCGTGAGGGACGTTTTGGATGGCATTGGGGAAGAGAAGATTCGAAGGATGAGGGAGAGGGTGGTGTCTTTGATACCGAGGCTGGTGTATGCAGGGGCGGAGGAAGGACTCGATGAGGGGATGGAGGATGCCTTCGACGTGGCGGTGAAAGGGGTGCTCCGGCGGTTTCAGAGAAAGGGCTACCCGCGGTGAGGGTAAACTGTAAAGGTGACTGTTTACACTTTTCTTTTCTATTTAAATTCGATTACTATATATATAATTAATGCAGTTTTGGGTTTAAGTTATATTTCTCAGCAGCTGCAGAATTCAGCTGCCCTGTTTGAAATATGGGATTGTTAGGATGGGAAGAGAGGCAAATTTCTTTATATTTGTTCATTCAATTTGTGCTGAGTGAGTGCTCAAACTCATGTAATTTTTCATGCTATATAGTATATAAAATATGGAAATAATTTTATTGGCGGACATCTACTTTTTTTTCCCCCCTTTGAAGCAAGGTTTTGAGCTCCAATTTGGATTTTGTTAGAGTAATAGTTTTGTTTTTTTTTGAGAAATTTGAGTGAATTTAATCTTAAACTTATACACATAATGTGTATGAAAAGTCTTGAAACTAAGACCTCTCTTTTGAGAGCTTAAACTCTCAACCAGATTAAGGTGACTTGCATTTGTTGGATTAAAAGTTATTTTAAAGGAAAAGAAATCAAGACTTGATTACATAAACGAGCCAATATCAAAGAATAAGAATGGGACAAAGGTTAAGCTTCAATAAATTTATTAAAAATAGCTTACATTGAAGTTTGCCTTACTCATTTGAATTAAAAAGAGAAAGACAAATTAAGATATAAATTCAGCAATTCTTTTGCACCTTCAGTGAAACCTAGAAGACAGAATTGATGTTTTAACGAACTAAATCCAACTTTGATGACCTAAGTTATAAGCATAGATTGATTTAGAGCTTTGAATGTAGACATTGACACAATTTTTAGTACACATTCGAATCATCAACATCAATGTGTTTCATTCACCATACTCTTCATCTACAATTGCTTAAGAGCTTATCTTCTTGCACATATACATAAATTCTTAGTTTTGTGCAAACTTGACCATAGTTCATGAAATGAAGGTTAGAGAGGCTATTAAATCAAAATTTCTCTATCAACAATGGGGTCATTATCAATGGATAGGTCTCGCTTGAAGAAGTTGAAAATTGAGAAGTTGGAAGAGCGCCATAGTGAGTCAAACCTTTAGCTAAGTAAGGTGATTGCAAAAGATTCTTTTGATGTTAAAAAGAACTTGAGTGAATTTTTCTACAAAAGTTCAAGTGCAGAGGTTTCACCATTGATAGTGAAGTTGTCACTTATTAAAAAGCTGACTGACTGACTTCAAAGATGAAAGAATACTACATCAATTGTCATTTTTGAGGGTGGCTCTAATTCAACCCTAGAGAAGGTATCAAAAGGCTTTAAGCTGAGATGACTTTGAAGATTAGCCTACAAAGGAGAAGGCCAATTTTGTTAAGTTTCAAGCTAGGTTGACTTGATCAAAAACTTTGTTCAATAAAAGAATTGCACGGACTTAATTTTTGATAAATATGAAGAAGATATTAACTTTTGTATAATTATCTTAGCAAAAAGATGGTGTGGTTGGACCTAACGGAGCTATTGTTGTTGTTTTCTTCATCAGGATGGATGAGTTTGACTTCAAAGATTCACATAGCCATATATATAAATTGGTGGTTGCTATCATGAGTGACTTATAAAGCATGTACTTGCTAAAATACTTGTAGACAAATACTCAACTTATAGGATTGAATATATTATCATTAAAGATTTGCTGAAAAACTCATACAAATAGCCAACTTATAGTATTGAATATGATACTATTAGAAAGTTAATTATATTTGTTTTTCTCCTTGATAAAACTCATGTTTCAAGCTGAGAATTGGGATGACTTTTTGAAGTATAATTTGCTTGTCTAACTGCAGGTTGTAGCTTGTTTATAGGGAGTAGTCACGAATTTGTTGATATTTCTTATACGATTGACTTAAACTTCAATCCCTTGCTTTGTTAATTGTGTATGGATTCAAGAAATATATTTTTTATCATTAATTTAAGTTTATAACATTTCAATTTCTTTCCTTAAACTAATTTTATTCAAAAATGATTTGTGTACCACTTGATCGAACTTGTTAATAGTTTCATTAATATATTGATTACTGAGCTCTCTGGGATAGGTTTCTTGGGTATATTAAAGCTCACGATGAATTTTCCGAGCATAGAGGACTGTTAAAATTCTTCAGGATGGGTTCCTTGAGCATGAAAAATTATTAAATTTTCAGATTGAATTTCTCAGGTTTAATTAAGGCCATAATAAATTGCATAAGATTTATATTATAAGTTTTCATGATCATAATAATTCCTTTTGCAAAATAAAGAAAGAAAAGAGTTGACCCAGAAAATAAATTTTTTATTTTGTTGATTGAAAGTACAATTTGTGTGATTATGAAGGAGCTTCTTTTTCATGAATATAATATTTTTTGTTGTTTTTTCTCCAAGTTTTGGAATGATCTTAATATATGTTTAACATCGATATGTTTCAAGTCCAAGATATTCTTTGATAATATATGATCCTTGCCATTTAGATTTGACCTTTTGAAGGATGGCTTATCATCTTTTTGGATTGGCTTTTTGAATAATGTTAGTTAATGAGCAAAATTTTTATCTCGCCTCTTAATTTCTTTGTGGAGAGATGTTTAAATTTTGAGTTCTTTAAGAATGTTAAAAAATTGCAATACATCTTCATTGGAGTTTCTCCAGTCATCAATTCTCATTCTGAAAGTTTGGACCATCAACGATTCTTTTGATTATGCAAGTTATATTCAGTAAGAGTGCTTCAACTCCATGAGAGGAAAAATGAAAACTTGTTCATAGAGGAAGATGTTGTTCATAGAGCTTGGAGTATGATAGGTAGCATTTTAACCCCTTGACCTTTGGTGCATTTAAGTTTCTTGTCCCTATGATTTAGGCTAGCTTGTTATCAACATCAGTCTTATCCTTTACATGCTAGCCTAAGTCATAGGGACTGTTAAACTTCTTTCATTTTATTGTTGGCAATTTATAGATCATTGTTGATGATAATAATCATAAAATATAACAGCGGATGATGTTGAGCTATGTGAAGTTTTGAACTATTGTAGATGTCTCCATTGCAAGAGCTTAAATATCAAACCACTTTATAAAGTGGTTGAATCATGAGGAGAATCAACCGATGAGAAAGAGTTGAGAAGGTTTATCCTTTCCATAACAAGCCTATTGCAAGGTTGGAGCTATATGGAGCAAATTTTGGCATCAATCGTTCCTTCTCATTACTCTTTTAAAACTTTTCTCAAGACCAGCAAGAAGTAGTCTTGTCACAAAATTTAATGGCCACAATGATTTATACATTCCCCATTATGAATCTCTTTTAACTTGTCGGCTATTCTATTCTCCCACGAGCTTCGGAGACTATTCATAATCAATGATCTTCTAAAATATTGGTCGTCAATCAGCAAATATTATGTCATTTTGATTTCTAACCTTCGTGTTCTTTGCCCTAAGTTGAAAATTTTCTTGTAGCAGAATACTTCTTTTTCATTAGTGACTCAGACTTCTCCTGCACCAATAAGCAAATAGCTTTTCATTAGAACTGTGATTACTTGAATGTTGTGCAGAGAGAACAAATGAATTTTCCGTCGCATCTGCTAGTTTCATAATTGCTTGAGAAGAGACACGGATGGCATATATAATTAATGGTGGTTGGTAGTTGGCCAAATTGGCTGCTAATCTATCCCATGAGTTGTCGGTGGCTTGGTGTCGGTTGTGGCTCTTGAGAGGATGCATGGAACTGGCTGCGTCTCCCTAATGATAAAGGGTGATGGCACGATAAGATGCGAAGGGACAGAAAAGAAACAAGCTGCGCCTTCACAAAAGGTATAAAAAATCATTTTCTTTATTTATTAGGTTTGGTGTAAATGAATTTTATATAAATTTTTTTTTTATTTAAAAGTTTATAATTGATATTCAAATTAATTTTAAATCGTTTGGTTATGAATTGTGTGGATTGATTGTTTCAGGCAACGAAATAAAACAGTGTTTACTCTTATAATAAATAAATTATGATTGTGGTAATGAACGGATATATGCTGTATTTTAATCAAATCGGGAAAAAAAATTATGGGCACTGTGAGTATTCGGACTCGGCCCTGTCACCTGTGGATTTTTCATGTTGTTTCCTATCACTAGGGGCTGCTCATTTGAGTGCAAAATTAGAATTATCTCGAAGTTAATATAATGCATATCTTGATTAATTTTTAATATATGATTTGGTTTCTAATTGTGATCAATTTTGATTGAGCATTGTAGGTTCGATTTTAGCCTTTTAGGTGTACTGTGCGAAGAATTCCTTTATTATGTGAAGCATCTATGTGATTGTCAATATACATGTATATATAGTGTAAATGAGTTGAGTAGAGCTTAAGCCATCCCTGATTTGAGTTCGATTGATTAATTAAATTGGAATAATCTAATTTTATGAGTTTGAGCCAGACTCGTTAAGTGATATCAGGCAATTTTCAATTATACTTTTTAGTGTTTTATTTAGGAATGGTCTCAATTATAAATTATCTAAATATTGATCTCAAAATCAAAATTTTAAATTTCTGACAGGACGGACTACTCATGTGCTTTGAGATATGAACATTATATCGAATTTTGTATTTAAAAAAAATATATATTTTTAATGGTTCATAAGATATAATGAAAATAATAGTGATAATTTATTACATAAAGAGTAGCTATTGATTTTCATGTTAGACTAATTTGTGATATTCTAATCCTTGTTGAATCAAAGTCAAATAATCACACAGAGTTTTTGCAAGGCAACACCGAATTGATAGGTTCTTATCATCGAAAGCGTGCATGAAGATATGCGCTACTTTGATTTATAAACAACATTAAGTAATTTGGGCTCACCACATTACAACAACAATAACAAGCCTTTATCCCATTATATGGGGTTGGCTACATGAATCCTTCTTTTTTATTGTGTCATATTATATGTCAAATTTTCATTTAATTCAAGTATATTAAGATAATTTTTTATACATCTTGATCAAGTCTTTTTAGGTCTACCTTTATTTTTCTTAAGATAAGGTAAATTTAATGCATTTGCTCTCCTAACCGGGTCATCGAACGACCGATGTTTTATGTGGCCAAACCATCTAAGGCGACTCTCTAATGTTATCTGCCATTGGAGCTACTCCAACTTTTTCCCGAACATACTCATTTCGCATTTTATCTCTAAGAGTAAAGCCACTCTTTCACCTGAACATCCTCATCTATGTAACACTTAATTTAGTCTTATGCTTCTCTTTATTGGCCAACATTCTGCAGCATAAATTTTTGCAAGTCTTACCACCATCTTATAAAATTTTTCCTTAATTTTAAGCGGTACTTTTCTATCACACAATAGGCTAGATGCATTCCTCCACTTCAACCATCCAACTTGAATTCTACTAATAACATCTCCATCTATTTCACCATCATTTTGAACAATAGAACCTATATATCTAAGTCGTTCACTCTTTTTAATGACTTGTTCATCCAATATCACAACACTATCACTAGAACTTCTACAATTAAAATTACATTTTATATATTCAATTTTAGATCTACTTAAATGAAAACCTTTAGACTCTAAGATTGACCTCTATAATTCAAGTTTTTCTTGGACTCACTCTCTAGTCTTATCAACAAGAAGAATGTCATCAGCAAAAAGCATACACTAAGGTACATCTTCATGTAAATGCCTAGTAAGAACATTCATAACTAAAGCAAAAAAGATAAGAGTTTAAAGTTGATCTTTGATATGATCCAATTGAAATAGGAAAATATTTTGTCAATCCTCTTTGTGTTTGGACACAAATAATAGTATATATAAGATGTATGTAAAGTTGGGATAAGCAATCAGTTTTTTTAGTGCATTCATTTGAAAGTATATGCAAAGGTTTAAAACCAATATTGATTATAGAAAAGTTTATATATCAATCATCTAATTTTTATATATTTATATTTTAATCATTTTTTTTTAATTGTCAAGTTTATATATTTTTGCATATCATGATCAAATTATTGAAAATTATATATATATATATATATATATATATGTATATATGTATATATGTATATATATATATGAGTTAGATTTTTGTTATGAATTTTAATATTCAGGTGTTATTTTGAAAAATTAAGATGTAGAGTGATGGTTTTTGAAGGGGCATCTATTAAGGGGGGTGGAGGGGATTTCATCTTTCAAGTGAATTAAGCCTACCACTAGAACCAGAGGAGGGAAGAGAACGAAACGCAACAAGAGAACTTGGAAGAAACCCCTTAGAAGTATTTATTGATTTTTTTTACCTCATAATTACATTTATATATTGTTTGGAATTTTTTTTTTTTAATTTTCTTTAAGAGTTGATGCTGTAGAAATAACATCAATTTTTGGAGGAAGAAAATATGAATTTTCAAAGAAAATATGAATTTTCTTAAAGGCTAAAAGAGAGATTTAGTATTTAAAAATCAAATATATCTAAGTCAAAAAAAATATTAAAAACATTTTTATATATAATCTATATTTCATGATATAATTCTATATAATTTTATCAAATATTAATATGAGTGCATCAATATTATATTATTTATATCATTGATATGACCCTGAAAATTCCACTAGTCGAAGTACGAATCTTGATGTCGAAAGCAATCTGATTTTGAATCAAGACTAACCGAGATTAATCGCTTATTATCAATCGACTCTTAAACATAGAGTGTTTATAGTCAAATCGAGCGTCTTTACGAGTCGGATCTAATAAGCCCAAGATCTCATAATTCCGACTTCATTTGAGCATTCAAACACACAAAATAACTCATATGATCAAAGGAATCATTTTGAGTCGTTCGATGGAGAGGAGTGGTTCGGATTTTGCATGGATTTTGCATTTCAAGCTTTTAAGGAGTGTAAGCAAACAATGGAGATTCATCAAACTTCATTCCTTCAGATTTTGTAGGAAACTGGGGGACAACTTTTAATCTCAAAAGATTATCCAAATCGATATTCTGGATATCTAATTGATTATCAGTTCAAGAAACAACTCAGTAATACCAATGAGAAAGACAAAGGTCAAGGAGCAACTTTGGCTAGAAGCTCAAACAAATATTTTGATTTGACCCATTCTACACAGGTTAATGTCATCGAGCGAAGACTCTGACAAACAATCTCGGATTGGTCAAAACTCCGCACCTACTCCACACAGGTTAACGTCATCGAGCAATGACTCTGATAAACAACCTCGGATAGGTCAAAACTCCGCACCTACTCCACACAGGTAAGAATTCAAATAACACTTTGGCTAATACCTAGGATAGGTCAAAAGGTCCTTGGTGGACTTCCCACGACTTCTTCCATACAGGTTAATGTCATCGAGTCATACTCTGACAAACAACCTCGGATAGGTCAAAATCATCGAATAATTCAATTCCTCTTCCACGGTTAACATCATCGAAGTCATACACAAACAACCTTGGGTCAAAATCCTCAACGGATTCAATTCTACCTCTTCCATACAGTTAACGCCATCGAGTCACACTCGACAAACAACCTCGATAGTCAAAATTCTCAGATAATTCAATCTCTTCCATACAGGTTAACGTCATCGAGTAACACTCTAACAAACAACCTCGGATAGGTCAAAAATCCTCAGCGGATTCAATTTGACCTCTTCCATACATGTTAACGTCATTGAGTCACACTCTGATAAACAATCTCGGATAGATAAAAAAAATCCTCAACGGATTCAATTCGACCTCTTCCATACAGGTTAACGTCATCGAGTCACACTCTGACAAACAACCTCGAATAGGTAAAAAATCTCGCCAGATAATTCACCTCTTTCTATCGTTAACGTCATTGGGTAACACTCTGACAAACAATCTCGGATATATCAAAAATTCTCAGCGAATTCAATTCGATATTTTCCATACAAGTTAACGTCACCAAGTCACACTCTGATAAATAACCTTGGATAGGTCAAAGATCCTCATTGGCTGCCGGTCACCGCTGCCAATCCCGGCACGCCGGGCCACCCTCGCGGTCACGCCACCGATTATCGACGCTGCCGCCATTATCGACTACCGCCGCGGTTCGCCGACCACTACATCGTTTTCAACCACCGCTACTGGCCACTGCCGCTGACCATCACCGGTAATCTCCGCGGTCACCATAATCATCGCCGGTCATCGCTGATACCGACGCGGCCGCATTGCTGACTATCTTTGTTGCCAGCTGACCACCTCTTGCCGCTAACCACTGCGGCCGCACCGACCATCGCTATTAATCTCGTCACCATCGTTGCCGGTTATCTCGCTGATTCGCAGATTGCCGCAATTGCTGACTCTTGATATTTGCCGACCATTCTGCTGCTTAACCACACCGGCTACCACTGCTGGCCATCGCCGGGCCATATTAGCTGTCACCACATCGTTGCTGATTATCTCGCTGATTACTGACACGGCTGCCACTGCTGGTTACCACCATCGTTGCCGATTATCTCGCTGATATCGACATTGCCGCCACTGCTGACTACTGGTTGCAATTGGCTGCCACTCTTCGACCGCTAACCACTGCGGTCACCACACCATTGTTGCCGGTCCGTTGCCGACTAATCCACCGGCTACCGCTGCCGACCATCATATATTCGGTTTATATTACCATCGTCGCCGGTTATCTCGCTGTCACCGCCGCCGACCACCAACGCCGGCCACCATCGTCGGGCATCGCTGTCAACCCCCATCTCCGGTTATCATCGTCGATGATCGCTTAACCCGGCTGCGTGAGTACAATTGACGATCTGAGGGAAAATTGTAGACACGTACTGCCTTGATCGCCCGAACCCGGCCGTCCGACGAGTACGCTGACGCTTCTTCGATGGAAAACCAAAATCATACGTACACGCCTTGATCGCCTCTAAACACTGTCGATCCAACGAGTGTAGTTAACCCCTCTTTCGAGGGAAAACTGTAGACACGCCGTATGTACCGCAAGCCTTGATTGCCTTCGAACCCGGTCGGTCCGATGAGTACAGTTGACGCCTCTTTCGAGGGAAAACTGTAGATACGACGTATGTACCACGGGCCTTGATCGCCTCCAAATCCGGTCGGTCCGACGAGGCCAGTTGACACCTCTTTCGAGGGAAAATCGGAACCACGACGTATATCTGGGCTCACCGGCCTCAATGATCTCCTTAAGAAGAAGAGGACACTTGATATCGAGTGTGCCTTCCTCACTGGGATTTTATAGACCCCCTATAGGGGCAAAAATATCAAAAATCGCTAAAAATTGCCCAAAACCGTTCAAAACTGCTCAAAACAAGCGGAAATGGGCCAAAATGGTCACAAGTGTGACGCACCAGATGAGCAGAAGCTGGGCGCCTGCGTGCTCTGCCTGGCCCGCTCGCTTCTCGCCCGCTGCTCACCGCTGGCACACCAGCCTCGTGACCACCCACCCGTGATGTCCGTGACCCGCTATTGGACTGCTCACCGCCATCAACTCATTCGCGATCGTCATCGGCTCAGGGACCGCTCGCCCGGAGCCGTTAGCCTAAAACCGACCCGAAACCGCTGCAAGCACCCATAAATGTTCGGATGAGTTCATAACCCCAAAACCTTGTGCCCATGCGTACCCGTACACATCCACGGCCCTTCATCCGCTTCCGTGATCATAATCTTGTGCTTTCATGAAGATCTGTTCTCTCAAAATGTACGGTTAATAGATCCGCAGATTTCATTGAAAAATTTGTTATTTTTAAGTATTCGGCATATATATTTTTGGATGATTGAGATAATATCATCCAAAATCGGGAATCGATACACCGAAAATTCCAAAAGCACCAATCTTGATGTCGAAAGCAATCTGATTCTGAATCAAGACTAGCCGATATCAAGCGCTTATTATCAATCAACTCTTAAACATTGAGTGTTTATAGTCAAATCGAGCGTCTTGACGAGCCGGATCTAACAAGCCCAAGATCTCATAGTTCCGACTTCATTTGAGCATTCAAATATACAAAATATATCATATGATCAAAGGAATCATTTTGAGTCGTCCGATGGAGAGGAGTGGTTCGAATTTTGCATGTATTTATAGAGACGTCACTCCTCCAATCTATAAATAGCCTCTCATTCTTCATATGAGGGGGGCGAAGCAAGAGAGAGGAGAGAGCTCTAAAGCTCGAAAATCCTTTAAACTCAATCATGCCACCACTCGATGGTTGTCAACCACCTTCGTCGGCCGCCGCCGCTGATCCTCACCATCATCAATCTCCGTCGGTCTCCATCATGATGATCTTCATCGTCAGTGGTTGTTCCCCATTGTTCGCCATCATCTGCTACCACTAGCAACTTACAGCCTGAACGTGATAATATGGCTGTCGTTGTCTGATTTTGGGATTCTCATTATCAGCTATTCTCATATACAGCTATGTAATCCCGTTATCGAGAAAACTTGTACTCTAAAACAAATATATAGTGGAAGCTTTATTGGGCTAAACCCCATGGTTTTTTCCTTCTTTTCGAGATTTTTCACATAAAATTTCTGGAGTTTTCATGTTCACTCTTTAAATATCTGTGTGTGTGCTGGATTTCACAATAAGGCTAAGACATAAACTTTTATTCTACCATAACTAGTTTTCTAGCACGTAACAATCATATTTAAATAATTTAAAATGTAGAATGTCATCTATTTTATTTTCGATTAAATCTTTAGATTTTAAATAAATTTCTTACAATACGACACGTCTAATCCACCATAATCTTCAACTTTCAAAACATTCCATGTGAAAAAAAAATGTTGTCTTGGATGTGTTGGCTTCTAATTAATTTTGCAACGCCTCCTATTTATTTTTACTTGATATTGAGATTAATGCAAATAAAATTCGAATATATAAATAATATATTTTTTAATATCATATAAAAAATAACATTATTATTATTTTAAATTAAAATATATTTTTATGCTTCATATATATATATATATATATATTAATACAGAGTAATACATATTAATTTAGATTATCTGAATTCTACGTATAATAATTTCTCTAGTATCAATAAATGAGGTGAGTGAAAGATTATATGAAATAATTTAAATGGTCGGGCCTACATCAATTAATAAATTATTGAGGGTTATTAATTTATAGTTTTTATATATTAAATATTATGAGCTCCGAAAATTCGCCACCGATCTCTCGATTAAGAGAGTGTGAATAAGTATTGGTGAAATTTTCAGAAGGTAGATGAAATAGTAGATAAGACACTACCTAGAGATTTCACCATCATTTTGTGAGGATTTTAGATCTGGTTCTAGATTTCTTATAAGCGCAAGCATCCCTATAGTTAATTACCCCTCCCAATAGTGAGAGTGAACTTTCGATTAAGGCTAGCTATTAGATCGCTAAATGCACAGTGTATAGTAGCAATATGTAGAGTTTTGAAATTTAGGTTTATAAAATTCATCATATTAATTTAAAGCGGATGGTTAGAGGAATGATGATGATGAACAAGATCTCATATTCGCCATCCTAAATGCCGTGATCCTTAGTCTGAAATCCTAAGAGTATGGACAGCCCGCACCAAGAGATCTGTGATGTTTGCCTGGAGAAGTCTACCTTAGCTAACGGTGAGGTTTTTTTTGTCTCTATCATATACCCCATGGTTCACAACTCATGCATAGTCACGTGAGACATCGGCTACTATGATCAGAGATATTATAATGTCATTTGGAGACAAACACCCCCGGAGACTATGGTCGAATCAGATTATATGTGGAGTCGCAAGCCACAGTCGAGGACACGAGCCACATCCTTACTAGCATGAGATTTATTGAGAGTGAATATAATTATGTATTTGATTTGACATTGACTCTTTTGTGAGCTAGAGTTTTCTTAATTTATCACCTTCGACAAATAATTACGAAAGGTGGGTTGGATTTTTAACTTTAAGTTTTTAACTTGATGATTTTCATTTAGTCATTTTGAGATTAATATTTCATCAGATTTTTCATTTGGATTGATATTTAATTTATATTGATTTGATTTGAAAAATCAATCACATTTTGAAAAGTATCTCTCCCGGTTGAAATCTTCATTCAACCTAACCATCCTTGGGGTATATAAGTTTGCTTAATATTTTAGTTTATTATTTCAAATCTTGTTGACTTTATTAATTTAATAATAGAGGATCAGATCTACTATCATATAACATAATTAGCTTCTAAAATATTTTAATAAGTTGTGATTTTTATTATATTATTATTGAATTTTTAGGTTTTGTTAACTCGGACCCGATCCTAAGACCCAACTGGGAATCAACCCGTGCAGCATCCTCAAACATTAAGTTTAGGCATTTAGCATAGTGTCGGGGCCTATGCGGGTGTATTTAAGAATGCTTGCATACTTTTGAGATATTAAATTTAAGTTTTAATCGTACTTTATAATATGTACAAGAGTTTAATTTAATCATTAATTAATGTCTTCTGTTCACTTATACGATGTATTTTGAATCCAGTGGCGTAAAGTGTTTCAACTCCTGTTCAATTATTTAGATTAATATTTATTTGTTTGTATTGGATAAACATCTAACTTGTTGTAGACTATTGTTGGTTAGATAATTGAAAGTCCAATCTTATCTCAGGAGTTTAGTCATTATATTTAGTTCAAGTATTGACCTTATTACTCATTTAAGATTAAAATATTATTCTCTGACTATTTCATTTTCATTAATTATTAATCTCTATTTTGATGAAATTTTAGCAGCCTCCCGGCATCATCCCCACATAGGGTTGCGGAGTGAGCCTTCCCACCATGCTTAAGAGTATGATAGTCGTTGTCTTACATGGGCTGAAAGTCTTCTAAACCCACCACACTTAAGAAAGCACGCATAGGCCTTCAATATTTATGTTTGAAATGAAATTCGGCAGTCTCCCGGCTTCATTCCCTTATAGGGGGATGCTTCGGGAATGCTAAGGCCTTCCTACCACGCTTATAGAAAGCGTGCATGATATGTGTCTTATGAAACCGCGACTTAGTGATTTTATTGCATCTACCACGCTTATGAAAGACATCTCATAGGCCTTCAAACATGTATAAAAATCATCCTAATTTTCTCGACATGCTGAAGCAACATGCACGAGTACTTATATCCAGCAAATATGTGCAATTGTATTAAAGTAGTATGTACAATAATTTAATATACAACAGACATATGCACATGTATTTAAAGTGAAATTTGGTAGTCTCCCGACATCATCCCCGTGTAGGGGCTACATCGAGAGTGCTATAGCTTTCCCACAATGCTTAAGAAAGCGTGCATGGTAGGTGTCTTGCGACACCGCAGCTTAAGAGATCTTCCAAACCCACTACGCTTAAGAAAGTGTGCATAGACCTTCATTACCTGCGTAAAAAGACATTTGAAATGAAAATTCTATAGCCTCACGCGTCCTCCCTGTATAGGGGGCTACATCTGGAGCTCTGAGGCCTTTCCACCACACTTAAGAAAGTGTGCATGGTAGGTGTCTTGCGATACTGTGGCGAAGTGATTTTTTTGCACCTACTGCGCTTATGAAAAGCATCGCATGGTCCTTCAAACTTGTATAAAAGCATCCTGATTTCCTCGTCACACTGAAGCAGCATGCTCGAGTACTTATGTCTAACAAATTTCCTTATAATTTCATCTCCATGTATACACAAAGGCAAGATACAACCTTAAATGAAGCTAAACAATAAAAATATAAGCTTTAAACTTGCACAAAATCTCATCTTAAATTGCACTTCAAAAGCTAATTAACTGTGGGCTCCGAAAATTCGCCACCAACCTCTTCGATGAAAAGAGTGTTTTAAATGTGTTAGTGTAATTTTCAGAAGGCAGATGGAATAGTAGATAAGACATTACCTAGAGATTTTGTCCTTATTTGGTGAGAACTTTAGATCTAGTTATAGGTTTCCTATAGGCGCAAGCCCCTATAGTTAATTACCCATCTCAATAAGTGAAAGAGAACTTTCGATTAAGGCTAGTTATTAGATCGTTGAAAGCGTAGCATACAGTAGCAGCATGTATAGTTTAAGAATTTAGATTATGAAATTTATCATTATAGCTTAAACCGGATGGTTGGGGGAATGATGACGTGCCCGATCTAGATCCCATGGTTCCGTCATCCCAGGCAGTCGCGGTCCCTAGTCTACTTAGTCAGAGGAGGTAGTCGACCCAACCTGATAGAAGGATTCTCATCAGCAACACATGAGTTACATCATCCAAGAAATCCTTGTAGACATGGGGTGATGTTTGTCTAAGGAGACAATTTTAAGTCTACCTTAGCTGCTAGAGGGTTGTTTGCCCTATCAAGTATATCCTATGATTCACAACTTAAAGGGCAGAGCCATTGGGGAGCATACGAGCTACGGTCGTGATCATAATATAATGGGTGGCCAAACCACCGTCGAGGACTCGGTCATAAGCTTCTTCATCTATGGAACTCTTTGGCCAGCAGATTCAGGACACAGCCACATCCTTCGAGAGATTGATTAAGAGTGAACATAGTATAACACTTGATTTGACATTGACCCCTTTGTGAGCTAGAGTTTTTTTAGTTTGTCACCCCCGATAAACAGTTGTGGAAGGTGGATAGATTGAGTTTGTTTTAAGTTTTTAATGATAAAATTTCATTTAAATTATTTTTTTATATTGATTTTTTTTATTTGAGTCAATTTGATTTGAGCAATTGATTAATTGAAATATACTTAAGAGCTTTAGATCCTGTCAACTTTGTTTAACTATTAACAGAGGATTAGATCTACTGTCACCTGACATAATCAGTTTTTTAGACGTTTTACTGACTTGAAACTCTTTTTATAGGTTTTTAAGTTTTGTTAACCCGGACCCAGTTCCAAGACTAAACCGGGAATCAACCCGCATAACATCCTCAGACACTTGAATTTAGGTATTCAACGTAGTGTCGGGGCCCATGCGGGTGTATTTAAGACTTTGTGTAATTTTTTATTTCTTAATTATGAAATTGATTTCTGATTTTCATTTAATTTCAATTTAGTCTGTGCAGCCTTTTACATTAAAATTTGCACTTAAAATCTCTATGTCCGGGCACATGTAGGTGTTTATAGCTTAGCTAACTTCATCTAATTAATGAAATTATTGATTTTGAAAATCATAATTAGAATAAAATTCCTTATTTTTTGATCAAAGGGGGCCTTATGATTTTTGTAGATTTGGATTTAGTTTCACCTTTTGTCTGCTTGTACAAAGGGTTGCAGATTCAGTGGCAAAGAAAGCATTTTGATTTAGATTGCAGTTTAACACACTACTGGCACTTAGTTTACTTTTTGAGTTTTTTTTATAATTCTCCCAATTTGATTATGCTCAATTTACATCAATTTTAATAAGTTATGTCAATTTCAGTGTTTATAACTTTAGCCCCACTTATGCTTATTAACTAGCATAGTAATCACCTCCACATTCGTATATGAGTTATTAAACTCAATTTGGATTTATCCTTAGATTTTGAGTTTATTGCAAGTATGTTGTGAGTTTAGCATTAGTCCTCCCCAAATTCCAATTAAAGCTTATTTAATTTTGAGGAATTTACAAGAAAAGAGAACTCACTTTACCGTTTCAATTTAAGCCATAGAGAATTGCAATTGGAGTTTATGCGTTTAATATTAGCCTCCCCTAAATTTTACTTAGATTTTAAATGAATATTCTATTCTTTCCAAGATTTATTTTAAAGGCTCCCCACTTTTTTTATTTGACACTATAAAATTAGCTGCAGGTTTTCCTACTTAGCGCTCCTAAATTAGCCCATTTCATTCTCCCATTTTTCTAAATCAAAATATTTAACGAAATTTCAGCACCCTCTCATCATCCCCGTGTAAGGGTTGCATCGGGGGTCTTTTTGGCTTGCTCGGTACGTCCTACTGATCGTAGAGAGTGGTGTCTTGCGACACCACAGCCTATTTTTTGATCTCGTCGTGCCTTGATGAGCACAATGAGATCTTCAAATTTGCAAGAATACATACAACGCAATATATGATTATCCCCTCCTTTTTTAAGTCTGGAAATTAGATAAAATTTTGGCAATCTCCGTCGTCCCGCATGGGAGGCTGCATCGAGTGTTTTTGGCTTTATGCTGCGATGAGCATGACGGTTGGTGTTTTGAAGCACCTCGGCCGGCCTTCAATCACTCGTTAAGCCCTGATGAGCATAACGAGGTCTTCAAATCACAAGTGTTACTGCGATGCGCGTGATGAATGGCAGTGATGTCTCTGACATCATGGCAATTTATCTCGTCATGCCTTGATGAGCATGACGAGATCTTCAAATCTGCAAAAAGATAAATACATATGCAGATAATTTTCACAAATTCAGAAGAGTAGAGTCATTATGATCAGACTGTGATGCATCATGCAATTTGGATCATTTGTCTGTTGCAACTCATTGAAAGTATCTTTAGTAAACCCTTTAGATTTGACAGCAAACACTTTCAACCCATCCTCTTTCTGCTTGCATAATTATTCTAAAGCTGGCGCTATAGCCGCTAGTTGTTCCTTCATTGTTCCGGTTGACTTCTCCGGCATGCCAATGTAAGTCTTTTCTTAAAGAGTTGGAAGAAGTCTAGTATATTCTACTTTTGAATCAGCCAAGGCCTGAAGAAGCTGAGCCCTTGACTTTGATTCCTGATCAACTTTCCTCTTGTAGACATCAAAGCACTCCTGATCTATTTGAAGCAGCATTTTATTACGTTCTTTATCACTCCCGCCAACCTCATCCCAGATTTGCTGTCGTTACTGAAGTAAAGAACCACAACTGGTTTCACCTAGTAGTTGGCTTCAAATATCCGCGATGGCCATTTAAATCTCGAAGAAACCTCTTCTGATCGTAAGGCCAGTGGTTTTAGAAATGCTTTTGAATCAGAGTTTTCTCTGCACCTTGAGGGAAGCTACAGAGAGGAAGTGCAGAAGAGATGCGACCTTGCCAAGGTTTCAAGAGCATGGGAACCGGCGGTGCGTCGTCAGAGAAGAATCCCTGCGACAGCGGGTAAGATGTCCCGAGCACTTCCGTTGAGACCGCGGTGTTGACCGGAATATTGACGTCGGCGGCATGCAACACGGCGGCGATGTTGCGCATGATGGGGAGAACATAAGCGACGGATGACGTTCACGGGCGTAGCCGTAAACGAGCGGGAGAGAGAGGCTTGAACCAAGGAGCTTTGCCGCCTGCTTGCGGTTGTCAGAAAAAGAGGGCTGCTTACCGTTTTCTTGCGGTTTTGGAGTTACCGAGAGCGGGAGCGGTTGCTTGCTTGCGCGCGTGTGATTTGAAGGAATTTGAACGAAGGATCAATTTTTTTTTTTTTTTTTTTTATATGAAAAAATTTGAGGGCATTTGCCCAATTTAATTCCAAATATAAGAATGGGTTATATATGCATAAAAAGACACTACATGACTGAAATTAATAGCATGAAACTAACATTAGAAAGGAGTAAAAACAGAAAGGGACAGAATAATCAACTGTGATTAACAACCTATCAAAGTAACATGAGATAATGAAGCTAACACAATCAAGGGGGACTCAGATCAACAAAAACTGGATTATCCAGCTGAACCAAAATTCATCAAGGAAGAGATCTGACGGAAGAGAGGGGTCTTGCGGTTGCCTTCGCAGCCATCCAATGGGGAGCTAGAGAGAGGAAAACCATAGCCGAAAAATTGCCCAAGTTGCCGGAAAGGCCCACCAAGCAGGATCCATCAATCAAAAAAATGTCAGCAACATTGATCATCATTGTCCACCCAGCAAAACCGAACAAGAGCACAAGAAGCTAAAGGGGAAGAACTGTAGAGGAAATAAAGAAAACTAAGGTGGTTTGTAGCTACACCACCGCAGTATCAGTTCCTTAAAATGGCAAGGCCACGAGTCCTTAAATTTCCATCACTTCAGTTTAGCCGCTACCCTCACGCGAACCAGAGAGGTAAAAGAGGATATGGAAGAAGAGTTTAATGAAAAAAAGATGATTATTCCTTTCTCTCCAAAGAGAATAGACCATAGTGGGAGTAATCAGGAAGTGAAGCCTAATAATCACTTTGTGCATATGTTCATCGACAGAGCTCAGAATTTGTTGAAGGGAGAACTACATAAGAAGAAATTGGCCGTTAGGAACCATCATTCTAACCAATTTCATAGAAAAAGGGCATTCAAAGAACATATGTAAATGCGTTTCAGGGTGAGAGTGACAGAAGCAACAGGTAGTGGTAGACTCAAGACCCCTCTTTGCTAATGTATCAAAAGTTTTTGAGACCACTCAGATAAGCCATCCAACAATAAAGTGCAAAATTAATAGCATGACCCTTAAACCAGATTTCATTGCTCCAGCAAACTGTTGGATGAGATTCAAACACGGCTTACTTAAAATTCTTATTTAAGGGATGTTTTAAGTTGCTCCACATAATAGAGTCCTCTCCACCCAGAATCAGGAAGGAGTAATAGAATTAAAGCATCTAGGGTGAGCAGCTGTAAAGCAAGAGGGGAGGTTCCAGAGCCCATTCGAAATAATAGTGCTAAGATTGGCATTGTCAGGTAACCCCATAAGTTGGGGCCCTTTTGTCCCCAAAATACTGATTATAGAGGAGCCACCACACCAGGGATCATGAAAGAGAGAGAGGTCTTGACCACTGCCAATATTGTAGATAAGTTTGTCTTTAAATCTATCTGATGTCAACTTGTTCACTTTCCAGAGGGGAGAAGTTCTATAGAGGGTAGGATTCCAAATAGAAATATATTTCGACTTACACCATTTAGCAAAAAGGGAATCTCCTAGACAGAATTTTCATAGGACTTTAATCTTGCAAATCAGATTAAGGGAGGAAGCAGAGAGGAGTCCAATGCCTCCTTTTTCTTTAGGTAGAGTAGTACGGACCCAGGAGAGAGTATGTAGCTTCTTGGATTCTCCCGAATGATAGAAGAAATTTGTTGTAAAGGAGCAGAGTCTTTTTATTATCCCATTTGGAATTGCCATGGCTCGAAACCAATAGAATAGGTAGTTATTAACAGAAGATCTGATCAATTGGAGTCTACCCCCGAGAGAGAGGAATTTGCACTTCCATCCTGCTAGCCACATATGGAGTTTATCAAATAAGGGATTAAAATTGGCCATCTTGATAAGTGCTATACACAAGGGAAGTCCAAGGTATTTGATAGAAAAAGATCCCAGCTTTATATCAAGAATATTGTTAAGATCATTCACCCTTCTACAATTTTTTGAGAAACAAATAGAGGATTTGATTTTATTGACCTCCAACCCGAGATACATCTCAAGGAATCTAAGATTAAGCTTGAGAGAGTCAAGTGTAGAGTTGGTAGCTTCTCCCATAGCCAGAAGATCATCAGCAAAAAGCAAATGAGATATCTTGCAATCTCCTGATGAGAAGGGGTTATACAGTTGGAGATTAACATATTTATCTATAAGACAGGATAATGTATCCATTGAAATAGTGAAAAGGAAAGGTGAGAGAGGACAACCTTGTCTAAGCCCGTTTGTAGAGGGGAAGAAACCTTTAATGCTACTATTAAGCACTATGGAGAAGGAAATATCCATAATACATGCCTTTATCCATTTAACAAACTTCTCAGGAAAGCCTTTGTTGAGGAGTCTATGTATGAGAGAGACCCTATTTACCTTGTCAAAAGCCTTCCTCAGATCGAATTTGGCCAGGAAGAACTGGTTCTTGCTCGAAGAGAATTCATTACAAATCTCGTATGCCATGGCTAAGTTATCAGAGATATCTCTCCCTTTTATGAAGGAAGATTGTGCTTGGCTAATCAATTAGGGAGATACTTCTTCAATCTGCAAGCAAGGACCTTAACAATAGTCTTGTAGAAAGTGTTGCATAGTGAGATAGGACAAAAATCCTCAATCTGATTAGAATGCTTGACTTTAGAAATAAGGGTGATGAGGGTGTGCTTGAAGCAGTTTGGAAACTTATAGGAATTAAAGAAGAAATGAGCAGCATTAAGGAAAGCTTTCCCGGTTGTGTCCCAAGTAGCTGTGTAAAACTTAGAATTAAACCCATTTGGCCCAGGGGACTTGTTCTCGCTTATACTTCTAAGAGCAGTAAGGATTTCCTGATCAGAGATATCAGCATCAAGTTCAACCGCTTGGGTCGAGGAGAGGAAATTACCGAGAGGGAGGTTCTGTAAGGGAAGAGTTAGAGGATTACAACTATTAAAGAGGTCACCATAATACTTACTGAATGCCTCTGCAATTGAGTTCTGGTCGGTAACACTCCCACAATTAGAGTGCATTTCTCTAATGAGATTTGCGTTCTTACTTTCTTTAATAGAACATTATAAAAACTTTAGGTCGTCATCAGAGTGAGTGAGCCAGTGTGCTTTAGCCCGTTGCTTGATCCATATGCTTTCCTTAAGAGTAAGTTCCATGTATCTAGCTTTGATATCCTTTGCATCAAGAAGTAAAGAGGGATTGCTGGGATCAACTTCTAGCATTTCCATAACCTTATCTTGATCAGTTTTTAAGGTGTCGATTTGTTGATTAAGAGGGATGTTCTCCCAACTTCTTCCTTTGAGGGCCCTCTTGACCAGTCTGAGCTTTTTGGAAAGAACATAGAGAGGATCTCCGTGTATATAATTTCCCCAAGCCACATTAATAGTTTCCATGAACCCAGGGACTGAGGCCCAATAATTCTTGAAGAGGAAGTGGTGGGAGAAAGAAGAAGATGAATGCAAAAAAATCACAAGAGGATCAATTTTTTTTGAGAGAGCGTGGCTTTTGGCTTAATTAATTTCCTAAGTATTTAATTAAATCTCAATTATGAGTTTTTTGCCAACAGTCTCATATAGCCAATATATATATATATATAGGTTATTCCGATATTCCGGACTTAACGGCGCAGTCCGTTTCACAATCGGAGGCTGTTTGCTTCAAGTCGACGTCAAATTGAGTCAATTTCAGCTCAAAATGCGCATCGCCGCTTTTGACCGCTCGATTTTTACGTAGACTCATCCAAATTGAGTGTGAATAGTCTTATTTGATAGATTTCGATGTTTCAAAGCCAATGACATGATCAATTTTGCGAACGGAGGTCATTTGATTCTCATTGTTGCTTCCTGACTTCGATATGCGTGGAAGCATATTGACGACTCGAGGCTTAATCAATTGATTATCAAGTCATGAAATATTGATATCCTAACCAATTTCAACATTCTAAACGTGATGGAGAAGTCCGTTCATCGATCGGAGGTCATTTGGATTGATTTTGGTGGCGTTTAGTGTATCTCAGCCTTGATTTGCGTGCTGTCACTTCAAATCACTCGACATTTGCACAAACTCGTCCAATTGAGCGCGAACAGTCTCATTTGATAGTTTTCAATGTTTTGAAGCTAACGACATAATCAATTTCATGAACGGAGGTTCTTCAGAGATCATCGCAGCTTCTCGACTCCGATATATGTGTCGACACCTTGTTAGCTCGAGCGCTTAATCGATTGATCGTTAGATTTTGCAATATCTATATTCTGATCAATTTTAATATTTTGAATGTGATGGTGAAGTCCGTTCATCAATCGGAGGTCATTTCAATCATTTTTGGTGACGTCTAGTGCATTTTGAACCCCGATTTACGCACTGTCGCTTCCAAAGTCCATCGAATTTAACTTGTGGCTTGTATTGATTTATGACATATATGTGGAGGTCAACATTAACTTAGTGATAACAAAAGAGAGAAAAACAAGGCCAATGTTAGCAAAGCCAATCAACTCTCTCTTCATCCCCTCCCTTCATGATTGTAAGTAATCAAACAAAGAAAAGAGGCAAAGCGGCAAAATTTTGAGTAGATGGAGAGCTTGCCTCCAATAGGTTTTTACTATAGCAAGTTGTACATGAAAACCTTGGATCCCATAAATATAAAATCCCATTCTTCATTTTACTTTAGAAGCCATTGATTTGGAGGGAGGATTTGAGCTAGATTCAACGAAAACTATATTAAGCAACAAGATCAGCCACATTAATTTATAAGAAAGTCTAAATCCTATTTCCCCATCTTTCTACCACATAGCCCAAACGAAAACTCTTCATCATACATGACTTTAATCTAATTTCTTCTTTTTATCATTCCTATAGCATGATGCTTTTATTTTACCTTACTGAAATGTCTATGGGAGGGTGAATAGTTGCCTAAATTATATTAAGAAACTAGCAAGTATGAGAAGAAATGGGAATGAGGGTTAGGAATGGCTGTCATTGCATGCAAAACAGGAAGTGACGAAGTGATTTGGGTTGTCCGTCTGACAAAGGAAGAGTGAAGAAAATGAGGCGGGGAAGGGCATGAATCTTTGGAGCTTTGCAAGAAGAGGAGGAGTTTTCGGTTTTATTTGCGGTGGTTTGTAGTGTATGGACCAATATGGGAAACAACTAGCATAGTTCAGCTGCTTGGAACAGCCATGAAAGTGAGAGGGATGGAGGCAAAATTTTTAAAATAGGCACAATCTTAACCGTAATTAGCAGTTTAGGCATGAAATTTTTTTTTTTAAGAAAATAGGCTGATGTCCATCTGACGACGGTGCGTAATGGAGGTTGCTGGTTGATCGTCGATAATGACGGATCGCGTCCACATGGGTGCTCGTCCGTCAACGAATGGTGCTTCCCTATCGGAAAAAACCCATGAGCACGATCTACTTTCCTTTTCCTCTTCTCTTGCTCCGTTCACTGTCGCCGTTCGTCGGATTTGAACAAAACACCGCCAAGAGTCGCCCGCCGAGAGGACGCATCCCTATTTCGGGCAAACAAACTGTAAGCGAGATCGTGATTTCCTTTGTCTTTTCCTCCTAATCCGTCGGCTCCTCCGCTCCACCGGATTTAAACAAGCCGCCTGGGAGGTCGCGCCATGTGAGCACCCGCCGTCGTCAAGTCTCCCTTAAATGGGTTATTTTTTTATTCGTGCGTCGATTAAGGTAAATTTTTTTCTGAATGCTTAATTTGTGATAGATCTTGCTTTGTGGTGTCTGATTTTGCTTATTTCCTTGAGTTATTTAGCTACATTTGTATTTCTATTGAGTAGTAGATATCATGAAGTATTTATTGAGTTTTTTGCGGTGATTTTACTTAAGACATCAGTGGGATTTAGTTTATTTAAATTGTCATTCTTGTCTTTGGTTGTATATACCTTATATGCTATTTACTTGTTGTATGCGTTATCCTCTATGCAATGAGAAGTAACATCATTTCTAGTGCTTTATCATATATTTTGGTCATATGAATGATATAAGGATGCATTACATGCGTTGTATATATGACTCATAATCCTTTCATTTTGTGAATCAATTATTCAAGGTCTTTTGGAAGTTATTGGTGTTGTTCATTGAATTGAATTAAACTCACATTCGGTTTAATATTTAAATCTTGAAAATATATTAGCTTACTTAAGCTGTTGGCATTTGACTTTTGTAGTGTTTAGGCATTTTTGAAGGATATAATTATGTCACTTGTTTTTGACTTTTGTAGTGTTTAGGCTATAAAACATTCATCTATCTATGAAATTATTTGTTTATTATTTGCAAGTGTTCATTCATCTAGCCATGAATTAATGAGATGCGATTCTTCTTAGTGATTTTGGTGCAACTCTATTTGGTGATTTGGGAGCTGTGTGAGATAGCCATATGTCTTCTACCAATATGATTTTGGTGCAATTCCGTTGTACGATAGTATTCATCTTTATGAAAGCTATGATTAGAATCTACTCTCCCTTTGTCCTTTATGAGTTCGCAAAAATCTCCAACTACAATGCACAATTGTATTATATCTTGAAATGCTTCTCTCCTGTGAACAGGGGAGAGGAAGGATTCTTACTAGTTGAAGTTATTGTTAGTTGAATATGAGTTCAAAAATTGTATGCATAGTTCTTTTATTATGATGGTGAACTGAATATTGTTGATAACTTCACCTATATTGGTGGAAAAAAATCAATTCATCCAAGGACTAACTTTTGGACTTACAAAAAGAATCATGAGATCATTGAAGTTGGACCATGCAAAGTCATGTGTTAATCTTATAGGTCGGTTTCCTATTGGTGTTTGATTTATACACATATATTATTGATGGCAGTATGTGAATCAGACAACACAATCGATGCAACTTGTAGTAATTTATGTTGAAGTTCAGAGTTAAATTGTGAGAAAAGAGATGTTGTCATTAATGAGGAGCATCACACTTCAATCTCGAATTCATCACACTTGATTTGCATGGCCTTTCGCCAGAAGCGTCTGATTCGTACTACAAAAGCTACTAATGTAGCTGATACAAGTTCTGCTTTAGGGGGTGATGCTGAGGGTGATGTAGGTGATGGGTATGAAACTATGCCTTATCTGACAAGTGATGATGATGAGGGGTGATAGTGATGCAGATGGGCCTTCTTTAAGAGGCAAATATCCATCTAACAGTGTCAGAGAGCTTATTAGGGACTACTCAGTTAGAACAAGCCAATAGAGGAGCACTTACTATCTAACAATGAGTATATGCGTCATGCTCAAAAAACCAGAGAATGTGATGAAGAGCTAACATTTGATGGGCCTTTAGATGAGTCAACTTTTGTACTTGAAAGTTGCATTCCAGATGAACTGCTAGAAGGTATGTGCTTTCTTGATAAGAAGTAGCTGCTATTTGTGGTTCAGGGTTGGTCTATCATTAACAATGTCGACTACGTGATCTATGCCTCAAACAAATCCAAGTTTACCATATTGTGCACTCAATATGCGAACTAGGCTACACCTTACGTGTGACACTTACATGCAAGTTCAAGTAAGAGATTGGAGGGTGCATGGAGAATTGGCAGTATAGGCGCACGACATACATGTAGTCATTTAGTCCTCGGTCGGACATAGGCAATATGCACACTTTATCGGTTATTTCATTTAACCAGAATTAGGTGTCATCCGATTTAAAGCCCAGAGATTATTGGTGATTGAGTCAAAATTTAACATACAGTGTATGCATGAAAGCTTGGGATGCACATCGCCACCAAGGTTATTTTCGGTTGGAAGGAATCTTCGTCGTTGGAGAGATTCATGCGCTATATGCTCGGCAATGCGGGATCGATGAGTACGGTCAGTCATACCGATTTCAACAATTATTGATCCTTGAGCCTTGATTCTTGGTTGACATTCTTGTCCGTTTATGCACGATGGGACTTTCCTCCAGGTAAGTATAGGACTCTACTCACCGTTAGAATTAATCTTTGCGGTTTATTTCCACGGCCCTAGTAGTAGAATCGAAGAATCGAGTCATTTTCTTGGTTTATACAGACACTCCAAAACTTAGTTCCATTGATCTGTACAAGAGGTGATTTGTCATCATTTCCCAGCAGTTGGTCGGCTACGAGATATTACGTGGGTTGCACATCGCTTTTGCCTGAGACATTTGAGAGAGAACTTTAAAAAGGCAGTTAGACAACTTGGAGTCGGAGACGTTGAGTTCATATGCCAAAAAATGTATGTGGTAGGTAATACTGATGATATACACATTTTTAAAATGTGTATGACTGATATCAAGAATATCAGAGAGGAGGCCTACGATTGGCTCATAGCAAGGGATGTATATTAGTGGTCTCTGACCCATGATGATGGGTATAGATATGACACCATGACTATAAATGCAGCTGAATGTTTCAACAGTGTACTTAAGAGAGCACGTGGCTTGCCAATTCAGGCATTGGTCTATGCAATATATTATATCATAGTCGCTACGTTCATGAAACGCCTAGACTCAGCAACATCAGCAGTGAACCAACACGACTCCATATTCTCTCCCCGGACTAAGGCAACTTTGCAGGGTAGTGAACATGAGGCAAGGAGATTTCCTGAGCTGGTGTGAATTAACAATAATGAGTACCAAGTTTTGATGCCAACAGTAGAACATACAAGATAGAGTTGTATGAGAATCATATGTCTAGATGTACATACAGACGACCACAAACTTATCACATGCCATGTCCTCACATCATTTTTGTGTTAGGGCAGCGGCATATAAGCCATGTTCTATACGTATCGACCTACTTGGACTCTTCTTGCTAAACTTACGAGCGTTTCATGTCATCCCCGATCATGATGAGTGACGAGCACATTACTAGGAACTTCTCGGTACACCCACCGATATTAAGGAAGTCGATTGATGTTTAAATAGATTCAGAAATACTATGGATAAAAATACCACAAGAAGTAATAAAATTTGTAGTGTATGTAAAAATAGTGGTCATAATAGAGCAACATGCCCGCAAGGTCGACATAGTGTGAGCTAATCGTGCATTATGGATAAATTAAAGAGAGCTGATGATGATTGCATGTACAGTGATGATGGTTCTCAATTTATTGGGTGGTAATTAGAGTGATAAAAGAGAAAAAATAATGAAAAAAAATGATTAAATGTCTCCATCTATTACACAAAAATCCTTCTGCAAATGCTGGTTCATTATAAACCTCAGACTATCTCCCTCGAGTTCCACGCTACTTGGTTCATTAATGGCTTTCAGCAGCTACAATAGGGTTATGATCTTGACCGACCTCGCATGAAGAAACATGTTGAAAATGGTAGTTTTTGATTTGCTAAATAGATAGCATTTTCTTTTTAATGTAAGAAATTTAAAATGATTGGAAGTAAAGTTTAGAGTGCTAATGAATGTTTTGTATAAAGTAAATGAGTGACATTCTAATATTTGTAAAAGAAGAAGAAGAGGTGAGATTCTAATATTGAAACTCGCTTTCATTTTTTAAAGTCACTTTCATTTTTTTTAATTAGCATAAAGCAATTAGAGTAACAAAAGAGATTATTTTTTCTCTTTTACATAATGATTACCTTTTTTTGGTCTATAGTCTTTGAAGAATTTTGAAGTCATATGTTCATCTGTTTCTATAAAGGATAGTGTTATCTAAAATCCTTATTGCTAAGGTTGCTTTGCTGAATATTAACTAAGTTGCTGATATAGCTTCTTTTATGTTCTTATTGACACTCTTTTCTTTATGCACTAGTTTGTGAGTTGGCTTTGATTTTCAGGCATGTCCCATATTTTCAGGCAGGTTCCATGAGCAGCAAAATCTCGCACATCGGCCGTCGATTTTCAACCAACAGGAGAGTCGTAGAGAATTTGGTCCCGGTTCCAAAAATATGAATTTCATTCCATTCCGACACCATTTGACACCGGTACGCGCAAATTACGCCAGCTGCATCACATTTGACACCGATATGCCATCCCTTGTCACATCAGATAGTTTAATGGTGTTCCGTAGGAAATTTCATTTCTCTAATGAGTTGGTAGCTATTGTTGCCAAGAGGTCTGATCGAGCTCGTTCACCTCCGTCGGGATACTTCACTATTTCTGAGATGATTCTTTGTCTTTGGGAGATTCCCTTTGGCTCCAGTGATTGAGATCTTCAAAACATGTGGTGTAGCTTTGTCACAATTTTTATTTCAGGCTTTAGTGGTCATCGTCGGTTTGGCATCTTCTTCAGAGAGCGTGGTGTTACTTTGAACATCAAATACTTATGCCGAATGTGTAGATTCACATGTGATGCTCAAAGGCGTGTTTCTTATCGGGCTATAAAGAATTGGATAGAATTTTTAGCACAGGATCCGTCTAAAAATTGGTCTAATGGATTCTTTTTTGTGAGAAATGAGTGGGGCCTTCCTGAGAGATGGGGAAGATTGAATGACCTTCCAGATCCATTACTGATTGAAGAGAATGAGATCTTAACAACTCTTAATGTTCCTGATGTAGAAAGCTTACAGCATGAGTTGCGTCACAGTAGTAAATATATAGTTGAAGATAGAATGTTCATGGTTGGTCTTTCCATCCAAGCAGGGAGATCTCATTCTTTTCTACTAAAGAGGTCAAGTAAAGGTGATGAAAGGTCTCCTCATATTTATAGGGTTCTTTCAAGAAGCCCACGAAGAAATCAGGGTGGTGGCAATGTTTCTTCCCTAAAGAAAAAGAAGACATGTGCTGAAGTGACTACATCAGATATCTGCGAAGAAGATGTTCGCCCCCAATTGGCCTCTGAGAGTTTAGCTATTTCAACTCATGATGGGGGAGTTTATTTCTCGAAGCTGCACATTCCTCAAGAGGTGTTAAATCACATATGCATTGGGCATCAACGAGCAGATAAATTGGTACATTGTCTTCCCTTCTTTCTTTTTTTCTTCTTTTCCTCCTTCTTTTCTTTTGTGTAATATTTGTGATGGTATTTTTTATAGGTAACTCAAACATTAGGGCTGATGGCACATTTGGGTGTCTCTTTAGGCAGTGGAATCGAATTTGTGAAGGTAAAATATATCTAGGCAGTATGAGCAAAAGATGAGTGCTAAGGCCAAAGAAGTGAAGACTTTGGAGGATCAGCTAACCGGGTGCATAACTGAGCTAGCGAACATGTCGACTTCTCTTTCTATCCAGTGTCAGGAAGTGGAGTGCACTCATGATCAGCTGATTGAGGTGAAGACAGAGACTTGCCAGAAAGAGAAAAGACTCAAGGAACTTGTAGCGGAGAAGGGAGCTCTCGAATTAGAGAAGAAAGCATTACATGTTCGTCTTTCTGAGAAGGAGCATATAATGTCAGAAGCGGAAGCAAATGAAATCTCCTTGAAGGCAGTGGAAGACTTTAAGAGCTCTCGGCTTAGCATAATCAAGACCATGTTAGCTTCATCATATTCTTGATGTTGAAGTGAAGGACTTGGTGCACCAATGTTTAGAGGATGACTTCATCTGAGGGTTCCTAAAAGGAATCCGCTATGAAGGAGTTGAGAGTGAGTCCAAGGGAGCATCTCCTAGTGGTGAGGAGGACATTGATATCACCAACTGATATGATGTAGCATCACTTGAGGATGCATTTTTTTATATGTATTGTTATTAGTGTGTATCAGAATCTTGATTCTTTCTTATATCATCATGTTAATATTGTCAATAATTTTTTTTTAAAGATGATACGCTCTTATTTTGTTTTTACCTATCCGGTGGTGTGATATTATTGACGATGCTAACCTTTACTGGATGAGGTTGAATTGAATCCACAGATTTTTTGACCAATCTGAGGTTGTTTGTCAAAGTGTTACTTGATGACATTAACCTGTATGGAAGAGATTGCGGGATGTCCACCAAGGACCTTTTGACCTATCCTAGGTATCAGGCAAAGTGTTACTTGACTTACGTATGGAAGAGGTCCGATCAAGTCCGCTTGGGATTGATTATGCCCCGATTGAGATACAACGTGAGTTGTATATTTCTCAAGTGGGAGGATTAAATGAAGAAGGAACAAGCTTGTAAGAAAAAAGGCTATAAATCCATTACTTTGATAAGTTCGGTGATACAATCATAAGACGATTTTAACACGGATATGAGTTTCAAGTGGAAATGATGACAACAACAACAAGTCTTTATCCCACTAATTGGGGTCGGCTGCATAAAGAGGAAATGACAAAGAGACAAAATAAAAGTTGCAACAGTTATGCAGTAGGAATTACTAATAATATTTTCGGAGATTCTTAGTGTTCCAAGTTCGAGGTAAAGTTTTTCCCTCTGGATCCTTGAGCTTGAATGCTCCTGGCTTTACCATAGCTATAACCACATATGGGCCATCCCAAAGAGGTGAGAGTTTATTGCGTTGAGGGCCTTTACCTGCAGCTTCGAGACTTCATAGGACCAAGTCACCCATAGATATGGGACGAGATTTTACTCTTATGTTGAAGTGACGAGCCACCCTTTGGTGATAGGAAGCAGTCCGAAGTAGGGCCAGGTCACGAGTTTTGGGGAGTAGGTCCAGGTGGTGTCGGAGTTTTTCTTCATTACCATCATGATCGAATAGTTGAACTCTTGGACTTGTAATCCCGATATCTAATGGTATAATAGCTTCTATGCTGAAACACAAGTTATATAGTGTCTCACTAGTCGGGGTGCGCGATGTAGTGCGGTAAGCCCAAAGAATATTAGAAAGCTCATCAACCCATTGCCCCCCGACCTTCTCAAGACGTATTTTTAGTCATTTGAGTATAGTCCTGTTGGTAGCTTCAGTTTGCTCGTTAGTTTGAGGATGTTCTATAGCTGTATGCAGCAGTTGAATATGAAGATCTTTGTAAAAGGACGTAAAGACTTTTTTAGTAAATTGGGTTTCATTGTCGGTGATGATCTTTACAGGAAGACTGAATTGACATACTATATTTTTTCAAACAAATTATTTAGCATTTACCTCCGTAATTTTAGCGAGTGGTTCGGCTTCCACCCATTTAGTGAAGTAGTTGGCTAAAATGATAAACTTTGTTTTGCGATGCTATGTGAAAAGGTCTCATGATATCAATCCCCACGAGCAAAAGGCCACGGGCTTTGAAGGGATGAGAGCTCTGTATGTGGCATGTGAGAGAGGTTAGAGTGCAACTGACAACTTGCACATTTTTTTATGAACTCCAAGGCATCTTGTTTCATCGTAGGCCAATAAAACCCTTGCCTTATAATTTTAAGGGCTAGTGCCCTTCCTCCTAGGTGTTCTCCACATATCCCTGAGTGAACCTCTCTTAATCGTGTCGGCCTTTGAAGGTGAGAGGCATTTGAGGTATGGTCGAGAAAAGCTCGTTTGTATAGTTCACCTCGATAATAGTAAAGTTTGAAGCTTGTCTTGAGATGGTTGCAGTTGGGTCTTCGTGAAGGGTTCCTTCTTGTAGAAAAGATAGGATGGGGTCCATCCAATGTTCCTTTATCTCATTAATTGCTTGAATTACCCATGACCCTTGGATACTAGGAAAATATATTTCTTCAACATGCTTTCTCTTAAATAGATCTCTAGTAGCAGATGTAGCAAGCTTAGCGAGAGCATCAGTATTCTTCTCTCAGATGTGAATGATTTGATGTGTCTTGAAATGGGCAAGAAGAGACTTCACCAAGTAGAGGTATTGTACCAGCTGGGGATTATGAGTATTAAAGTTTCCCTCAACTTGGGAGGCGACAAGTTGAGAGTCAGTGTGAATCACTAAGTCTTGAGCTTCGTTGTCAATGGCGAGTCTCAACCCTGCTATTAGAGTCTCATATTCAGCCATATTATTAGTTGCAGGAAATTTTAGAAGTACCTCAGGTATTACGGAGGGAAATAAGTAAGATTCCACCAAGACTTCTGAAGCTCCATCAACATAGAGGGTCCATTGAGGAGACAAAAGGCATGTAGCAGATAGCTCATTTAGAGTTGGGGCAGTGCATTCCACTATAAAGTCTGCGAGTACTTGAGACTTTATAGCAGGGCAAGGTAGAAAATTTATATCAAACTCTCCCAATTCTACAGACCACTTGATTAACCTCCCAGATGCTTCTGGTTTCTGTAGGATGGCCCTTAATGATAAATGAGTGTAAACGTTGATAGTATAAGCTTGGAAGTATGGACATAATTTTTGCACTGAGAAAATTAAAGCCAGAGCCACCTTATCTGCAAGTGAATAATGACTTTCTATATCAGAGAGAATTTTACTGACATAGTAAATTGGTTGTTGTATCCCATTCTCTTCTCGCACTAAAATTGAGCTTATCACATGGGAAGAGACTGCGAGATATAAGTTTAACATCTCTCCTTGAATAGGTTTGGATAGTAGGGGTGGAGATGCTAAATACTCCTTAGTTGCTCAAAAGCGGTGACATTCATCGGTCCATTGAAAATTATTATTTTAGCTCCCTTTAATATTTTAAAGAATGAGTATTTATCCCAGCTAGGAAGCGGATAACGCAGCAATTCATCCATTTAAACATTGAACTTCCTTGATATTCTTCGGAGGAGTCATATCTTTGAGAGCTTTGATTTTTTCAGGGTTGGCCTCTATCCCACGGTGGGTTACCATGAATCCAAGAAATTTTCCTGACGTAACCCCAAAAGCACACTTGGTTGGGTTAAGTCGCATGTTGTAACGCCGAAGAAGATTAAAGCATATTTCTAAGTCAGAAATATGATGTGATTCTTCAAAGGTTTTCACTAACATGTCATCCACATATACCTCCATTGTGCGGCCTAATAGGTTAAAAACCTTATTCATAAGGCGTTGATAGGTAGCACCAGCAATTTTTAATCCAAATGACATAACTTGATAACAATATAAAACTTTATATGTTTGAAATGATGTAGCTTCTTTATCTGTTAGGTTCATTTTTATTTGGTTATAACTAGAGTAAGCATTCAAAAAACTGAGCATTTGATGTCCAGACGTAGCATCAACCAATTGATCAATTCAAGGAAGAGAAAAACTATCTTTCGGGCAAGCCTTGTTAAGGGCAGTGTAATCAATACACATTCTCTATGTTCCATTTATTTTCTTAACCATGACAACATTTGTTAGCCATGTAGGGTAATGTATCTCTCGTATGAATCCTGCTTTTATGAGCATGTTAACTTCTTGTTCAATAGCTTGGAGACGATCAGGTGCAAAACTCGTTTCTTTTGGATGATTGGTTTGAATGTTGGATCAATTTTGAGGGAGTGCATGATTACATTGGGGTGGACCCCCGGCATATCTGTGGACTCAAGCAAATATGTGATTTGCACAAGAAGTCTGTATTTTTTTCTTTGTTCGAGAGCAAAGATCTCACTTTGCTTGTAATGGTTGGTTCATCGATAATGCAACGAGCAAGTCTTCTGGTGAAGCTTTCGGGTACTTCTTCATCTTAAAATTAAAATCTTGATCGAAGGTCAAAGGCATGGTTGAGCTTGTGAGATAACATGATTGTCTTGCTGATTTCCACTCCAACTCCAATGGGGTTGGAATTTCATCTTAAGATGAAATCAAGTGACCGAAAATTGATTGGAGGGGCCTTCCAAAGATAATATGTTGAATCGACTTGACCACCATGAATTGGATTAAATGAGCCACTTGTCAAGAAATTCACCAAAGACAACGAAGGGTGATTGTCCTCTACTGCGGGGCGATTATCAAACCCATCTAATGGTCTGCGAGGTTGGAGCTTTTCCCAACCCATGTTAAGAAATGTGGAGTAAAATAAGACATCAACATAACTCCCATTGTCAATCAAAATTCTCTTAACATTATAGCACGGGTCACCAATCCCTGCACTGATGACAAGTGGATCTTGATGAGGAACATTTACTCCTTCTAAGTTCGAGTCATTAAAAGTGATGGAATGATCAGTACGAGACTTCTTTAACTCCGGCTCTTTAGAGATGTTAATGAGAACTTGATTAGATAGTATTGATCCTCCTACGATTGTTTCAATTTCTCTAACTGTTTGATGATTGTTTTGTTATTTCTGTGATAATTGTCCTGGTTTCCCCCAAGTTGGAGGTATGTTTGTTTGAGTCGATTGATTCTTCACAAATCGACGTAGATATCCTTGCTGAATGAGCCTCTCAATTTCTTCTTTGAGTTGTTTGCATGCCTATTATATACATGACTTGATGGAAGTGACAATATTGCTCGATTTCACGAATTTGGTTTGATGGATGCGCACTTGATATTTTCTTCATCTTGAATAGCCATTAGGAGGTTAACATGAGATGTGTTAGCGTGTATTCCTTTTGGTCGTGGTTCATGTCGGATATGGGGCCGTGGAGGAGATCACGGCGCCTTGCTTCTTTTGATAGGGGCTGTTGGTCCGTTCCACAGGGTGCTTTTACATTTTAGTAGATTGCTCAAATTATTTGTGAGAAGTAATAGTCATGTGATTTGTGCTTCCACACGATGAACCAAGTCGGCATATGAGCGTGTCTCGCATTAGTGAGAGTAAAGGCGGGAGTCCTCCAAGGAAAACTCCTCTTAATAGTTCGGTCTACACTCGGTGTATTGGTGAGCTTCTAAGGAGAACCTGGAAGTATTCCTTAAGTGATTCACCCTCATTCTAAAATGTCGAGATGAGAGGAATCTTTAATGATCCTCTGCAATGAATGGCTGTTCCACAAAAATCTTGGCGAGTTAGTCAAAGGTACGGATGGATCTCTTGGAAGGGAGTAGAACCAAGTGCGACTTGCCCACGGAAAAGCGACAGTTGTCGAGGAGCTCGTGGATATGCATGATTGTCTGTAATGGTCGATGTGTTCATATGGGTCGCCCCATCATAGGAATCAATGCTCAGAAGCTTGAAACCCACGGGAATAGGATGTTGAAGAATAGCTTCAGCTAAAGGTGAGGATTCTTCATAGCCGCGGTGAGGGGGAAGATGATTTCTGTTTTGAAGGTGAAATTCTTCTTGCATAAAGCGTCGCAATTCTCCACGTAAAATATGACGAGTGGGATCAACAGGACGAGAATGTGTCAAGCTACCAGCAATAATTGGTGGATTAGCGATGGTTGGTAGCGTGATGGATGATTAGAACAGTAGTGTCGAGATCGCATCCGTGAAGCGGAGGAACTTCATTGTTAAGGAGATCGGCATTTTGACCTCTGCGGCTAACGATCGATCTTGGGGGAGGTGTGTTTGCCATGGTAGTAATGTTGTGTTCCTCTAAAGTCGATCATCTCATTTTGAGACTCTTCCATTCGGGACACGATCTTCTAAGAGATCCACGTCTTCCGACAGTCACGCCTATGAGTGAGAGAAGCTTGGCATCCTTGGTTCAAGGATTGATTTTGAGAGTGGCGAGTTGGGCGGAGGAGTTGTGAGTATTGCCTATTGGCCATAATGTGGGTGTTCACAAAAATTGTGATTGATGAGTTCTCTTCCCACGACGCTAAAGCGTAGAAAACCGGTGGTAGAGTAAAAGTTTACGCCTTAGTCATGTTGTGAAATCTAGCACACACACAGGTATTTAAAGAATGAACAAGAAAACTCCAAAAATTTTCATGTGAAAAATCTCGAAAAGAGGGAAAAAATTACGGGGCCTAGCCCAGTAAAAAGCTTTCACTATGTATCTTTGAGTAAAATCTTCCCGATAACGGATTACAAATTGTATATGAGAAAGGAACAACGGATGTAGTCATATTCGGTGGTAACAATTCTTAGTGATAGCATGATGGCGACAACGAGGAATAGCGGCGATGAAGGTCGTCATGATGGCAAACGAGAGGTTGGCGACGGCGAGGATCGGCGTGAGTAGAATTTTCATAATCAAAGTCTTTGTCCAAAATAATGTTATAGTCAAGTCGAGCATATGCATGCCTAAATTTAAATTTATTTACTATTATCGAGCTTGAGCTCCATTATAGCTTTTTAGGATGATGTTCAAGTTTGAGTTTGTTTACTATTATCGAGCTCGAGCTCGATTCAATTTGTTCATGAGCTAGGTTCAAATTTAATTATCGAGTCTGTAAACGAGCAGCTCGTTTAATTAAATAAATGAGCTTTAAGTAAACCTTAATCGAGCTTGTTTGCTAATAGCTTGTTGAGAAATCTATATGAGTGATATCAATTAAAGCTTATTAAGCCTAAAAAAAAAAATTAAATAATACATTAATAAATCTTAATTGAGTTTCGAAACTTTTAAACAAGTAATTATTTGAATATAAATGAACTGAATGATAAGTTGCTCAAATTTATTTATTTAGCAATTGAGTATTTATCAAAATGTTCAAGCTCTTTTGATTAGTTAATCAAATGATTATGAATAAGTTTTAATTGAGTGGAATCATCAATATCTTATCAAATGCTTAATTCATTTGAAATCCTATGCCCATAACTCGTAAATCACAGATGTCATGTCATCTCCTCAATGTGCTGGCCTCTAATTTATTTTGTGATACAATTTTGTTTTTATTGGAGAATTTGTTAATGAAGGGAGTGTCCTTTAGTCCCATGTATTTTAGTAAAAAAAATAGAAATAATTTTATGAAGTTGATTTTTTAAAAAATATTTCTTTTTGAGTGGACCTTATATGGATTCACACATATCAGATATCTGTAAGAGTCTGATATATAAAGACATAAAAGTTTAATATTTATAAATATACATAAATTAAAAGTTGTCATTATTTTGGACTTTTAAGCGTAATATACATCGTGTATATAAGACCGTGAACTTAATATCTTCTGATCTGATCTAAAGCATAAGCTTCCAATCAATAGATGAAGATGGCTGAGCCATTTGCCCACTTGTTGGATGGTTTTGTGACAATTGATATAAAGATTGAATTAAAATGTTAATGTCCATTGTTGAGACATTTAAATAATTGGGGGCACTTGTTTGTTTAGTGTTCCTTATAAATTTTTTAAATTATCATTTTTTTTGAGATATATATATATATATATATATATATATATATATATATATATATATATATATATATATATATAATTGAAAGAGGTAAAAATATTGAACTCTTAACAGGGGACATCATGAGTGAATAAAATTATGTCTATTTGCAGAGAACAAATAAGCTTGGTTGGATAATATTGACTTATATAATTAAAATTTTTTTACTTGATTTTCTTTATTTTTTTAAAAATATTGAGCGCAAAAATATAATTTTGACATAGACTTATATTGATCTTAACAATTACTATCGTTTGAGAAATTCTTAAATATGGACAACGATTTGAAGCTGTGTTAAATGCTTAACTAAGGATTTGTTTGAGATCAAATTTTAAATTATATATATTTTTTGCATTTTATATATTTTTAAAATATATTTATTTAATTTTTAAGTATTTTTTATTTTATAAAAAGATATTATTTTAAAAAATATTCAAAATAATTTTTAAATATTTTAGATGATTTTAGATAATAACTATTACCTTCAAATATATTTTATTTTAAAATAAAATATTAAAAATATATATAAATATAAAACAAGAAATAAAAAATAAAATTGATCTCAAATTCTAAGAAAATGTTACAAAAATGTAAATTCTATTTAATATTTCATCAAACAAAATATATTTATAAGTTTTTTTAATTAAATAATATAATTATTTTCTCTGAATAATTTGAACTCTTGAAAGTGGGTCTCAAAATTGACATACTCAAAGTTGAGATTTACAGTAATTTATCCTGTGAATAATGAAATCAAAGTTGCATGATGTCCGCTAAAAAAGTTATAAAAATATAAAATTATAAATTTTTTAATTGTCATTTAATAAAATTTATCTATGAGATTTTTTTAATAGAATGACAACCTCAGGTTTTTTATTTATCTCGAATAATTTCTTCTTTCTATAAATATGATTTTGTAGGAGGGGAGAAACCCAAGTCATAGAAGAAGCAAGGGATTCTTATAAAAAAAAAAAAAATATTGCCCTTGACATTGCTCATCAGAGAATTTCATGGAGATTCTCACAGGCGCGAAGCTCTTGCACATGGTAGCGAGAGTCGCATGGTTGCTACTCGTCCTTTACCTCGTCAAGTCAATAGCGAACTTGTTATATCCGAAGAAGAAATACCCACCCGTTGCTGGCACCATCTTCCACCAGCTTCTGAACCTCCATAGGATACATGATTTCCTGACAGAGCTCTCCCACCGCTATAAAACCTTCAGGATTCTCACCCCCTTCCGCAACTATGTTTACACCGTCGACCCCGCCAACATTGAATATATTCTTAAGACCAACTTCACAAACTTCGGAAAGGTATTTGTTTTCAAATTAGATAGCTTTGAGTATTTCATTGATTCATTCGGAGAATCATGCCAAGGGAAGAACGTAGCTTGATATCCTGATGCCCTTTTTTTTCCTACTGGATTACTTGCTTATTTTTTCAGGGGAGTTCTTATGAAGCAGCAGTGCAAAACCTAAATCATTGATACCTTTTTAACCTAGTCAACCCTCTAGAGAAATAGGAATTTTAAGAGAAGGAAAACACCTGAGAAAAGGAGTGTTAGACGGTACTTAAAGAGTCAGCAAATGAATCAAATAATTTGATTTAGTTAATAGACTGTAATAGGTTGTAGTAGTTCAGATTTATAAGGAGTAATATTATATTTCTCTTTAGTAGTGTTATAGAAAATAACTCTCTTTACTGCAACTCACTTACCTATGGGCTCGGCCTTCAATCTTATAGGTCGTAATAGATATAGACACAAATTTAATGCAGGGACATGTAATCCATGACATTATGAAGGACTTCTTAGGAGATGGAATCTTCACAGTTGATGGCGAGAAGTGGCGCCATCAGAGGAAAGTATCGAGTTTAGAGTTTTCAACAAAAGTCTTAAGAGATTACAGTAGCCTTGTTTTCCGAAGCAATGCAGTAAAGCTTTCTATGATTATTTTTGAAGTGGCAAAGTCAAGCAATATAATAGATATCCAAGTAAGTAAATCATCAGTAGAGAACTCAAAATGACTTTTTCATGCGGTGTTAATCATTAAGCGTACCTTTTCTTTTTGTAATCTTTAGAATCTATTCATGAAATCAACAATGGATTCTATATTCAAAGTGGGTTTTGGGGTGGAACTTGACACTCTTGGAGGATTGAACAAGGAAGGATTGATTTTTGCAAAGGCCTTTGATGATTCAAGCAGCCAGATACTTAGACGATTTGCTGATGTCTTCTGGAAAATTAGCAGGTATTGAACATTGGTTTGGAAGCTCAACTGAGAAAAAACATCAAATTGATTGATGAATTCATATATAAGGTGATAAACAAAAAGATTGAGCAAATATCACAGAAGAAAGATGTTTCTGTAAGTTGGAAGTAAATAAAGAGTTTGCGATGTCATGTTTTTTCTATAGCTTACATTCTGCATCTTGCAGATTCTTAAAGAAGATATACTATCAAGGCTTCTAATCGAAAGAGAAAAGGATCCAGACACCATAAGTTACCAATATTTGAGAGATATTGTGTTGAATTTTCTGATTGCTGGTAGGGATACAACTGCAGGTACACTTTCATGGTTTTTTTATTTGCTAAGTGAGAATCCTAATGTTCAAGAGGAAGTTGCAAATGAAGTGAGAGATGCTATCATGAAAAAGGAGACTATGTTGATCGATGAATTTCGTGTGTTTTTGACTGAGGAAGCCCTCAATAGAATGCATTACCTTCATGCTGCTCTGACAGAGACACTAAGACTCTATCCTGCAGTTCCAGTGGTAATCTCTTGCATTTGTAGCTTATAATTTGAACTAAATACTAATAAAAAAAAAGATAATATTAGTAAATAACTTATAATCATAATTATGACATCATAGGATGTGAAGTACTGTTTCTCAGATGATACATTACCAGATGGTTTCAATTTGAAAAAAGGTGATTTTGTGAATTACCAACCTTATGCTATGGGAAGAATGAAGTTCTTATGGGGCGATGACGCAGAGGTATTCCGACCAGATAGGTGGCTAAATGCTGATGGCCTTTTTGAGCCTGAAAGCCTTTTCAAATTTCCTGTCTTCCAGGTATGCTTACCAATTATATTATCATGTGATTGTTTTGATTATTTAAAGAAATGCCCCCTCGTCACAATGCCTATGGCAATCTTATCATTGAGAAAAGTTTCTGTGATGGAGATAAATGTATTTACGATTATGAACGATCCAATGTTTTGTAGATAAAGCCTCTTCCACCTGGCTTTATCCGGTCAAAACTAATCCATTCAATCTCAAGATGAAGTAGTCTTGTCTATATATATATTAATGGAGTATTCTTTAAGTGGTTATTTTTTTCTTCCATACAAGGCTGGACCTCGTATCTGCTTGGGGAAGGATTTTGCTTATAGGCAGATGAAGATTTTTGCAGCTACCCTTCTGTACTACTTCAAATTTGAGATTTCACCGAACCAAACTATCAATTACAGGCCTATGATAACACTCCAAATTGATGGAGAACTTCGTCTCCGTGTTTCATGCAGGAACTGCACTTTATAAACCTTACGGGCCAGTAAAATAAACAGAGATGGAGATTTGATCTTCTGCAATATATCTGGAATTTATATCTTTGTAATCCTTAAATATATTAAAAGAACCTCGTTAGGAATTGTAAGAACTCCATTGGCTTCATTTCGGTGAAGAAGGCTGCGTTTGAGAAAGCGTTTCTTTTACTAATTTGATTTTACATGTTAACAGTTTTTTAACAAGGTGCAGATAACTGAAGTGCATTTATCTTCTAACGTCTATATTCTATAAAAATTAAAACTAGGCATCTTTTGCTAAATTTAATTCTGAATGTAGGTTTTTTTATTATGTCTTGCAAGATAATAATTTTTCTTATAAACATTAACTATTTGTAATTATCCTAACGATTATATTTTAAACAAAAATCTCGTTAATCAACTTTCATTAAGTTGAGAAAAAATATGTTATTATTGATGCATCATCAAAAAAAATTATTTGTTCAGTAACGAATCTCGACGTATGTATAATTGAATATCTCATAGAATCAAATCTTGGTTGTTCGAACCTGCTTTCAGCAAACATATTGTCAAACTAATCCTTTTGATGAAGCAAATTGGATGAACTCAATGTAAGTTCAGATAAGTCTAGATCAAACAAAAAAATATAATTGAAAAGTATGGGATATTATTTAGGTTTATAATTGTTGATCTTCATATGTGTGCCGTAAATCAAAATCAAACCTGCAAATCAAAATCGACAGACTTAAGCAAATCTCAAAATACGAGCCATTGAAAATGGTCGAAACGATCTTCGATCGGTGAACGGATTTCGCCATTGCTTTTAGAATGTTGCAATTGATCAGAATATAAATATTGCAAAATGTAACGAGCAATTGATTAAGCGATTTATTAAAGTGTCTGCAAGACATATCGGGGTCGAGTAATCGACGCGAAGCCAAACAACTCTCAGAAATTGATAGCATCGTTAGCTTTGAAACGTCAAATCTATCAATTGAGACTATCTGTCAATTCGACGATGCGTGCAAAATGTCGAATAATGCCTGAAATAGAGCACAAGATGTGTCACCAAAAATCAATTCAAATGACCTTCGATCGATGAATGGAATTCGCCATTGCGTTCAGAACGTCGAAATTGGTTCGGATATAAATATTGCACAACTTGATGATCAACCGATCAAGCGCAGCCAACGCTATTACATATCGACATCGACAATGAGGATAAACAACCTCCGCTCGCGGAAATTGATCGCCATTGGCTTCAAAGCTGAAATCTATCAAGTAAGATTGTTTCGCACTCTATTTGACGAGTCTGCGTGAAAATTGATTGAGCGCAAGACGTATTGAAATAAATGGACTTAATTGACGCAATTCAACCAAATACCCCGATCGCAAAACGGATACCATACGTCGAACAAAGAATTACCTTATATTGATATATATATATATATATATATATATATATATATATATATATATATATATATATATCGACTATGCGATTTACCTACACAAAATTTATATTAAAACTGTTTAATAAATTTAAAATTTATTAAAAATTCATAAATTATCCCCCATGCTCAACCGTTCACCCCATTTTTATTTTTGAATTTTTTTTCTTGATTAAAAAAAAAGAGAAAAGAAACGGTTCCTCCATTCTCCTCATTCCCTCCTCACTTCCTTCCCTTTCTGGTATTCACCCAACAATCTATCTGTGATATCATTTATAAATTACGTGCCAAACATTCATCACCCATATTTCTCTCCACTTACTTTTCCCACCTTAAATATAAACGCCTCCGCCCTGGAGAGTTTTTCCTCTCTTTCTCTCTCTCTCTCATTGGAAAACATAGGTAATTCCCTCTTCCGCTGCACCTCTGCCTCTCTGTCTTCCGCTTCCCGCAAAACCGCGCTGCCGGCCAAGTGTGTCCCACTGCCCTCCGGCTAGCCCGTGTTCCCGTCCTGGTCCCGGCACGAGCACGGCCCCGCTCTGCCGACCCGTTCTTCGCAAACCCACCATTGTAAACGTCGGCTGCGTCCTGTGGTCCTGCTTCCAGGAAAACCGCCGTCTCGCGCGCCATCCAATCCCATCCCGCGCTCCATCCAATCCCATCCCGCGCTCCATCCAATCCCATCCCGCGCTCCATCCAATCCTGTGCGACGTCTCTCCGAAACACCCGCGACGCACCGCTGCCATCCTGCGCTGCACCCGTGCCGACCCGCGTCTGCCGGAAACCTGCCGACCCTTCCCGTTTCTCCGGCCGCCGACCCGTTTTTCCAACCCGCGTTCCACGGCCCGCAAGCAATTCCGCACCCGCTGCCTTCAAACTGCCAGCCGACCAGCCCTACAGTCCACTAGCCCGCCTTCCTACAGACCACCAGCCTGTTCCTGCCTGTTCCCTCCGTTGTCTGGCCCACTGCATGCGTCCCACCAGCCGCCTCTTCGCTTTAGTCACTTTTCTATGAACGAAGAATAACATCATCATGGGAAATTCTTTCGATTCCGATCGGCTTAAATTTTCCGTTTTTTACAAAGAACATCATCAACATATGCTTTCGCTGTCGATTCCTCGCTTTAGCCCAATTTTCACTTCGCCAACCGCGAAGAACATCAAGAGTAATTTGTTCTTTTCGCCATCGATTCTTGATAATACAATTTCGCAACGGAAGATCGTTAAGAGCATCTTTCTTTTCGCTTATTTCCACTTCGCTTCCCCCCCGGAAAGAACATCGTTAAGAGGAATTCTTCTTCGATTTTCACGTCGCTTGCATTCCAATTGCATACCCAACCTTGTTCCTGAGCATGGTCGAAAATGAGTCGAAACTGTGAGATCTGGAATGGATATATATATATATATATATATACATGCGTAATTTTTTTGCAAGTTTGAAGACTTGTGCTTAAGAGTGAAGAGAGATGAAAAAGCTGTCGCGAAGACACCACTACGCTCAAGAGGCGTCGAGTTAGCCAAAATACTCGACGACCTACATGGGATGATCGGAGGCCAAAATTAGGCCTTATCTTTTGACTTAGAAAAAAGGGGAGAGAAATGAATCAACTAAGAACGCTAAGAAGAAACTCGATCTAATTTTAAACTAAAGTCTAAAAGCATCAAATAATAAAAAAAAAGGGGAGCCTTTAAAGAAAATTTTGGAAAGAATAGAACATTAATTTAAAATCTAAGTGAAATTTGGGAGAGGCTAATATTAAACTCACAAACTTTGGGGAGGCTAATATTAAAATCACAAACTTTAATTGTAATTCTTTACGGCTTGAATTAAAGCGATAAAGTGAGTTTTCTTTTCTTGCAAATTCCTCAAAATTAAACAAGTTTTAATTGGAATTTAAGGGGATTAATGCTAAACTCATAATAAACTTGTAATAAACTTAAAGTCTATGGATGAATTCAAATTGGGTTTAATAACTCTTATACGAATGTGGAGGTGATTATTATGCTAGCTAATAAGCATGAGTAGGGCTAAAGTAATAAATATTGAAATCGGCATAACTTATCAAAAGTGATTTAAATTGAACATAATCAGGTTGGGAGAATTGGAAAAACTCAACATTGAACATAATCATGTTGGGAGAATTGGAAAAACTCAACAAGTAAACTAAGTGCAAGTAATATTTTAAATTATAATCTAAATCAAAATTCTTTCTTCACCACCGAATATGCAACCCTTTGTACAAGCAGACAGAAGACGATACTAAATCCAATTCTGTAAAAATCATGAGGCTTCCTTTAATCAAAAATTAATGAATTTCATTCTAAATATGATTTTCAAAATCAACGAAATCAATAATTAGACGAAATTATCTGAGCTATAAATACCTGCATGTGTTCAGACAGAGATTTCAAGTAAAAATTTTAATGTCTGAAAAGGCTGCACGAAATTAAATGAAAAATCTGAAATCAATCTCATAATTTAAATATAAAATTAACTAAAATTACTATACACCCGCATGATCTCGATACACTACAATGCTTAAATTCTGAGGATCTTGTTTGTTTCGCTTTAGTCTTAGTCTGGGTTAACAAAACCTAAAAACCTAGAACAAGAGTTTCAAATCACTGAAATATTTGAAAAACTGATTCTATTAGGTGACAGTAGATCTAAACCTCTATTAGCAGCTAAATAGAGTTGACAAGATCTAAAGCTCTTAAATATATTCAAGTTAATCAATTTTTCAAATCAAATTAAGTAGTAATCTGAAACTACTTAAATGAAACTCTATTACTAAAAGCTTAAATCAAAACTCAATCTATCCACCTTCTGCAACTGTTTATCGGGGGTGACAAATTAAGAAAACTCTAGCTCACAAAGAAGCCAATGTCAAATCAAGTATTTTACTATGTTCACTCTCAATCAATCTCTTGCCAGTAAGAACGTGGTCTGTGTCCTCTAACTACGTGGCTTGGCCAGCAGGCTCCATAGATGAAGCAGTCAGACCAGAGTCCTCTGATCGGATGGTTTGGCCAATTAGGCTCCATTATATTATGATCATGACCTTAGCCTGTATGCTCCCCAATGGCTCTGCCCTTTGAGTTGTGAATCGTAGGGTATACTTGATAGGGCAAACAACCTCTCGTAGACTTAAGACCGTCTGACAAATACCACCCCAGTTTACAAGGATTTCTTGGATGGCCGTATGTTAGTATTAATTCTGGAGGATTCTTCGGGTTGGGTGCTCCTTATCATTGTAAGTAGGGGGATGACGCCCGGGATGATGCAGGAACCGTGGGATCTAGATTGGGCACGTCATCATTCCCCCAACCATTCAGTTTAAGCTAAAATGATGAATTTCATATCTTAAATTTTAAAACTCTACATGCTGCTACTATGCGCTACGCATTTAGTGATATAACAATTAGCCTTAATCGAAAGTTCTCTCTCACTTATTGAGAGATGTAATTAACTATAGGGCTTGCGCCTATAGGAAAATTGGAACCAGATCTAAAGTCCTCACCAAATGAGAGCGAAATCTCTAGGTAGTGTCTTATCTACTATCTCACATTCCTTTTGAAAATTACACCGACACTTCAAATCATACTCTCTTTAATTTAAATAAATTGTCGAGGGGTCGGTGGCGAATTTTTGGAGCCCACAATAATGAGCTTTCAAAAATTGCAAGTCTATACTAGAATTAAGCATCTTGACAAGAAAGTTCTAAAAAGTCTAAGATCTCTTTATTTGAATTTTATTTGTGCACACAAATACCTAAAATATATCTAATTATCAAGAGAAAAAATTTGAATTATCCAATTGAGTGATTTAGATTTTACTTATATTTATAGAAAATATTACTCTTAAATTTTATAAATGTGATATTATTCTTCATATGAGGGGATCTAAGCTAGAGATTGAAGAAAGTTATTAAGTTTGAAGAATTTTGGGCACCATCGAACAATAATCTGATTACCGCTATCGATTTGTCATCTAATTGCCTTTATTGGATAGCTGCTCAACCACCGTCTTCTAACTACCGAACAATCATCTTCGTTGAGTATTGCCCAATTATCATCGTCAGTTCACCATCTGATTACTATCTCTGACCACCTTCACCTATTTGTATCCCAATTATGTTTGTCAGACCGTCATTGTAGGATCATCACTTGATTGTGATAGCTAGAATGTTGTTTGATCACTATTGATAGTTTGCCACTTTGCCTCCTGTTCACTTGCACCACGCAGCCCATCATTGGTCCATTACTTGATTGTCTCACTAGACTGTAGCCCAATTGCTATCATCGAACTAGGGCTATCAAAAAGCTCGTTGTTCGCGAACAACTCATGTTCGGCTCATTTGTTAACTAAACGAGCCGAACACGAACAAACATTTCAAGCTCGATTTATAAACGAGCTGAACATGAGCAATCCTTTATTCGACCGTGTTCATCTCGATTTAGCTCGAAATAAAAATATATATTATATTATCATTATTATAATCATTATCATTCGTTAAACTCATATATATATATATATATATATATATATATATATATATATATATATATTATATATATATATATATATATATATATATATATATATATATATATATATATATATATATATATGTCACAATTGAAAGCATAACTTAGTGGTTAAAGTTTTTGTTATACAAAAGATTGGCCTAAGTTTGAATCCTCACTCTTATAGATTTTTCAGATTATTGCATTTCGAGCCATTTTGAACATGAGCCGAACACGAACAAAGAAATTTTCAAACAAGCCAAACACGAATAAGGGTTCGGTTCGCTCAAGATCAGCTCATTTACACCCCTACATCGAAAGACCTCTTGATCGTCGCATTGGATCGAGCACTCCATATATATTATGTAATATTTTTCATTAAAGAAGCACTCTTAAAATCTCCCCTTCTTGGATTCTAGAGACTTGAGATATTTATAGTAAATACTCATAGTGGAAATGTTTCAACTGAGTTAGCGTCCATAGTTTTTCTCCATTGACCTTTTAACATAAAAAAATGTATTTCTTATAACTCTTCTCTTATTTGCATTGTTTCAAAAATTGAACGGATTAGAAAGTTCAATCGATTCGACCGTCAATCAGTCATGTAGCTAGCCAATCAACTTTATTTCTTTATTTAATCTAATTATTCATTCATGTTGACCCTCTTAGTCATTCAGCCAAAGAAAACTCGCAACCCCAACTGAACGCATGAGCCCACTCCTTCTCAACCGATCCCGTCTCTTCGATCCATCTCCCACAACCGTTCGTTCCAGTTTTCTCAACCGTAAGCCAAAAAATTGCTCCTGCTCGCGATCTCCTCTTTTCTCCCTGAAACCCGCAAGGAACCAAAAATAGAACTCCCTGATTCTCTTAGCCTCACAGTGTTCACCCTTGCTCCCTCCTCGCTTTGGTTTTCCCATTCAATTCACCTCTCCCTTCTTGTTCGTTCCCTCAAAACGAACACAAAAATCCCGTAAACCCTCTCTTGTTGGCTCTTTTTCCCGTCGCTCACAAAGCTGGAAAGATTCTCCCCCTACACACATGCATACCTTGATTACCTGAGTAAGAGAGAGAGAGAGAGAGAGAGAGAGAGAGAGAGAGAGAGAGAGAGGAGGTTGAATCATCTTGTTATCGTATGAAGTTGAGTCATCGACTTCCTCATGACTTGCATGTCAACCTCCCTTGCTCGATTGAAGCCCTAGCTATCGTACATCTCTTCTCTTGCATGAGACCGTCTATTGGATCAAAGTCTTAGCCACTACTCCTGTCATCAGAGAGGCCAAACCGAGACCCTATCACTCAACTCTTTACTTGGCCGAATAGGTGAAGTGGGTAGAGCCTAGTTAAAGAATTTTAACATAAATTGAAGCAGTATTACCCATATTACCCTCTCTTCTAAAGTCCTAAGAAGAGTTAATCAAAGGCGTTTTCTTTAGAATCAAAGAAAAAGAATTTTGGAATTCTGATTTCAGGTGATCAAGATCCTACTAAGCTCAATAGGGCATGACGATCAAAGACCACACTAATGCTCAATAGGGCTTAGTGGACATGAAGACTCGGTTGTTGTGTCACAAGAAATCATCTGCTATGCTCAATAGAGCATACCAGATAAGCCAAAATAGTTTTGATGTAGCCCCCTACGCAGGGATGACATCGAAATACAATCAAAATATATGTTTATACTTCTTTTTGCAGGTTTCAAGACTCCCCTAATGCCCAGTAGGGTGTAGTGGGTGCAAGGAGACGACTGTGGTGTCGTAAGACACCTCTCGCTATTATCATTAGGGCGTACTGAGTAAGCCAAAATTATGATGCAGCCCCTTATGTTGAAATGCTATCAAAATTTTGACTAAATTTTAGACTTAAAAAAGGAGAGAAAAGAATATTTGCATATATATTTTCTTTTATGCACGTGATTGAATTCCTAGTTATGCTCATTTGGTTATAACAGAATTGAAATTTGGTCGAGGTGCTTCAAAACCCTAGTCGTCACACTCATTAGGGCGTGATAGATAGGGCAAAATAGTTCCGATGTAGTCCCCTACGTGGGGACGACGTCAGAATACTGCCCAAATGTTGTCAGATTTTTGCCTAAAATTCTGGACTTAATAAATTTAAATGAAAATTGTTTAAAACATCATGCCTTACATAAACAAGATTGAATCAAAACTCAAAGGGAAATTGAACTATAAATGATAAATGAAAATATTAAATCTTACCTAAAATGCAATTGAACTTGCAAAATCTTTATGGGAAAGCCAAAGCAAATGAAAACAATGAATTTAGAAGAAAGGAATTCATTCTATTTATAGGCACAAATCAAATTTTATGTGGACTCCACCATAACTCATGATAATTTTAATCAAATAATTGGTGAATTATGAAATCAAAGATCCCATTAATGATATGTTATGAAGATGGTAGAATTTGTTAAGGGAGCCATGAATGTGGGAGGTTTCGAATAAGCTTCCTATGCATATCATAATATAACTAACTCCAATTCAAGCACTTGAAATTCTGTCTGTAATGCCTAATTAAAACAAACAATTGCATGAGGGAATTCTATGGAGTTGAAGGTTGAATTGAAAAGAGAGGAGGTATCGATATTCATAGCATGGGTTGATCTATTCACAAGCTTGAAATTAGGGCTGCAAATGAATTAAGCGTTCAACAAGCTACTCGTGACTCAGCTCGATTAGAGCTCATTTATGTTCATTCATTTAACTAATTGAACGATCTTGAACACTTTTGTAAATACTCGATTGTTAAATGAACATGCTTGAATAAGTTTTGTTCAATCCATTTATGTTCATGAATAATATCATTTAAAGCTCGCGAACAAGCTCGTTAAGGAGCTCGATAATGGCTCAATTAAAGCTTGATTAGGGCTTGTTCATAAATGATACTGTATAAGATTATTAATGATATTGTATAAGGCTCAATTAAGGCTCAATTAAGGCTCGATTATGGCTCAATAATGGCTCAATTAAGGCTCAATTAAGGCTAATTTATTTCATTAAACGAGTTGCTTGTTAACAGGCTTGATAAGCCTAATTTGAATCGAGCTTACAAACAAGCTCGAGCCGAGCTTGAACATGATTTTTTTAAATGAGCTCGAGCTTGAACACCATCCTAAAAGCTCAAATCGAGCTCGAGCTCAATAATGACAAACGAGCTTGATCTAGAACAAGCTTCTGCTCGGCTCGGCTCGGTTCATTTGCAGGCCTACTTGAAATATCTAAGGATGTTTCATAAGAATGTAGAAATCCATAAGGTATGAGAATAAATAGCCTTAATAATCAATGAGTTATGAAAACTAGAAACAAACTACATGAAGAACCTTCAAAAAGAGGAGGAATCAACTTGAATCTTACACTCCATTGATTCATTGAAGTATTTTTGAGGAGTTGAATTTTTTGCAAAACTACAAATCAAACTGTCATTTGAATATATAGCTTCAAGATACATGTAAATACTTGAGTAAAGTGAACTCTTTATATTCATTTTTAAGCAATATTATACAATATTCAAGTATTTAAATTTACACGAGCTTGCAAATATAACAAAATGATATTTTCAATAGCTCAACTTAAATGTTGCAAGATGTGTGCAAATATCTTAGTGAATGCAAATCTATTACACATCTCTTGAAGCAATCTTATGTCATATTTAAGTGGCTTGGAGTTTATGCAAGCTTTTAAATGAATGAACTAAACGTCATCAGATTCGCAACACATCGTACAAGCGAATAGAAGGCGTTAATTAAGGCTTCGATTGAACTCTTACACATATTATAAAGTATGACTTAAACTCAAATTCAATACCTTAAAATTATGCAAACATTCTTAAAAAAAATACCCACATGGGTTCCGACACTATGTTGAATGCTTAAACTTAGTGTCTTAGAATGTTGCGCGGTTTGCCTTCTGGTTTGATCTTATGATCGGGTCCGGGTTAACAAAAGCTAAAAATTCAATTATTATAGGAATTTCAATTTATTAAAACATCTGAGAAGCTAATTTTATCATATGATAATAGATCTGATCCTCTATCATTAAACTAATAAAGTTGACAGGATCTGGAATAATAAATTAAATGATCAAACAATACATCTACCCTGATGATGGCTATGTTGGATGAAGATTTCAACTAGAGGGGACACCTACCATAAAAATATTCTAGCAAGCTCAAATTGAATTAATCAAAATCAAATTTCAATCTAAATGCAAAATATAATATGACATTAAGTGTTAAATGCTTAAATGAAATTCAATCTCTAAAAACTTAAAGCTAAAATCCAATCCATCTTCCGCAACTGTTTGTTAAAGGTGGCAAATTAAGAAAACTCTAGCTCACAAAGGAGCTAAAGTCAAATCAAGTGTTCTACAATGTTCACTCTCAATCAATCTCATGCCAGTAAGGACATGAATCGTGTCCTCTGACTGTGTGGATTGGCCAGTAGGCTCCATATATGATAGTTACGTGAGTCCTCTCGACGTGATTGCCGCCAAATGGAACCATTATATTACGATCAGGCTTGATGCTCTCCAATGGCTCGCCTTTGAGTTGTGAATCATAGGGTACACTTGACAGAGCAAAAATCTCTCTGTCAACTAAGGTAGACTTAAGCCTATTTTCTTAGACAAATAACACCTTAGGTCTACAAGGATTTCTTGGATGATGTAACCCATGTGTTGCTGATAAGGATCCTTCAGTTAGGTTGGGTCGACTACCTCCTCTGACTAAGTAGACTAGAAACTACAATAGCCCGGGTTGTCACATTCATGAGATCTAAATCGGTCACGTCATCATTCCCCAATAATCCATTTTAAGCTAATAATGATGAATTTCATAAATTCCAAATTTTAAATTCTAAAACTCCACTTGCTGCTACTATACGCTATGCATTTAGCAATCTAATGACTAGCCTTAATCGAAAGTTCTCTCTCAACATTGAGAGGGGTAATTAACTATAGCTGCTTGTGCCTATAGAAAACCTGGAACCAGATTTAAAGTCCTCGCAAAACGAGGGTGAAATCTCTGGGTAGTGTTTTATCTACTATTCCATATGCTTTCTAAAAATTACATTGACACATAAATCATATTCTTTTCAATATGAGATGTCGGTGATAAATTTTTTAAGCCCACAGATTTCTAATGACTCTGCTGGGGACAGGTTTCTCTTTTCATCTTTGGCTAGTCGAATCTAAGCTATAGTGACAGTGAGGCATGATAAAAATTAGAATTTAAAATCAATCAGCAATGAAATTAAAATTAAATCAACCATATTTTTATGACTAATATGTTTGTTCTATTGTATTTCTCTATTTTGAAAGTGTGGGGTCATACATCAATTATTGACTAGTAATCCCCATCTTTCATTTGCAAAGATGGATCTTCAGAGTACACCATTCATCATGCAGCTAGGTCGTGTAGTCAACATCTGTCTGGCTAATACTATAATCAATACTGGAGATGTTGGAGCTACCATCTAATTTGATAGTGTAAACTTCCTAGCTATTGCCTCTGCAAATAATCCACCACCTGAAGCATTTGCATATTGTACACACCAACTTGTGCAATGGAAGAGGACAATTGAAATGACCACTACCGTTACTGAGGTTCCTTGAAAAAGAGTCTTTGTATTCAAAAGATTAGGTCATTCTGAGGTGCAAGTCATGAGAAGAACCATCACTTGGTAGAAAGTTTTAGTCATACTTATGAATGGCAAGTATGCCAGTTGAACCTTTTGCACTAGGATTTATGATGCTGAAGCCTCCTCTTCTGGAAGAAAACTAACCTAGAGGCAGTAGAGAAAGAGCGAATGCTAAGTTGGAGGTCATCAGCTCTCACCTGGGTTATTTATTACATAACCAGAAGCGAGTATTCTTACCCGCAATAAATTTAAAATTTTAAAATGAGTGAAAAGAGATAGCTCTACTAGTGTTGTTAAGCAATTTTTTTTTGGCTCAACAACAATTAGCTCCAACCCTTTAGAAGAGATAACCTGAAACTTTATCTATTCTAGTACATAGAGGCCTAAAGGTTATAAAAGAAACTATCTTATGAATAAAAGATATCAAAGGCCACTTACCAGAGAAGCCAAAAAATGCTCAACTATAAAAGCTACCGTAAGTGGTAGTAAGAACTCAAGATCATTCTAAATAAGCCTTTACATAGTGAGCATTGGGACATGACACCTAGACCGTAGGTCTAAGAATCCGCCGCTGAAAGATCTCGATAAAAAGGAAAACAAATATGGTGGTCAAAGCCTAGAGAAGAAGTAGCGAAGCAGAAGCTTCTTCATCTAAAATCAAGCTAACCTAATGGTAGCGTAAAAAGAGAAATGCTGAACTACGTGCTCAATAGTCATTATTCAAGCAAAAAATTGTACAACTAATTGTAGAACTAGAAGCGAGTGATTCAACCCATAATAGGTTTGACAGCTTAAGATGGGTAAAGCAGAACATCTCTATTAGTCAAATCAAACATTCCTTTTAGACCTGATAACATCAGGTTCTAGCTTATCCAGTGGAGAAACACGAAGCTATATATGCGAGAGTGGATCAGGTCCTCAAAGTTTTTAAAGAGAAATGGCTGATAAAAAGAAAATATGAAGGTCCTATCATCAGGGAGGCTAGAGTTTCTCCTCAAAGGAGACCTCCTCCTACAACCCAGATAAGATGTCAACTAATTTGAGTCTAGCATGGTGAGCATCGAGGCGTGACACTTGGACCACAGGTCCAAGAATTCATCGTTGAGTGAGAGTAGCGAAATAGGAACTTTATTTTACAAATCTGAAGAGTCTCAGCCTTAATTTTGATCGGTCTACTCAACATAAAAATTCTGAAGAGATAGTGTCAACAAGAATACCAATATACTATCTGCATAAATTGTGAAGAATGATGTATAAGTTTGAAATTCATATTAAAATTACTAAGTAGATAACTCAAATATTTAGCAAGATATGGAGCCAAAGAAGTCCTCAAGCATCACGAAGAAGTGATAAGTTTATCATTAAAGGTCTTGGGTTTATCCACAAATCTCATCAAAATAAAATTTGTTATAATATGGGCGAGATCAAACTAATAGTGACAAAGAAGATGATCTCCATGAAATTCTTCTTACAAATGATGAAGTAGAGGCTAAGCGTGCGCCTGAAGAACTTCGAAGATGGTGGACAAATAGCTACTATGGATGAACTCAAAGAAATTGAGATAGGAGCTGAAGATGATCCCCGTTCAACTTTCATCAGTGCCTTTCAACCTGATGAGAAAGTTGAAGAGCTGAAAATGATACTTTGTGAATTCAGGGATTACTTTGCATGGACATATATTAAAATGTTAGGCTTATCCCTTAATGTAATGGTTAATAAACTTACTATTAAACTAGATACGATGCCTGTTAAGCAAGCTCCTAAGTGAATAAGATTGGAGATTGAATAATAGGTAATTGCAAAAACTAAGAAGCTGATCGAAGCAGGCTTCATCAGGGAAGAGAAGTATGCAGATTGGATAGCCAACATTGTCCTAGTTAGGAAGAAGAACTATCAAATTCGTGTCTGCATTGACTTTCGGGACCTAAATAAGGCATTCCCAAAAGATGAATTTCTGCTTCTAATGTTAGAACTACTAGTGGACAATACTTTCAACTACGACATGTTCTCATTCATGGATGGATCATCGGGATATAATCAAATCAAGATGGCTCCTAAATATGAGAAATACACATCATTTAGGATGCTAATTGGTATATACTGTTACATAGTTATGCCCTTCGGATTGAAAAATGCTAGAGCTACATACTAAAGAGCCATGGCACATATTTTTATTTAGATGAATCAATAGAAGGTGGAATATTATGTTGACGATTTGGTGGTGAAGAGCTTAAATCATGAAAATGACTTTGAAGACTTGAGAATTGTATTGGAGAGAATCAAAAAATATGATCTCAAGATGAATTCTCTAAAATGTGCATTCGGGGTGTCCTCTGGAAAATTTCTCGGGTACATTGTACGCCGTAAAGGAATTGAAATCAATCTTGCTAAAATCAAGGAAATTGTGGAGATGCCTCCACCAAAGAGTTTAGTCAGCTCCGTTCTTTACAAGGATAACTTGTATTCATCCAATGATTTATATCAAACCTATCAAGATGCTGTCAACCATTTACAAAGTTGATTAATAAGAATGATCCATTCAAATGGGATAAAGAGTGCCAAGAAGCCTTTGATAATATTAAAAAAATACTTATTAGATCCACCAATCCTTGCAACGCCTACTCCTGGGAAGCCCTTCATTATATACACAGATGCATTAGAAGAGTCTCTCAGAACATTATTGGCACAACACAATGAAGAAAGAAAAGTGAATTCTCTTTATTATATCAAGTCAGAAGTTAATAGAAGCAGAAATGAGATACTCTTTGATAGAGAAGCATTGTTTGACATTGATCATTGCAGTCCAAAAGCTCCATCATTATATGTTATCTCATAAAATTACCCTCATATCAAGGATTGATCCGCTGAAGTACTTGATGATAAGACCAGCATTGATAGGTTGCTTGGCGAGATGGTCAGTATTTGGTTTTATAATTTGATATCATATACATTCCGCAGAAAGCAGTAAAGGGGCAAATCTTAGCAGATTTTTTTGCTGCACATCCATCCCTATGGACTCTTCTCTTAACGATGATTTGTCTGATGAGCAAATTATGCTCATTCATGAAAGATAAAAATCTCATATTTGGGAAATGTACTTTGATGGTGCCTCATCAATCAAACAAGTCAAACCTCTAAATTTTCTAAGAGCAAGAGCAGGAATCGACATTGTCTTCATAACACCAGAAGGAGGAATAATGAGATGATCATATGGGTTGACTGAGCCAAGAACAATAATGAAGCTGAGTATGAAGCATTGGTTGCAGATCTTGAAGAAGCTATTTTTATAGACATTCAAAACTTACATATTTTTGGTGATTCTCAATTTATTATAAATCAAGTATTTGGCATCTATAAAATCAATAAGCTTGAGTTAGATTTTTACCACAAATGAGTTCTTAAGCTTATGAAGTAAATACCAAATGTCACACTAACTTGAGTCTCTCAACCCGAGAATAGCAAAAGAGATTGCTTAGCAAAATTAGTGGCAAGTATGAATGGTGATTATATAATGATCGGGATATTTACTCGATGAGTTCTAGAGCCAACAAAGTATCAATCCCAACAGGTAGAGGGGTTATCAAATTCGACCCAATAGGATGCGGGTTGCTCCTCATCCTCCCCAAAACCAACAAGAAGTTATACCAAGAAAAGCTAAGAATGACATTGCTTCAGAAAAGCAGTGAAAAGCCTTTATTATAGAAGAGCCACATAATTAGATCCTTTGAACAAATGTGGCTACGATGCCTAAATACAGATGAAGGTAGCAAAGTGATGGTTGAAGTTCATGAAGGACTTTATGGTGCACATCAGTCGGGTCCTAAGATGATAGTAAAGATCAAAATGATGGGTTATTACCGGCCATCTATAGTAAGAGACTGTATCGATTATGCTAAGAAGTATCATGAATGTCAAGTACTTGGGAATATAATCCACCAACCTCCAAATCCACTACACCCAATAATAGCATCTGGCCTTTTGAATGAGTACCGGATGCAATTAGGCGATTGATCCATTATCAACTAGTCATGCTTCATCCCAAAGGATCGATTATTTCTTTAAGTGGGTTGAAGCTATCCCATTTAAAGAAGTTACTACTAATCGAGTGGTCAACTTCTTCAAGCATAATATGGTCTATAAATTTAGAGTGTCAAGACGAATAATTTCTGATAATGACACTATTTTCAAAAATACAAATATTAATAGATTCGTTGATCGACACAAAATTGATTGGCGATATTCTTCTATATATAATTCAAGGGAAAATGTTCTGGTAGAAGATTTCAACAAGACATTGGTCAAACTTTTTAAGAAGATCCTCACTAAAAATAAGAGATAATGGTATACCAAACTGATAGAGGCATTATGGGTGTATCAAACTACCTATAAGATGCCGACAAAAGTCACTCCCTATTCATTAGTATTTGGAATCAAGGCGGTTCTTCCACTTGAAGTTGAGTTGCCTTCACTTCGAGTATCCATCCAATATAATCTAACTAATGATCAAAATGCTTGTTTGAGAATGGAGGAACTCGATGTGCTTGATAAAGTTCGATTGCAAGCTCATCAAAATTTGGAGGTCTATAGAGCAAAGATTCCTAGGGCTTTTGATCATATGGTGACCTCGAACATTCCAAGAAGGAGAATTGGTCTTGGTGCTGAGAAGACTAATTATTCTTAATCAAAAAATTGGTGGCAAATTTGAGCCTAATTGGGAGGGCCCTTTTGTCATTGAAAAGGTATATCAAGGAGGGGCACACTAACTTATCGACATAAATGGTGAAAGACCAATGTCGTCAATTAATGATTGATACCTGAAAAATATTATACATGATAAATACATTCTCAAGGTACAAAAAAAATCTCCCTCTAATATAAGGGCATTTTTTTAAGTATATGTATTTAGGTCGACATTGTGCTTCATGCCGAGATCCTTAAATAAATATACTCAAGATAAAAAAAGTTTTCGTGAAAATTTCTTTGTTACATAGGGGCATTTTTAGATTTCCATACATAGTGAAATTAATGTTACATATTAAAACCCTCTTAAGATCAAACATATCAACTCAAATATGAATATATTTTCTTAAATTATTTTAGAACTTTTTCAAAATGCTTTAGAATTTCTCCTACAAGATAATGGGTATTTTTTATATTTATCTAAGTCGACGTCGTGCTATAAGCTGAGATCCTCAGAAAAATATCAATGATGATCAGAATGAGCTATGTTATTTATATTAAGGAAGTTCAAACTCTGTGATACATTTTTGAACTAATCTACAATCCTCTTATTAGACAGGAGCCCCCTTTTTATGAACAAGGTTGTTCAATTCTCTCCTGTGAAGCAGGGGGCTTTCTTGTATATATATTCAGGTTGACATCGAGTTTTATGCCGAGATCCCTGAATATATCCATAATTGTTATTATAAAGTTGCAGGTTCTGGCAGGAATAAAAAGAATCTCTTTATACGCATGAAAAGATAATCCCAAATGTCAAGAAAAAACTTCCCTGCAAGATTCATCAAATGTCAAAGATCAGGTCAGAAGAGCTCTAAATTTTGAAATCTTTAATCAACTGAGTTAGAAAAATATCAACCTCTACATCTTCAAGTCTAGGACATGGATGAGTTCTAAAGGTTGAACTCAACAGGCTCACAAATGACTTAGTTGTTGACGCTCTCCTCACTCAACATGCTGTAAGAAAAGGTCGCAGTAAAAGAGCCCCCGTTATTTAGTCTAATGACCAAATCACCAACCCATGATAGCTTAAGTTGAAGACTCAAGTAGGTTCTAAAGGTCGAACTCAACAAGCCTATAAATGGTCAAGTTGCTGATGCTCTCATCACTCAATAAGCAGTTAGAAAATTCCACAGTGAAAGAGCCATTGCTCGTTAGTCCAATGATGATAGTTATTCAATCTCATTCCAGATCCAGTTTAGTGACTACAAGCAACCAGAATCCAAGAGATCTTTCTACTTGATCGATAGACCAAGATAATCTGAGGAAACTTTCAATTTATAGTTATCTCGAATCAATCTTTATATTATATGCAAGATGATATTTCAATCTATTCTCAAATAATATGATCAAGCACAAAGCACAGATCAAAGCCAATCTCCTCATCAAGTCTACCAAAATAGAAAGCACAGGATCGAGGAAGCAATTTCATAGTTCATACAAAGCTAATGGCCAAACTAAAGTAATTTTGTAGTTATTCAATCTGTTAAAACACTCATTTCTAGAATGATAACTCAACATTATAGACTTAATATAAGCCGGAAGGTTGGGTCATCTATACGCAACCTTCAATAAGTCTGCCAAAGCAGCAAGCATAAGACTAAAGATATAAGTACACTTCCTGACATGTCAATTTGGACAAATCATGTCAATTCTTCCATCAAACTCGACTAAGCATGAAGCTAGGGTCAGAGGAAATCCAAATCTACAACAACATATAAGAAATAAATTTTCAACAAATCCATCAAAGCAGAGAGTAGATAGTGGAAAAGCTTTTATCTATCTGACAAGTCAATCAAGATAAATCGGTCAATCATATCATTTAACTAATCCAAATACAAGCCCAAAGGGTCAATTAGTTTTCAACAAATATGACTCACTTCATGCATGAATCACATTTGTTGGGGGGCATTTGTTGATCCTCTTAGCCATTCGGACAAAGAAAACCTGCAACCTAAACCAAATGAGCCCACTCCTTTTCAACTGATCCCGCCTCTTCGATTCGTCTCCCACAACCATTCCCACTAGTTTTCACAATCAAGCCAAAAAATTGCTCCCACTCACGATCCCCTCTTTTCTCCCTAAAACCCACATGGAACTAAAAAAGAACTCTCTGATTCTCTCGACCTCACAGCATTTTTCATCGCTCCCTCATCGCTTCAGTTTTCCCATCTGATTCACTTCTCCCTTCATGTTCATTCCCTCAAAATTGAACACAAAAATCCCATAAACCCTCTCTCATCGGCTCTCTTTCCTATCGCTCACAAAGCTAGAAAGATTATCCCCCTACACACATGCATACCTTAGTTGAGCAGAGAGAGAAAGAGAGAGAGAGAGAGAGAGAGAGAGAGAGAGAGAGAGAGAGGAGGAGGAGGAGGAGGTTGAATCATCTTGTTGTCACATGACGTTGAGTCACCAACTTCCTCATGACTGCTATGTCGAGCTCCCTTGCTCGATCGAAGCCCTAGCTATCATACCTCTCTTCTCTTGCGTGAGACCGTCTATTGGATCAAAGTCTTAACCGCTACTCCTGTCGTCAGAGAGGCCGAACCGAGACCCTTTGCTTGACTCTTCACTTGGTCGAATAGGTGAAGTGGGCGACTTGTCCACCGAGCCTACTTAAAGCTTTTTAAGAGAAATTGAAGTAGTATTTCCCATATTACCCTCTTTTCTAAATTCATAAGAAGAGTTAATAAAGGGCATTTTCTTTTTAATCAAAGAAATAGACTTTTAGAATTCTGATTTCAGGTGATCAAAGATCCTACTAAGCTCAATAGGGCATGGCGATCGAAGACCCTTATAATGCTCAATAGGGCTTAGTGGGCATTAAGACTTGGATGTGGTGTCGCAAGATACCATCCGCTATGCTCAATAAAGTGTACCAGGTAAGCTAAAATAGTTCGATGTAGCCTCCTATGAGATGACATTGAAATACTGCCAAAATATATGCTTGTACATCTTTTTGTAGGTTTCAAGACCCTGCTAATGCCCAATAGGGCATAGTGGGTGCAAAGAGAGGATTGTGGTGTCGCAAGACATCGCTCGCTACTCTCATTAGGGTGTACCGAGTAAGCCAAAATTGTTAGATGTAGCCCCATATGTTGAAATGCTGCCGAAATTTTTGACTAAATTTTGAACTTAAAAAAGAGGGAGAATAATATTTAAATATATATTTACTTTTATGCATGTGATTAAATTCCTCATTATTCTTATTAGGGCGTAACGAGATTGAAATTTGGCCGAGATGCTTCAAAACACCAACCGTCATCCTCATTAGGGCATGACGGATAAGTCAAAATAGTTTCGATGTAGCCCCTTACATGGGGATGATGCTAGACTACTGCCGAAATGCTGCCTGATTTTCATCTAAAATTTGGGACTTAAACAAATTTAAATGAAAATCATTTAAAACACCATGACTTACATAAACAAGCTTGAATCAAAACTCAAAGGGAAATTGAAGTATAAATGATAAATCAAAATAGTGAATCTTACATGAAATGCAATTGAACTTGCATAATCTCTATGGGAAAGTCAAAGCAAATGAAAACAATGAATTTATAAGAAGGGAATTCATTCTATTTATAGGCATGAATCAACTTTTATGTAGACTCCACCATAACTCATGATAATTTTAATCAAATAATTGGTGAATTATGAAATCAAAGAGCCCATTAATAATATGTTATGAAGACGATAGAATTCATTAAGGGAGCCATGAATGTGGGAGGTTTCGAATAAGCTTCCTATGCATATCATAATCTAACTAACTCTAATTCAAGCACTTGAAATTTTGGCAGTAATGCCTAATTAAAACAAACATTCACATGAGGGAATTTAATGGAGTTGAAGGTTGATTTGAAAAGAGAGGAGGTACTTATATTCATAGCATGGGTTGATCTATTCACAAGCTTGAAATATCTAAGGATGTTTCATAAGAATGTAGAAATCCATAAGGTATGAGAATAAATAGCCTTATTAATCAATGAGTTATGAAAACAAGAAACAAGCTAAATGAAGAACCTTCAAAAAGAGGAGGAACCAACTTGAATGTTACACTCCATTGATTCATTGAAGTATTTTTGAGGAGTTGACTTTTTATGCATAACTACAAATCAAACTGTCATTTGAATCTATAGCTTTAAGATACATGTAAATACTTTAGTAAAGTGAACTCTTTATACTCATTTTCAAGCAATTTTATACAATATTCAAGTATTTCAATTTACGCAAGCTTGTAAATATAATAGCATGATGTTTTCAATAGTTCAACTTAAATGTTGAAAGTTGTGTGCAAATATCTTAGTGAATGCAAATATATTACACATCTCTTGAAGCAAGCTTATGTCATATTCAAGTGGCTTGGAGTTTATGCAAGCTTTTAAATGAATGAACTAAACGCGACTGGATTCACAACACATCGTACAAGTGAACAGAAGGCATTAAGTAAGGCTTTGATTGAACTCTTGCACATATTATAAAGTATGACTAAAACTCAAATTTAATACCTTAAAATTATGCAAGCATTCTTAAAAAAATATCCGCATGGGCTCGACACTACACTGAATGCTTAAACTTAGTCGAGACGTGGATTTGTTTGCCTCGATTTGGTCTTACGAACGTCCCAAGTTAACAAAACCTAAAAATTTAATTATTATAAAAATTTCAATTTATTAAAACATATGAGAAGCTAATTCCATCATATGATAATAGATCTGATCATCTATTATTAAACTAATAGAGTTGACAGGATATGGAATAATAAATTAAATAATCAAATAATATATCTACCTTGATGATGGCTGTGTTGAATGAAGATTTCAATTGGAGGGGATACTTATTATCAAAATGTGCTTGCAAGCTCAAATTAAATTAATCAAAATTAAATGTCAATCTAAATACAAAATCTAATATATCATTAAGTGTTTAATGCTTAAATGAAATTCAATCTTTAAAAACTTAAAGCTAAAATCCAATCCATCTTTCGCAATTGTTTGTTAAAGGTGACAAATTAAGAAAACTCTAGCTCACCAATCAATCTCATGCTAATAAGGATGTGTCCCTTGTCCTCTGACTTTGTGGCTTGGCCAGTAGGCTTCACATATGATACAGTTACGACCAAAGTTCTCTGATCGAGTTGTTGCTGCCAAATGGAATAATTATATTATGATCACGACTGTAGCCCGTATGCTCCTCAATGGCTCCGTCCTTTGAGTTGTTAATAATAGGGTACACTTGATAGAGCAAAAAGTACTCTATTAGCTAAGGTAAACTTAAGCCTATTTCTTTAGACAAACACCACCCCAGGTTTACAAGGATTTCTTGGACGACGTATCCCATGTGTTGCTGATAAGGATCCTTCGGTCATGTTGGGTCGACTACCTCTTCTGACTAAGTAGACTAGGGACCACGACAGCCAGAGATGACGGAATTATGAGATCTAGATCGGGCACATCATCATTTCCACAACCATCTACTTTAAGCTAATAATGTTGAATTTCATAAATTCCAAATTTTAAATTCCTAAACTTCACATACTACTACTATACGCTATGCATTTAGCAATCTAACAACTAGCCTAATCGAAAGTTCTCTCTCAACTTTGAGAGGGTTAATTAATAATAGGTGCTTGTGCCTATAGGAAACTTGGAACTAGATCTATAGTCCTCACAAAATGAGGGCGAAATCTCTCGGTAGTTTCTTATCTATTATTCCATTTGCCTTCTAAAAATTACATTGATGCATAAATCATACTCTCTTTGATGTGAGAGGTTGGTGATGAATTTTTGGAGCCCACAATTCATTAATTTAACTTAGATTTCTAATTATTTAATTAAAATAAATAAATTAAAGTTGTACCCATAATTTTTTGCTTTACCATGGTCACTCATTAATTAGAGGTGTGTATTAATTAATTTGAATAAAAAAATCAAACTAAGTGAAACATATTTGATAAGCTTGATTTGATTTATGAAATCACAGTTTATTTTTTATTTTTAGTTTCAAATCAAAGATTATTTTAATTTTGATTTGTAATTTAGTTTGAAAAAAAAATTAGTTGAACCTAAAAGACTGAAGGACCTACTAATTTTCTTTACTTGCAATTTGGATTGATTTAGTTATTGTGACAATTATGTATACTAATGCATCCAAACTAATCAAATACATATCAATTTATTAGGATTTTAGAGCAGTTAATTCAAAATTGAATCGAACTGAATTATAATATGATTTAATTTGATTCTATTTTTTTATTATTTAATCATTACAGTTCTATTTGTTATTTAATTCAATTTAATTGGTTCATAAGTTGATATTTATTAATTCTTTACTATAATTGTTGTGTGCAGGAAGATTCGGGTCGGTAGAATAGGAGAATTTGATGTCTTAGCGTTGCACAAAAATTCGACATATAAAATAAAAGAGTTTGAGAGACTTTAAAATTTTTACGTTGAAAATCCAAGAAGGGAAAAACCATGTGGCCTAGCCCACTTAGAAATAATTTCACTATATCAGCTTTTGTTATAATTATTATTCTTTCTCTAAAGTTGGAGAATGATAGCTTACAAGAGTAAGTTTTGTGACAAACTTCACTGGATTAGCGATTAAGGCCTTGCTTAAGGTGATAATCTGATGATCCGACACAAACTATTGAAATATGGTCTGTGGTGCGGTTGCGATGACAAGCGGCATTGACAACAATGGTGGTCACGGTTATCACACTATTGGGTGGTAAAGTAGTGGTGGCGGTGGCGCGTGGTAACAGTGGCCGGCGGCCGATGACCGAGCGGATCCGATGGCCGGGCGGTGGTGCCGTGATGACCGTGATGGTGGTCAACGACGGCGATGACGGTGGTGGTGGTAATGACACGACAAGCGGCGTGGTCGGCGATGATCTAACGACGATCGGCCGGTGACCCGATTATGCTTTGAGATTCTTCGAGTCTCAAAACTCTCTGCTTTCTTTAGCTTGGGGTCTCCCTCATATGAAGAATGATGAGCTATTTATAGATTATGTGAGTGATATTTTTGTAAATATAGGAAAAATTCAAACCACTCCATCGGACAACTCAAAATGATTTATTCGATCATCTGATATATTTTAAGTATTTGAATGCTAAAATGAAGTCATAATTAAGAGATCTTAGGCTTGTTAGATCCGGCTCGTCAAGACGTTCAATTTGACTATAAACACTTCATATTGAGGAGCTATTTAGGGATCCTACTAATATCCCAAAGTTTTTCAATTATATTTTAAGCGCTTGATTTGGGCTAGTCTCGACTCAAAATCAGATTGGTTTTGATATCAAGATTCGTGCTTCAATTACTAGAATTTTCTGTAACATATCAATAATAAATAATACTTTTAAAATATATGATTTAAATCTATTCAAGTTTTTTTTTAAGATTTATATAAATATAATATAATTATTATATATTTACATATCTAACAACTAAATTTTAATATTTATATAAATAATATCTAAATCTCTCACATCTTATTAAGAATATTATTATCATTAAATTTTTTAAAATAAATATATTTTTCATTCATATATAAGTATTATGTACATGTAGATATTAAATTTTAAGAAAATTTATATATATAACACACCATTCTTATTCATTTACATATATAACACCTAAAATTAAATATTTAATTATCTAATATTTTCTTATGTTAAAAAGGTATATTTCACTTTTAAAAAATGAGTGATGATGATATTGAAGATTAGGGAGTTATATATATATATAAATATAATTTAGATGTTAAATATATAAATACATAAAAATTATATATCAATTTCCTTAAGTTTTAAATATGAGAGATACAAAAATATAAGACACATATGTGAGAGATATCTGTGAGAGCATGATACATAAAGACACAAAAATTTAATGTTTACAAATACATAAAATAAAAATGATCATTACTATGGACTTTTAAGCGAAATATACATCACGTGAGACAATGAACCTAAAATCTTCTAGTCGAAAGCATGAGCTTCCAACAAATAGATGAAGATGGCGGACACATGTTAGTTTTGTGATATTTAGTAAAGAGTTTGAATTAAAATGTTAATGTCTATTGTTGAGACATTTATATAATTGGGGGAACTTATTTGTTTAGTGAACCTTGATAAACGAAATTTAAATAAGATTTACATCCATATCACACAATTCTTATGTATTTATATATCCAATACTTAAAATTAAATATTTATTTTTCTAATATTTTTCTATACTTAAAAAGATGCATTTCACTTTTAAAAAGTGAGCGATGATGATTTCTTTGATGTAATATTGAAGATTAGGGTGCTATTATATAAAAATTAAAGTTTATATGCTAGATATGTAAATAAATAAGAATTGTGGGGTATGTATGTAAATCCTCCTTTAAATAAAAGTTTGATGAGATATTAGAATAAAAAAAATTTATATGATAATTTTTTACATAATATTAAAATCATATATATTTTAAAAACTTTTACAAGATGATTAAAAGAACTTAGTTCAAAAAATTAGACAAATTTAGTATTATTTGTTGACTTTTATGCATGCGCCATAAGTCGAGTCGAGCTTACAAGAACAAATCGACGGATGCAATAGTGTGTAATTCATAGCTCAAATACGCTCGACATCGTCGAAACTAGTCAAAATGACCTTCGATCGACGAATAGACTTTACCTTCGTGTTTAGAACGTCGAAATTAATTAGAGTACACATATTGCACAATTTGACGGTTGATCAATCAAAAAGGAAGGTCGTCGAAGTGCCTACGTGCATATCGAGGTCGGGAAGCTGCGACAATGCTCAAATGACCACCGTTCACCATTAGTGTCGAAACGTTAAAATCTATCAAATGAAACTGTCTGCGCTCAATTCAGTCAATTCTGTGCAAATATCAAGCGAGCAGAAGCGGTAGTGTTCAATTTTGAGCTGAAATTGAACCGATTCGACGCCGACTTGAACCAAACAACCTTTGATCACGAAATGGATTACATTGTTGCGTCTGGAATATCAGAATAATCTAAGATTGACATATATATTAACTATATGATTATGTTGTCGTAAAGATTCAAATTAGCATTGATTAAACACTTAAATAAGAGAAGGTGTTATAAATTCCCCTTTATATCTAACCCTAAGACTATATAAAGCTCCTATTCACAGCCCTAACTCATCGAGAAAATATTACATGCGGAGTTTGGATAGCTTTACGTTCAGACTCCAATAGCTACGCAACACCTGCCCAATATAAAAATAAGGCATTTTTTCACTTAACAATGCTGTCACTTGATGGCGCTTAATGACGCCGCTGATACTGTCGCCCTACCACTGCTTAAACAAGGGAGGAGAAAATATTACGCGCGTTGTTCCATATTCTTCGGCACAAAACAGTTTAAGGATTTCTTTTTGCACAAAAATTTTTCTCAGCTCAGTTCCCACTCTCTCCCTGCGTGCGTCCGACCTTCCCTCAGAGATTTGCTAAATCTTACGCATTAAAAATTGAGGTATTATAGGCGACTACATGAGGTATTTCTTACTGTATTCTTAAACTTTAATGAATTTAGGATTTTCTCTATTGTTCTCACTATCGAATAGGAGAACATTTGAAATATTTGAGTTCTTAAAATGAACAGAGACTGTTTTACTAGTTTTTGAAAATATTTTATATGTGTACTCTCTGTACTCTTATGATGATAAATATCATTATTTTCAAATTTTTGAATTGTGGGGCTTATCATATGTTTAGTATATCCCATTGTAGGATGTTTGGTGTTGTTTCATGAAGGATTTGATGAAATCTAGGGCCTATTTGGATATGATATGTTCAATCGATGGCAATTTAATTTGTTTATAGGTTGCTTGATGGCTATTTGCTTCAGTTTTGCATGTGTACTTTTTATACTCTTAGGAGAGTATAACCCATTTTATCATTTTTTTAAGATTTCTGACACTATTTGGATATAATATGTTCGACATGGTATCATAAAGCATATTGAATGGTTATTGGTTGGTTTAGTTTTTCGTATTCTCTCTCTTGAGAGTACACCCCATTTTCTCATTTCTTCCAGCTTTTAAAACATATTTGTAGAGAATATATTTTTTAGATTCCACTAGAAGCAACTTGGAGGCTGATTGGTTAGTCGATTTACATGTGTACTCTACTTCTTAGAGAGAGTGCATTTTGTCATTTTTTTCTTTTGTGCTTTAAAGAGAATATATTTATTAGATTCCATTAGAAGCAATTTGGAGATTGATTAGTTAGTTTTGTAGTCAAATTTGTATATGTACTCTCTGTACTCTCATGAGAGTACATAGCATTTTGTCATTTTTCGCTTTTGGCTTTGAGAGAGAATATATTTATTAGATTCTATTAAGTAATTTGGAGACCGATTGGTTAGTTTGGGAGATTTGTATCTCAGATTCTCTCATGAGAGTATTTGTCATTTTTTTTATTTCTTTGGCCTATTTGGAGAGAATATATTTATTAGATTCTGTTAGAAGAATTTGGAGGTTGATTGGTTGGTGTTGGAGTGAGATTTGCATGTGTACTCTATGTACTCTCATGAGAGTACAAAGCATTTTGTCTTTTCTTTTCTAGTTTCTTTAGCCTATTTGGAGAGAATATGTTTATTATATTCCAATAAAAGCAATTTAGAGGCTGATTGGTTGGTTTTGGTATCAAATTTGTATGTGTACTCTCTGTAATCTCATGGGAGTACATAATATTTTATCATTTTTTTGAGTTTCTTTGGCCTGTTTGGAGAGAATATATTTATAAGATTCTATTAGAAGTAATTTGGAGGCTGATTGGTCATTTTTGGGGTCAGATTTGCATGTGTACTCTCTAAACTCTCATGAGAGTATAAAGCATTTTGTTATTTTTTTCTAGTTTCTTTAGCCTGTTTGGAGAGAATATTTTTATTAGATTCTATTAGAAGCAATTTGAAGATTGATTGATTGATTTTTAGTAGAGATTTGCATTTATACTCTCTATACTCTCAAGAGAGTACATAAAATTTTCTCATTTTTTCTAATTTCTTTGGCATATTTGAAGAGAATATGTTTATTAGATTCTATCAGAAGTAATTTGGAGGCTGATTGGTTAGTTTTGGGGTCAAATTTGCATCTGTACTTTCTGTACTCTCATGAGAGTACAGAATATTTTGTCACTTTTTTTTAGTTTCTTTGGTCTGTTTGGAGAGAATATATTTATTAGATTTTATTAGAAGCAATTTGGAGATTGATTGATTGGTTTTTAGTGGAGATTTGCTTATGTACTCTTTATATTCTCATGAGAGTACAGAGCATTTTCTCTCTTTTTTTCCTATTTCTTTAGCTTATTTGGAGAAAATATGTTTATCGATTACATTAGAAGCAATTTGGAGGCTGATTGGTTGGTCTTGATGTCAAATTTACATGTGTACTCTCTATACTATAATGAGAGTATAGAGCATTTTGATATTTTTTTTCCAGTTTCTTTAGCCTATTTAGAGAGAATATGTTTATTAGATTCTAGTAGAAGTAATTTGGAGGCTAATTTATTAGTTTTTAGTGGAGATTTATATATGTACTCTCTGTTCTCTCATGAGAGTACATAGCATTTTCTTATTTACTTTCAGTTTCTTTGACCTGTTTGGAGAGAATATATTTATTACATTATATTAGAAGTAATTTGGAGGCTGATTGGTTGATTTTGGAGGCAGATTGACATGCGTACTCTATGTACTCTCTTGAGAGTATAGAATGTTTACACATTTTTGTCCAGTATGTGTGGCTTGTTTGGAGAGAATATGTTTATTAGATTTTATTAGAAATAATTTGGAGGCTGATGGGTTGGTTTTGAGGGCAGATTAGCATGTGTATTCTCTGTACTGTCATGAGAGTACGTACCATAATTCTATTAGAAGTAATTTGGAGGCTAATTGGTTGATTTTGGAGGCAGATTAACATGTGTACTCTATGTACTCTCTTGAGAGTATAGAACATTTACACATTTTGTCCAGTGTGTGTGGCTTGTTTGGAGAGAATATGTTTATTAGATTTCATTAAAAATAATTTGGAGGCCGATGGGTTGGTTTTGAGGGATTAAGATGTGTCTCCTCATCACATGAGAATGCACCATTTTCTCATTTATTTTAGATTTTTGATTGCTTTGGAGAGAATATATTTATTACATTCCATTAGAATTAATTTAGAGGCTGATTGGTTAGTTTGGGAGGCAGATTGACATGTGTACTCTCTGTACTCTCATGAGAGTACATAGCATTTTCATTTTTTTGTCTAGTGTTTTTGGCATATTTGGAGAGAATATATTTATTAGATTCCATTAGAAGTAATTTGGAGGCTGCTTGATATGCTTACTCTCTGTACTCTCATATGAGTACATACCATTTTCTCCTTTTTTCTAGATTTTTTTGGCTTGTTTAGAGAGAATTTGTTTATTACATTCCATTAGAAGTAATTAGGAGGATGATTGGTTAGTTTTGGAGGTAGATTGACATGTGTACTCTCCGTACTCTCATGAGAGTACATACCATTTTTTAATTTATTTCTAGGTTTTTTGGTCTGTTTAGAGAGAATATATTTATTACATTCCATTAGAAATAATTTGGAGGCTGATTGGTTGGTTTTGGAGGTAGATTGGCATGTGTACTCTTTGCACTCTCATGAGAGTACATACCATTTTCTCATTTATTTCCAGATTTTTTGGCCTGTTTGGAGATAATATGTTTATTATATTCCATTAGAAGCAATTGAGAGGCTTATTGATTAGTTTTGGAGGCAGATTGATATGTGTACTCTATGTACTCTCATGAGAGTATGCCTTAATTTTACATTTTTGTCCAGTGTTTTTGGCCGTTTGGAGAGAATATGTTTATTAGATTCTATTAGAAGCAATTTAGAGGCTGATTGATTTATTTTGGAGGTAGATTGACATATGTATTCTCTGCACTCTCATCAAAGTACAGACCATTTTCTCATTTATTTCTAGATTTTTTGGCTTGTTTGGAGAGAATATGTTTATTACATTCCTTTAGAAGTAATTTGGAGGCTGATTAGTTTTAGGCATGATATAATTCTCTCATGAGAGTACAGAGCATTTTCATATTTTTTTTCTAGTGTTTTTGGCCTATTTGGAAATGATATGTTTATTACATACCATTTGAAACAATTTAGAGGCTGATGGGTAGTTTTTTTTAGCAGATTTGTATGTGTACTCTTTGTACTCTCTTGAGAATATAGACCATTTTCTCATTTTTTTTTTCAAGATTTTTTGGCCTATTTGGAGAAAATATGTTTATTACATAGCCGTTGAAGCAATTTGAAGACTGATGAGTGGGTTTTTTTAGCAGTTTGTCATGTGTACTCTCTGTACTCTCATGAGAGTACAGAGTATTTTGTCAATTTTTTTAGCTATTACTCACTGGTTTTAGTGGTTGCTTTCCTTGTGTACTCTCCGAGCCTCCATTGTACTGATAATGTTCTCATTAATTGAATTTTCATTTGGAAGTTTAACATATCTAGGAAAAGGATAACTTCTAGATGCAGGCCTACCACCATTAGAGCAGAGCTCGATAATATTTTGCATGCTTTATTGATAAAGTTATTGACATTTTAAGGAGGTTACATTTGCATCAATTTATTAGACTGCATGGAATTCAGCAAGACTCAATTGTCATCACATCAATCCTATCATGCTGGGATATAGAGAAGCAAACATTCTTTTTTGGTGGCCAATGCATTCCTTTCACCCCCAATGAAGTTGCATTAATTGTAGGGATGCCAAACAGAGGGGAGAAGATCATATGGCAGAAATCCCCACTGTCGAAGTTCAACTTAGTGGACTTTAAGAATAAACTTGAGAATTTGGATCGCTCGTTGACTGCGGCACAGTTTGTGCAGTTGTACAAATATTTTATGCTTTCAAATCTTTTTTTTATATATCGCAACTACAGAGTGGCATCGAAATTGATTGCCTATGCCGACAACATAGAAAAATTTACTGAGTACAATTGGGTTGAGGCCATTTGGGCCTTTCTGGTTTCACAATTTGATGGTATTACATCAAAGATTTTAAAGCACCGGTACATGAGTGGCTTCACCACTCTTGTAATGGTAATGCCTACATCTTCAGATATGTATTATTTAATGCATTGAAGTTAACTTATATAAATATTCATTGCAGATCTGGGCGACAGAGCACATAGGCATCATAAGGCCGCCTTTCCTTCTGCAAATCCATGTATGTTACGATGGACAAAAATAAAGTTTGCAGATGACTCCATCACTGGTTTGGGAAGACACCAGGTGACACAAAATAATTTCACTGTATTTATATTAGAATGTATTAATTCATATTGTAAAGCATCATATTTTCTCATCGGTGTAACACAAGTATACCTTTCATTTGAGGACATATCAGAAGAGGAGACTTGGCTCCTTGAAACATTGCCCCCAACCTAACAGACAACCCATGTCGAGCCCGATAACAGTCTCATTCCAAGTCCAATGAGTGCAGCCCCCAGTGAATCTCCATATGTCTCTCCTCGATATTCTCCCTCTTCTAATGTATCTAGCACACCCTCTGTTAGTACCCATTTAGAAAGCTTTGTGGTAGAGAGGATACTTGTAAGTTTTAGGGCCCTGGGAGAGAGAGTACCATCTTTTGAAGTATCAATAATTGAGAGAATTAATGGAATTGATTTGCGGGTAGCTGTTATTGAGACGGTGGTTACAAGGCAGCAGGATCTTAACATCCCTAGCATGGAGAAGCTCCTATGGAGGCGACCACAGGGGAATCTCTTGAGGAAGCTATCATGGGGGCAGCACTATGGAGGCTACCACAGGAGCTTCCCCTGTGGAGGCTACCATAGGGGAGGCTCCTGTGAAGGCTACCACAGTGGCTTCTCTTGTGGTAGAGGCTACCACAGGGGAGGCTACTGTGGAGGCTACCAGAAGGGCTTTCCTTATGGAGACTTCCACTAGAGAAGCCCCTGTGGAGGCTTCCACTAGGGAAACCCCTGTGGAGGCTGCCATAGAGGAAGCTCTGTGGAGGCTTCCACTGCACATGAAGATGCTGCGCAGCCTTTACTCGGTAGCATTGAGTGGTGTGAAGACTCGACATATGAAGAAGAGGAAAGCTATATCTTCCCCCCTTCACACTAACATACAGGAAGTCACGAAGCAGAATAACTCCTATGGTAGCCTCCACATAGGATGAGCAAACTGCAGAAGAGGCATTACTTTACTTTCTTTTTAATTTAATCTAATAGTAACTAATTTCACTAATTTTTTTGTAGGTTAGCAAAGATGCTCCAATATCAATGGTTGAACCACCGACTGCTGTCGTGGTGGCTGAGGGGCATCAGACGGAGGTATGCATCATCTTAGTAGACTGAGCCATACTTCATAGTGAATCTAGCTCTTCATCACTAACTTTCATCATCAATAATTTCCTTGCAGCCAGGTGAGGCACATCATATTGTGGACTTCTCATCAAGAAATGTCCTGCCAAGCCAATGTTGTAGCTCAACGACACCTCCTGCTCCTGATTCAAGGAGAAGTAAGTCATTTTTCATTCAACTCTTTCTATATACATAAAATCACCTATTCATTTAATTAGGTTCACATTCCCATATTTCTCATATGCAGGGGTAAGCGTATTTATGGTTGGGAATATCATCATCATCATTATGATTGATGAGTTCGAGATCGAGATTCAGATGCATGTCGATGCCTTCACATTTTTACTAGCCAAGAAGTACTCATTATGTCCCGGGCTATATGTCTCCTATTTGTATGTTTCATGTCTGCACTGGGTAAGTTACTCCACAGAACTTTGGGTAATATGATCCATTCCTAGTTTAGATAGTTAGAAACCACTAATTATAAACTTTCTCTTCACTTCTTGCAGAGTTATGCTAAATATGGCCTACAAAAGGAAAGAAAATGTTCATCCAGTATGTCACTACAGATAATGTATAAAGGGCTGAGCTACTCTTACTTTCAATTATAAATAATCAGCACTGGACACTCCTGGTTGGGCATACTAAGTAAGGGGCTTGGTATTTTTATGATTCATTGACTAACCCAACTCATAAGGCCATTCTTCCTGAGATTATAAGAATCGCTTTTTTTGCACAAGTTCATATTTTGTGCTTACTTATTGACTATATTTCTTACTATTTAGATCAAATTACTTATCGAAGATACTGGCTAGTCTTCGAGAGCGATCCCATAAAATGGCCAATCGAAATTATGAGTGAGCTACCAGTCCAAGAAAAGAGTGTTGACTGCGGGATGTTTGTCTACAAATACATGGAGGAAGCAATCAACAAACCTCCAATGGACTCGACAGACCACCAGGATTGGACAAAGAAGATGAATTGCTTTAGGGCTGAGTTCTCTTACGCTATCATCTGTATGGGTATGAAAAAATGAATTGACAAATGTACAATTGAAGTTTGATATGTTGGAAATCAATTGCTTTAGAGATGTATCTGTCTGGTGTGTTTATGGATGCCATTAGAAGCTATTATTTCTGCTTTTTTAACCTTTTTGGAGATAACATGTCTAGTAGATGCCATGATTAGTAGATAACATGTGTGGATCTTTAGGACCCCCTTTTTCATCTATTTGTTTAGCCTCTTTAACCTATTTGAATCTAGCCTTATAAGCCATTTATAGGTTGGTTGATGCTTGTTGGTTTAGATTTGCATGTGTACTCTCTGTACTCTTATGAGAGTACATAACATTTTCTCATTTGTTTTCACATTATTTGGACTATTTGGAGAGAATATTTTTAAAAGATTCCATTACATGTAATTGGGAGCCCGAATATTAATTTTTTTGAGCAATTTTGTAGGTGCACTCTCTATACTATCCTAAGAGTACATACTATTTTCTCAAAATTTTTAACCTTTTTCTAGCCTGTTTGGAGGAAAAATATTTATGACATGCCATTTGAAGCAATTTGGAGGCTAATGAGTTACTTTTGAGATTTTTCATCTGCATTCTCAGATTCCCCATGAGAGTGCACCAAATTCACAGCTTTTTCTAATTTTTTTGGCCTGCTTCGAAGGAAATATTTACTAGATTCCATTACAGGTTGATTGGAGCCTTAATATTAGCCTTTTTGAGCTATTTTGTATGTGTACTCTCTGTACTCTCCTGAGAGTACATACTATTTCCTCAATTTTTTTCACTTAATCTGGTCTGTTTGAAGAAAAAATATTTATGACATACCATTTGAAGCAATTTGGAGGCTGATGGGTTATTTTTTTTTGACATGTTTTACATCTGTACTCTTTGTACACCTATAAGAATACAGACCAATTTCACAATTTCTTCCAGCTTTTGTGGCATGTTTGAAAAAAATATATTTATTACAAACCATTTGAAGTAATTTGGAGGCTGTTGGTTTGCTTTTTTGAGTTATTTTATATCTGTACTCTCTGTACTCTCATGAGAGTACAGACCAATTTCACTTTTTTTTTCAATTTTTTTTGGCCTATTTGAAAAGAGTATATTTACTAGTTCCATTACAGGTTGATTGAAGTCTGAATATTATCCTTTTGAGCTATTTTGCAGGTGTACTCTATGTACTTTCTTGAGAGTATAGACTATTTGCTCAATTTTTTTCACTTATTCTAGCCTATTTGGAGAGAATGTGTTTACTACAAATCATTTGGAGCAATTTGGAGGCTGTTGGGTTACTTTTTTTGAGCTATTTTGCATCGGTACTCTCTATACTCTCATGAGAGTACAAACTAATTTTAAATTTTTTTTCTAGTTTTTTTTGGCCTGTTTGGAAAGAATATATTTACTGGATTCCATTATAAGTTGATTGGAGCCTAAATATTAGCCTTTTTGAGCTATTTTTGCAGGTGTACTCTCTGTACTCTCTTGAGAGTATAGACTATTTGCTCAATTTTTTTCACTTATTCTTGCATGTTTGGAGAGAATATGTTTACTACAAACTATTTTGGAGCAATTTGGAGACTGTTGGGTTGTTATTTTGAGTTTGTGCCTACTCTCATGAGAGTACTACTACATTTTTTTAGTTTTTTTGGCTGTTAGAAAGAATATATTGATTCTATTACGTTGACTGAGCCTAATATTAGCCTTTTGAAGCTAATTTTGTGTACACTATACTCTCATGAGAGTACACACTATTTACTCAATTTGTTTCACTTATTATGGCCTGTTTGGAGAGAATATGTTTACTACAAATCATTTGAAGCAATTAGGAGGCTGATGGGTTACTTTTTTGAGTTGTTTCGCATCTATACTCTATGTAGTCTCATGAGAGTACAGAGCAATTTCACAATTTCTTCCAGCTTTTGTAGCCCGTTTGTAAATAATATGTTTACTACATTCCATTACAGGTTGTTTGGAGCCTGAATATTAGCTTTTTTGAGCTATTTTTCAGGTGTATTCTTTGTACTCTCCTGAGAGTACAAATTTTTTTTTTTCAATTTTTCTATCCTATTTGGAGAGAATATGTTTATTACATTCCATCACAAGCTGTTTGGAGCATGAATTTTAGTTTTTTGAGTGCAGTACTCAGATTCCTCTCATGAGAGTACGATAATTTTCTCAATTTTGTCGATTTTGACCTATTTGGAGAAAATATATATTTAATAGATTCCATTTTGGGAGATTAGCTTTTTGTATTGCAGTGTACTCTCTTTACTCTGAGTATATTGATTGCAATCGAATATATCAAAATTATAGTCTATTATGTTATGATCGTCATGATAGTAGTTTATTTTATTATTTTTATTCGATACTAATAACTAATATGATTTTACAATAGCTAAAAATATCAAATAAATATAATAAAAATCTAAATAATCTAAAAATGCTTGAAATCATTCAAAATTTTTTTTTGGAAAGTGAATTAATCAAATAAACAATGATATTAAGCTCATAATTACATTTTTTAAAAAAATATTGTTTCGATAAATTAAGATAAAAGGTTTATTAAGTTAAATTTATTACAAAATGTGCTTAATAATTTTGAATAAATAATGCGCACACAATAAAAATTTATTTTAAAAAAATCATTATGGAATGTTAAAAAGTCATTCAATTAACTTTAATTAACTTGAATTGCTCAAATTTTATGGCTTAGTGCATGTTAGGGATTACTTTTATTTTTTATTTTGTATAAGTCATTTTTATGTTATTTTTACAAATATTTTTATTTAATAAGTTTTAAAAAATATTTTTAGTTTCTAATTTTAAAAATAAAAAATATTATTTATAGAAATATTCAAAATAATTTTTAGATATTTTGAGTGGTTTTGAAATAATTATCATTATTGAATATATTTTATTTTAAATCAAAATATAAATAAAATAAAAGATAGAAAATTAAAATTAAAAATAATTCCAAATGACCTTTTAGTATATTCAAAATATAGCTTTATTCGTTTCATGCTTAACAAGGTTATATAGCACTTAACAAAATAGTCACAATATTATTCTTCATTCTTACCAACAAATAATTTTTTTCTTGCTTATAAAGTGTATTTAATGATCTTAATAGCTTTTTTTTAATCATTGGCTTAGTTTTAGTTTTCTTAAATTATATATTTTGCATAATTGTCTGCTTTGATAAGCGGTTATTTCTATGTATGAGGATGTCAGTTCAATCTTAACCCAAGATTGACCCAATTCAAATATTGTTAACTCAAATCGAACCTATTTATTAAATCATTAGAACACCTCAAGTAGAATTTCAGAATCAACCACATCAAGAGTTACACGATTTCTTTTAATTTTTTTTTTAAATTTTTGTACATCTGACTGATCATGTAGCGCAAGCAATATCAACTAAAATCTATAAATAAAGGATCAAACATCGATACAAAGTTACACAATTTAATATACTCTCTCTCTCTCTCTCTCTCTCTCTGAAAATTATTTAATGTGAGTTCAATAACATTGGATTCAACATCATTACATATAAGCCTTCATCATCATCTACCTAAAAATTGAAACAAAGGAATTACAAATTACCCAATTTATTGCAGAAGAACGTGTAAGAATGAAGAACTAACACATTTTATTTTCATTTGACATAGCACAAATTGTTATAAACACCTTAGAAAATTGCGGGCTCTGAAAATTCGCCACTGACCTTTTCGATGAAAAGAATGTTTTAAAGTGTCGATGTAATTTTTAGAAGGCAGGTGAGATAGTAGATAAAACACTACCCAAAGATTTCATCTTTGTTTGGTGAGGAATTTAGATCTGGTTCCAAGTTTCCTATAAAGCAAAGACCATAGTCATTCCCAATCTGAGAGAACTTTCGATATTGAGGATTGTAATGCATAGTGGCGATATAGAATTTCAAAATTTAAGATATGAAATTCATCATTTCACTTAAACCGATGGTTGGGGAATGATGACGCGTCATCTAGATCCCATGGTTCCATCTAGTCGTGGTCCCTAGTATACTTAGTGAGAGGAGGTAGTCGACCCAACCTGACAGAAAGATTCTCATCAGCAACACATGGGTTACGTCATCCAAGAAATCCTTGTAGACCTGGGGTGGTGTTTATCAAGGAGAGAAGTCTACCTTAAATGACGAGGGTTGTTTGCCTCTATATACCCTATGATTCACAACTCAAAGGGCGGAGCCATTGGGAAGCCACGGCTACGTGATAATATAATGGAGGGGCTAAACCACATCGAGGACTCGGTCATAATCGCTTCATCTGTGAGCTTCCAGCAATAAAAGACACGAGCCTCATCCTTACTAGTGTGAGATTGATTGAGAGTGAACATAGTAGAACACTTGATTTGACATTGGCTCCTTTATAAGCTAGAGTTTTCTTAATTTTTCACCCCTGACAAACAGTTGCGAAAAGTGAGTAGATTAATTTTTAAGTTAAGCTTTTAGTGATAGAATTTTATTTAAGTAATTTCAGAACTTAATTTGATTTGAAAATTTGATTAATTTGAATGTGTTTAAGAGCTTTAGATCATGTCAACTCTATTTAGATACCAATGTAGGATTAGATCTACGTAGACAGGATATTTCATTGATTTGAAACTTTTTTATATATTTTTGTTTGTTAACCCAACCCAATCAAGACTAAACAGGAAGCAACCCACAGATCCTTGGACACACTTAAATTTAAGCATTCAGATACATGGGCACATGCGATTATAAGAATTTAGGTAATTTTATTTGAGTTATGAGATTGATTTCAGATTTTTTATTTAATTTGATTTGAAAAATTGATTAATTTGAATATGTTTAAGAGCTTTAGATCCTGTCAACTCTATTAAGCTGCTAATAGAGGATTAGATCTATTATCACTTGATAGAATGTTTCTATATTTCAGATTTGAAACTCTTATTATATTTTTAGGTTTTGTTAACCAAACCAAGACTAAGAAGCAACCATAACATCCTGATACTTGAATTTAACATTCATCGATTGTCGATAATAGATGTATTTAAGAAATTAGCAAATTATGAGATTGATTTATTTATGCAGCATTACTAAAAAAATTAATTAATTAGTATGTTTAAGAGCTTTAGATCTTATTAACTGTAGCCACCAATAGATTAGATCATTATCATGATGACCGCCGATATTTCACCGACGAAACACTTATTATAAGTTTTTGTTTTAAACCGACCCAATGAGACTAGAGCAACCCGACAAAGATCCTCATACACTTGAATTTTAGCATTCAAAGATAGTATGCAATACGCGGTGTTTATAACTTAGATAATTTCACCTAATTAGTGATTTCATTGATTTTAAAAATCATGATTAGAATGAAATTTCTTAATTTTTATATTGAAGGAAAGCTCCATGATTTTAGAATTGGATTTAGTATCGTCTTCTATCTGCTTGTATAAAGAGTTAAAGATCCGGTGGTAAAGAAAATGTTGTAAATTAATCTAATATCTTATTAGATTTTTCAGATTAATATTTCATACATTCTAATTTAGCCTGTGCAATCTTTTTAGACATTAAAATTTGCACTTGAAATCTCTATGAGTACGAGAATTTATAGCTTAGCTAATTTTATCTAATTAATGAAATCATTAATTTTGAAAATCATACTGAATGAAATTCTTAATTTTTTTAAAGAAAGCTATGATTTTATAGAATTAGATTTAGATCGCTTCTATGCCAGACAAAGAGTTGCATCGCGAAGAAGGCATTTTGATTTAGATTATATTTTAAAATATTACTTGCTTTAGATCTGTATCGTCTTATGGGATTAGATCTATGTCATTCACGTAATCGCCTTATATTCCACTAATTTAGACTCATTATAATGGATTTTTAGTTTTGTTGACGAAGACTAAACCGGAAACAACCCAAGATCATCCTCTATAATTTGAATCTAAACATTCAACATATCTGCCCATGCGGTTTTTAGCTTTTAGATAATTTCATCTATAATGAAATTACCGACATTAAAATCATAACTAGAATGAAATTTCTTTTATTTTGAATTGAAGGAAAGTTCATTAATTAGCAACATTTATTTATGTATTCGCTTATCCAAAAAATTGATCTGGCAGTATTTGAAAGTTTGACAATTTTGAATAAAATATATTCATTTGATATGAGTAATGAATTTATTTTCATTCAAGCATTTGCATGTATTTTGGAATATTAGACCTAAAGGAGTGACTGCTATAAGATATGTGCGAGGACATACTTGATATAGTTGAATTCATACAAGTTATATGTTCGAAGTTCACCTGAAAGAAAGTTTCAAGTTTCTCTAATTTTATTATTTAAGGAATTTTCATATTTTCTACAACAAGAGTAGACCCAATTTAGATTCATTCTTAACTTCATATCAAATTACCTAATTAAACTTCAAATTTACTTTAAGTCATTTGTGATGTATATCAAAGGAATTCAAATTTATTTCAAATTTTATAGGTTCACTTGAGTTTGATCCCTATTTTCTTATTTGAAATATAATTTTTAATTTTATTTGTACTCAAGTCTCTTTCAAATTCATTTCCAGGTCATTTATATTTAATTTCCACTCCATTTTTTTAGGACTTTATATTTTATATATTTTTTTTGTTAAGTCCTGAAATTTGGCAAAAATTTTGTCACCATCCCCTGTAGAGGATCGAGTGTTTTGGCCACAAGCCTATGAGCATAACGGTTGGTGTTTTGAAACACTCGAGACCTTTCAATTATTATGCATTTAGCATAATATACTTCAATCACTTACAATAAAGCAAATATAAATGCAAATATTTTAAATTTCGGTTGCATTTCATCTAGGGGAGAGACATCTAATGGGTGTTGGCTTACTCGATACGCCTTGTTGAGCGTAGCGAGCGGTATCTTGCGACACCACAACCGGTTTTTTCATCTCTCCATATTCTGTTGAGCATAATGAGGTCTTCAAATATGTGTTTTCCGTTTTCGACGAGAGAGAATGCGGCTTCCCCAAAGTGATCCAGACATTGTTTTCCTTATCATACTTTTTCACTTCTTGATTTGCATAATATGCAGCATAAAGTTCATTATTCACTATAGCAATAAGCGGAGGGGCACAACTCACACCATTCAAACCTAGTGACATATTAGGAATAACCCTCCATTTTCCATTTTCAAGAGCAAACTTGATATGAATCCAAATCATCCAATGGCCAAATTAACAATAAAAACAGACTCAAACAGTAAGAAACACAAATTACAGAAAAATAATACGAATCATTATTTTCGTGATGAGTCTGAGAAGGAAAATTATTACAACTATACTAATTTAGAGCACAAACAATTAGAGATTATGATAAACAAGATGTTGAATAGACTTTTAATCCAAGGATCGCCTAGAATGGCAACAAGCTACAAATATTTAAATAGTGCCAAAGTATCACCACAAAGGACATTAACCGACTATAAATCCTTTTAAATCGCAACAATTAGAACAAGAGAACTTAAATGTAACCCAAGAATCAAAACTCAAGAAAGCCGACCACATCGCATTGAAGTAAGCGAGTAGTGGTACCATCCAAGATACGAAATCAATTATTTGTAACAGAAAGTAGTTATTTGCATATTTTAGATCCAAGCCTAAGAAAGGAAGAAGAAAATGAGATCAAGCCAAACAGAGGTAATCAAGAATTTGAAAGATTATCTTTCTTTCTTCGCTCTTCTTCTGTATCTTCTGTTTCAAACCACCTTCATCGAGAAACCAATTTCTCCTACTGACATCCCTCTTCTCTGTGAGTTCTCGACGGCTCAAATAAAACAAACAAACAAGCAAAGTATAGGCTTCTTCAGATTAATCCCACGAAGCGCATTCTCAATCAAAGACACGATTTAATCGATCAGTCAGAGGTGATAATCCACTTACGACTTAGAAGCATCAAGAACCGCATGATCCAAAACCAAATAAGCATCCAAATCGATCATCCACCTTCAAGGAGCAATAAGCACTCAATCTGACTAGATCCAGGCCGAGAGGCTAAATCCAACGGATGAAAGCAACCGCAAACCTCCCAACTCTTCAACTCATTTCAGTTCATGAGCCAACTCAATTAAACCACTGCCAAGCGATCACCAAAGGGAAATCAACCCATGTAACCCAAATTGACTGTACAGAATTATTCGCTCAAGCCTCATTCTAATACAGAATTTTCTCACCAGCCAACTCAAATACAGAAAATAACACATATCAAAACTCCTCGCCACATATAAGCAACTCCGTATTACTGGCTATTCCTCCAATTACATAAAATTTCCCATCCATGAATACACCTGAGCACATCTTCCGTGGTTTGTTCATGCTTGGCAGTGTTGTCCATGTTTGTGTCTCAGAATTGTAAAGCTCTGCAGAACTTAATATAGCACCAAGGACATCATTACCACCAGCAACAATGGCCTTATCTCCAGAGCTTGCAGAGCCAAATAAGCACCGAGGTGAATTCATTCCAACACCAGGTGACCATGAGTTTGTAAGAATGTTGTATCTCAAAATAATGTGAGCATTCACTTCCTTTCCAAAGACAAGGAGTTCAGTGCCAACAGCAAGGGACTCTTTGTCAGAGCACATAAAGCATTCATTAGGGGGCATCTTAGGCAAACTAATCCACCGGGAACGATAAGGATCATACGCCTCCCATTCATTTACGTTGCATGAGAAGTATACCCAATGCTTTGTGATTTCATTCTTCTGACGTCCTTGTATAGCTCTCCACTTCTAATCAAAGAGCGAAATTTGAGAGAGGCTAAAGTGCCATAATCAGAGCGAGAGCACCACATCAGACAACTGATTGAATTGTCTCGGCCAATAGCACTGATGAGGTTATATGAATCATGACAATCAGATTTATAGGTAGAGGAATTAGTAAGTTTTGTTGACTTGTTCTGTCTCCATCGATCTTTGTCTATAACCTCAAAATGCCCTCCAGATACTACATCATGCGACCTTTTATTGTTAGTTCTCTTGAGATGGTGGTCAGTCATGTATGACCACTTGGATTCTTGGTCACAGGAACTCCGCAATGCCCTCGTGATTAGGCAGGACTGCCCTACCAACATCTCTAATAAGACCAGGCACTGAGGTGCAACTGGCCCTCGTGGTTGGATAAGAAACTAAGGTTGCTGATCCAACCCCAAATCAACGTTCCTTCTCTTCAAGAGATTTTCTTAGCTTTCTCAGATCCAATAGATATCTCCAAGCATCAAATCCATAGATCGGGTGTGTGTAGAGGACGTCTCGAACAGGAAAGGGATCACTCAACTAAAATCAAGGAGGAAACTCACGGGATTTAGACGAGCAGAGGCACGCGAAGAACCATTGAGGGGGAAATATGAGAGTGACTATGAGAGGGAAGCCAACAGTGGGAGGAGAATCAGGGAAGGGAGGAAGGCTGCAGCTTCCTTTATTGGGCTCAGTTTGGCTCATCTGAGAAGCACGGGAGATCAGTCGGATCAAGAGAGAAAAGGTCTCGATCTTGGCTACTTGCATGCGGACAAAAATCGGGGTAAAGGCAGAGTGTTGAACGAAGATAGAATGAAGAAAAAGAGTAACTACGGTTGGGAGGAATTCGAATGGAAGAGCGGGAGTAGTTCTTCGGCTAGGAGGGAACGGTTGAGGAGCCGAATGCGGGAGTGGTTGCTTTCGTGGGAGCCAAGAACGCCGTTCAAACGGAAGGGAGAACTGAGCGAATAGTTTTATAAATATATTAAAGAAAGATATCGAGCGATGGGTCAGGTCGAATGGCCGGTCGGGTTAGGGATTTTGGAACATATGGGTTATCCAATTTCCTTTTTTTATTTGAAGCGCTTAATTGATCTTAAAATGAATTTTTTTGTCAACCTCATTATATGGTCAATATATATATTGAGTCAAGAATATTTTAATAAAAATAAATTTTGAATAATTTTTTGAAAATTATCAAATAATAATTTTCATTTATTTTCAATCATCCAAATTGATAAATGCCTTTAATGATAGATTTTGATGTTTGTTAATCAATTTTAAATGTTGATTTTTCTTAATTGATATGCAATGACGACTAAGATTGAATCATCGTCGTAATATTTATATCGATAAGTTTGTTCAACACAATGGTGAAGTTCGTTTCGATCGAAGATCATTTTAGATTTTGGCGATTAAAATTTCACCGATTAAATCATTCCTCAAATCAGACATTTCAGAATCAACCACTCAATTGAGCATGAATAATCTCATTTGATAGATTTTGATATTTCAAAGCTAATGGCGCAATCAATTTCATGAATGGAGGTCATGGTCATCGAAGCAACTTCATATACACATTTGATATTCTCGCTAATCAATTGCTCGTTAGATTTTGCAATTTATATTCTGATCAATTCATGATTCAACATCAAACCGTCATCATCAAATGTCATTTTGATCATTTTCAAGGACATCCAGTGCATTTTGAGCCTAAATTTGTAATGAAGAATTTGACTTTTTTTGTCTTGATTTATGACACACATATGGAGGTCAACAAAAATATTAGACATATAGCATAAAAATAAGATTTAAAACATAATGATTTGATACATTTAAAGAATATTTTTCATGAAAAAAATACCCAAATTGATTGAAACAATGCTTTCATCTCTCTATTGAGCAGTTGGAACACATTGTACAGCCTCCATAGAGAAATAAACAAGCAACAAAAAAAAGAGATGAACAATGTAAGGACCCTCAAGACACCGCACCTTGCACGCTTGATGTCCAGTGTCAAGCAGTTAAAATATACAGATAATCAAATTGGAAGAAAGATAAAAAAAGATTGCCTCATGTAATCGATGATTCGTACAACCAGTTCTTTTTTCCCCTCATCAACACCACATCAATGAGTAATCCATTACATCAATGGACTGTAAAGCAAGACAAAAATAAACCAAAAGTAGATAAATAAATGTTGAGGAAGAAATAAGCAAAAAAATGCATGGAATAGAAGGAAATTGCCCATTAATCAATTTATTTAACATGATTCTCATCTTCCTTGCTTCACAAATTAATGAACCTTAATTATAATAATGCAAAATAATAGAAAAAAAAATCATCACACAAAATCATTACTAAATGATACTTGATTATATCAAACCAGACGCATTAATAAACCATTATTCTCATTCACATACATAATGCTACAAACTGAAAGTAGAAAGGAGAAGCACAACATATTTACGTGGAACAAACCGGTTCATGAAGCACAAGCAACAACTTAAAAGCTATATAAAGTATTGTTACAAAGCGACATCAATGTCTCCTAACTTATTCATTTTAGCATCATCATTATTACATATACTTATTGCTCTAAATTAACCTTCATCAAGCACACAAGCTAGTAGGCTAATAGGGTAATGACCACCCTATCTATGGGCATTGAAGTGGTTTAACTCCTCTCTATGCTCTCTTATAGCTGCTCGCACAACATCTCCAAACTAATTCAGATCATTTAATTCCGATCAGTTAAAAAAGCTTAATGACTATCTAGATTTTTTAGAAATCTTAAAGAGAAAACAGAGCAATTATCGATATAATGAGTCATTCATAAATTAATCTTCTTAAAGTTTAAAAAAGGAAATTGGACCTAGTTCGTGAGCTTAGTAGTATTGTTTCACCTTAACTTTCGAGATAATTTCACAACGTAAAAAAAAAGTCTGCTCTAACAAAGTCTTCCTCAACTAATCTAGATGTGAGTTGGTGCTGTGTTAAGTAAAAGAAACTCATCAAGGAATCTCTTTACTCTTACAAAAAATGATTGTAATGCCATAATTATGATTATAATCATTAAACGTGTAATAAAGAACACAACTAAATGATATCATGCACTAAAATGTTTCCTGAATGATATCCATCATCGCCTTAGTGTTACCAATTGATTGATTGAGTTAAATTCCTAGAAATAAAAACATCGATTAGTTAATGATATGTAATAAGATGACGGTTTTTTATGCATACCTATGAAAATACTGGCATAAGAAAAAGGTGTTGCAATTGGTGACTCTACATGTTCTCCACCCCTCTCAGATTGTTCTTTGGTCTCTATAACAACAAAAGTAGGATGGTTTAAAGTTTGAAAATAATATATAAATATTATAATTTCAGAGGCAAATAGAAAATTACTCTTGGCTTTATTGGTTCTCTACCAATATCCCTTAAGTCTTGCATTTGAAACACCCTTTGGTCGATGCTTAATTAGATCCTTTAAAATGTCATTTTCTTTATCTGTTGTGGTTGACTTCTTCTTCTTAGTTGTTCTGTCAGCTGGAGGTGAATTCCCGCATAATATAGAGTCGGCATTATCAGATAATTTTTTTAAGGATCCAAGCATATACTCCCCAGCTATCTTATTATCCTGTGCCCTGGTGCTTATTTGATATGCATATAGACTGATGTGGTTCCGAAAAAAAATGCCAGTTTCATTTCCATCATTGCCTTGCACATCTTTTAAGTTCTTATAAGCACTGTTTAAGTAGATATCCCTCTTTGCTCTGGTTGACCATTGCATGAGAAGATACTTATCCAAAATGCGTATAATATCTTCCTGACTAAGAACTCGAATGCAATGGGCACAAAACAATCCCATCATTTCAAATTTTTTACAACTACAAGTTATTTAGGCATGTCCTGTCGAAATGGACAGTCCATGTTTTGGAAGCATATTTATTCTCTAAGTTTCTCATCAAATACTCCATGAAATTGTCATCTGACACATTTACTGCTAATCCTCCAACTCCATGCAAAAATGCTTCCTTAAACATTGTATAAAGCTTTCTTGTGTAAAACATAGCGGCTTGTTTCAGAATTGGACTGGTCTTAACAATAGGAATAATTGCTGACTGGCTACACTTGAAATCTTCATTATGTTCATTCTAACGCCATGTGTCGATAACCTTCTCCAATCCCAAGAACAATCTGTGATTGAACTTGCTGGTTTAGAGATTCCATGCAATACATTATACATGGACTCACTACATTGTGTTGACAAGATTCTCATACAGAATGAGTTATTATAGAATGCGGTGGACTACATGCATCTAATTTTATAAAGCTCAAACAACCAAGCATGATCATGCAAATTTCCCTCATCTAGCATAGTAGACCAAGCTTTCTCAAACTCCTCCTATGAGTCACACTTGCTCATGCATATATAGAATAGACTTTGCACTGTCTTATTACTATTAAAGCAGTGTACCTTCGAAGGAGCTTTCTTTGAAATATGTCATTGGCATAACCTATGACGAGTATGCGGTAATGCAATTTTGATAGCTCTCGCCATTACCTAATCTTGATCAATGAATATTATTATAGGATGCCCATCACTCATTAATCGGAGAAATATTTTGAATAGCCATGTGAATGACTCAATTGTCTCTTCTGATAGAAAGGCTACTCCAAATAAGATATTTTGACAGTGATGATTCACTCCAACAGAAGAGGCACAAATAAGATTATATTTATTGAGTTGATAGCTTGTATAAAAAATTATGACATCCCCAAAATAATCAAATTCTATCCTTGACATTTTATTGTTCTAAAAAAACTAACCAAGCAATCTGACTCATCAACTTGGACATCCCATGCAAACATCCTATCCTTCGCTTATCTTTCCTTGAATAGTTGTATTAATGCATTATAATCACCATTCACAATCCTCAATCTTCCCTCTTTTTGGATGAAAATGAAAGAATCTCTTTTTGTGAAGCTAATATTCTCCATGCCACCAACTTCCTCACTTAGATAAATGCAAAATCGCTTGTTTAATTCCGCCTCTCCATTGTCTTCAACACACCTGCCTTCTCATCACTGATGACTCTATATAATCTAAGAAGATGTAGGTCACCCAGCTTTGCCAATGAAAGATTATGACTTTCTATATATTTTCTAACCTTTCAATTCCCATCTAAATCAATAGAAAATCTAATCATGGCCTGACAACCACTAATTGTATCTATTTTCTGAAATTTAATTATGCAGTTTAGATTGATAGTTTTCTTTCGACCTGCTTTTGCACATAAAAAATTATTTGATTTCAATTTCTTTGAGTTTGGCCAATAACTAGTATGATCCTTCCTAACACTGAACCCAGTTTAATGTGCATAATCACAGTACAATGCATAGGCCTCTATTTCATTATGAACAGTAGTGCTAAGGAGTTTCCCCACATTTGGGTCATTAGACATCACGGCTTCATCATCGCATTGCTCATTTATCCATTCACCTACGCGAACACAAATATGTCACATGCAAAATAGTTCAAAAATGAGAAAATGCTCTGTACTCTCATGAGAGTATAGAGAGTACACATGCAAATCTGATCTTAAAACCAACCAATCAGTCTTCTAATTATTTCTAATAGAATCTAATAAACATATTCTCTCCAAACAGGCCAAAAAAATTGGAAAAAAAAAGAGAAAATTGGGTGTCTCTCATGAGAGTACAGAGAGTAAACATGCAAATATAACCCTAAAATCAACCAATGAGCCTCCAAATTACTTCTAATGAAATCCAATAAATATATTCTCTCCAAATAGGCTAAAGACACTGAAAAAGAAAATGAGAAAATAGGGTGTAGTCTCATGAGAGTACAGAGAGTACACATGCAAATCTGATCCTAAAACCAACCAATCAGCCTCCAAATTGCTTCTAATGAAATCTATTAAACATATTCTCTCCAAACATGCCAAAAAAACTAAAAAAAAAAAAAATGCTTAGTACTCTCATGAGAGTACAGAGAGTACAAATATAAATCTCCCTTAAAAACTAACCAAGCAGCCTCCAAATTGCTTCTAATGGAATCTAATAAACATATTATCTCCAAATAGGCTAAAGAAACTAGAAAAAAAAATGAGAAAAATATTTTGTACTCTCATGAGAGTACAGAGAGTACATATACAAATCTATCCTAAAAACTAACCAATTAGCATCCAAATTACTTCTAATGGAATCTAATAAACATATTCTCTCCAAATAGGCCAAAGAAACTAGAAAAAAATGAGAAAATAGGGTGTACTCTCATGAGAGTACAGACATTATAGATATAAATTTGACCCTAAAACTAACCAATCAGCCTCCAAATTACTTCTAATAGAATCTAAAACATATTATCTCCAAAACGGCCAAAAATATTAGAAAAAAAATGAGAAAATGGTGTGTACTCTCATAAGAGTACCAAGAGTACACACGCAAATCTGACCCTAAAAATAACCAATCATCCTCCAAATTGCTTCTAATGAAATATATTAAACATATTCTCTCCAATCAGGCCAAAGAAACTAGAAAAAAAATGAGAAAATATTTTGTACTCTCATGAGAGTACAGAGAGTACAGATGCAAATCTCTTAAAACTAATCAATCAGCCTCCAAATTATTTCTAATGAAATCTAATAAACATATTCTCTCCAAACAGGCCGACAAAATTGAAAAAAATGAGAAAATAATCTGTACTCTCATGAGAGTACAGAGAGTACAGATGCAAATCTCCATTAAAAATTAATTAATCAGCCTCCAAATTGATTCTAATGAAATATGATAAATATATTCTCTCCAAATAGGCCAAAGAAACTCAAAAAAAAAATTGAGAAAATGGGGTGTACTCTCATGAGAGTACAGAGAGTATACATACAAATCTAATCATAAAACTAATCAATCAACCTCCAAATTACTTCTAATGGAATCTAATAAATATATTCTCTCCAAACAGGCCAAAAAATTAGAAAAAATGAGAAAATGGGGTATACTCTCATGAGAATACAAAGAGTACACATACAAATCTGACCCTAAAACTAACCAATCAATCTCCAAATTATTTCTAATAAAATCTATTAAACATATTCTAATCATGCTAAAAAAATTAAAAATAAAATGAGAAAATTATTTGTACTCTCATGAGAGTATAGAGAGTATATATACAAATTTGCCTCCAAAATTAACCAATCAGCCTCCAAATTACTTCTAATGAAATCTAATAATCATATTTTCTTTAAGAAAGATAAAGAAATTGGAAAAAAAAATAATAAAATGCTCTATACTCTCATGAGAGTACAGAGAATTCAGATTCAAATCTACCCTAAAAAACCAATCAATCTTCCAAATTACTTCTAATGGAATGTAATAAACATATTCTCTCCAAACAGGCCAAAGAAACTAGAAAAAAAAAAGAGAAAATAGGGTGCACTCTCATGAGAGTATAGAGAGTACACATACAAATCTAACCCTAAAACCAACCAATCAATCACCAAATTACTTCTAATGAAATCTAATAAACATATTCTCTCCAAACAGGCCAAAAAAAACTTAAAAAATGAGAAAATAGGGTGTACTCTCATGAGAATATAGAGAGTACACATACAAATCTGACCCTAAAATCAACCAATTAGCCTTCATATTACTTCTAATGAAATCTATTAAACATATTCTCTCCAATCAGGTCAAAGAAATTGAAAAAAAAATGAGAAAAATACTTTCTACTCTCATGAGAGTATAGAGAGTACATATGCAAATCTTCCATAAAAATTAACCAATCAGCCTCCAAATTACTTTTAATAGAATCTCATAAATATATCCTTTCCAAACAGGCCAAATAAACTGAAAAAAATGAGAAAATACTCTGTACTCTCATGAGAGTATAAAGAGTACAGATAAAAATCTCCCCTAAAAATCAACTATTCAGCCTTTAAATTAGTTCTAATGGAATCTAATAAACATATTTTCTCCAAAAGGACCAAAGAAACTAGAAAAAAAATGAGAAAATGAGGTGTACTCTCATGAGACTACAGAGAGTACACATCCAGATCTGTCCCTAAAATTAACCAATCAGCCTCTAAATTACTTCTAATAGAATCTATTAAACATATTCTCTCCAAACATGCCAAAAAATTGGAAAAAAAATGAGAAATGGATATACTCTCATGAGAGTATAGAGAGTACAGATGCAAAATATCCCTAAAAATTAACCAATCAACCTCAAAATTACTTCTAGTGGAATCTAATAAATATATTCTCTCCAATCAGGCCAAAGAAACTAAAAAAGAATGAGAAAATACTATGTACTCTCATGAGAGTACAGAGAGTATAGATGTAAATCTCTCCTAAAAATCAATCAATCAGCCTCCAAATTACTTTTAATGAAACCTATTAAACATATTCTCTCCAAACAGGCCAAAAAATCTGATAAAAAAAATGAGAAAATGGGGTGTACTCTAATGAGAGTATAGAGAGTACACATGAAAATTTGCCTCCAAAACTAACCAATCACCAAATTATTTCTAATTGAATCTATTAAATATATTCTCTCCAAACGAGCCAAAAGAGCTGAAAAAAAATAAGAAAATGCTCAGTACTCTCATGAGAGTACTTTGAGTACACATACAAACCTGCCTCTAAAACTGACCAATTAGCCTCCAAATTACTTCTAATGAAATCTATTAAACATATTTTCTCTAAACAGGCCAAAAAAAATCTAGAAACAAATGAGAAAATGGTGTGTACACTCATGAGAGTACAAAGAGTACACATATAAATCTGCCCCCAAAACTAACCAGTCATCCTCAGAATTGCTTCTAATAGAATCTATTAAACGTATTCTCTCCAAACATGCCAAAAAATCTGACAAATATTGAGAAAATAATATGTACTCTCTTGAGAGTATATAGAGTACACATACAAATCCATAAAAATCAACCAAATAGCCTCTAAACAGCTTGTAATGTCATCTACTAAACATATTATATCCAAACAAGGTCAAAAATCTGGAAAAAAGATAAAATGAGATATACTTTCTCATGAGACAGAGAAAAAAAAGCTTATTAAAATAAACAAAGCCTTGTAAATAACTCATAACAGTGTAGAAAATATACATTAAATCAAAGAATTTCAAAAAATATCACTAATAAACCCTAAAAAAATTATCCATATAAAACGATTCAGAAAATTTATCGATGTATTTTAATTTAATACATGATCTGCTAAATTTGTTGTAATATCATCAATAACTTTCAATTGCTTCCATCTTCACCTAAAAAAATGAAATGAGATTTTTTTCTTTCTCTAAGCTCGATTTATCTGAAAAAATATATTATGACCAAATATATAAATATAATTATATATATATATATATATATATATATATATATATATATATATATATATATATATATATATATATATATATATATATATATATATATATATATATATATATATACCGTGCACTCGAACGCTGTTTCTCCCACTGTTTGAATGAGACGGGCCGGGCCAGGCCTGGGGTAACATCAATGTTGTCGTTAAGCGCCGTCAAGTGACAGCGCTGTTAAGTGAAAAAATATTTTTTTTTTTATTGGAGTCTACGTAGCTATTGGAGTCTACGTCATGATTCCGCACGTAATATTTTCTCTAAATCATCCCACACATTCCACGCACCGCACAAGAGGGACTTTCGGCCGAACAGCTCGATCTGCCTCTCTACTCGCCAAACAGCTCTCTCTCGGTTTGAGCTTCCATCCTTCATTCGTCTAAGTCGAGCGACCGCGACTCCTTCCCCCCGTTCGCACATGAGCGTTCAGATCACTACTTCCCCATCGAGATTCTTCCTATCATCCAAAAGCAGTGAGTAGATTTCATGCATAGCAGCCGAGTCTCCCTCTCAATCATTCGCAACCGAGCCCGACCTCCCGTCCGGCTTCCTCTATCTACAGGATGAAAAATTGGCCGAACTCCCTTCTCGGTTGCATCTCTGGCTTTCATCTTGTCTTACGCATGGAGATCCCAAGCCTTGTCTGTTCCCCTCAGCCGAATGAGCCGAAGAAATGAATCCCTTCTTCCACTCTTGTTTTTCCTTGGATGAGAAATTAAGCAGCAACTAAATCACCACTCATAGTCGAGCGGCCGAACTCCTCTTTCATCCTCTTCATTCGTTCGTCTCACGCAACAGCTAGAACGAACAGCAGCCAAGCGCGATTCCCATTTCCCCTTTGCCCGAAGCTACTTGCAATCTCACAACTAAAGCTATCGGGGATGTGATGACGAGATCGCAGCATCCAAAGAAGAAAATTTTAGTGGCAGTAATCTTCTTTACAAATTCTTACCCTTGCATCAGTCACATTCCTCTTCCAATGACCATCTAAGTTCTTTAACATTAAATCATGCACTTTATGAAGTTGGTTAAAGAACCAGCTCCGATGGGGAGTGACGGTGGCAGGGATCGATGTGCAAAGCACATAAGAACTATGATGAATGTGGTTGTGCCATTCATAATGTATAAAATATGTGTGGATGTACAAAAATATTGTCTTGATTTTTATGCAGGTACTCGAAGAGCCTAAGCACGTCTTTTTAGATGGGTATGTTGGAGCTTATACGATCACGGTGTTACAAAACACCACCTATGTGCGCTTTTTAGACGGGTGGGCAGGCCTAGTTTCAGTAGAAATCTCCCCGGCCTGGGGAGATGTTATCGAAATTTTGTTAAAATCTGGACCAACAAGAGATAATAAAATGACACTTAAAACCTAAATGAAGGATGAAATTGATATTAAATTAAATATGAAATGTAAACTCTTTAAAAAAATGAGCCTGCAAAAATCAAACTAAAATGAAAATTGAGTGAAATTTATGATAATATTAAGAGCTCTTTAACCTATACAAGCAAATGCTACATTGCATTTGATAGTTAGTCTAGGAGCAAGAATTAAACTTGATAGGCTGCTTACATGCAACAATGAAATAAAGTGGCTCATTTAAAAGCAAGAATAAGAGTCAAACAAACATCAACTTGTAGAACCTTGAGGATTCTTTTCGTGTAAGAACATTATTCGATAATCTATCCGCAAGTGAGAACAAAATTGGACATCTCATCATAAGCATGAAAGTAACTTTCAAAGAACATGTAGACCCTGTATTTGAATTCAGGATTAAAGCATGTTGAATCCACAGTGCATCTGAGTACTTATCTTCAAACTAGAACTAAGCTCAAATGAAATTATAAGATAGTTTACAAGAAATTTGAGTACTTTGTTTGTAAACAATGCACACAAATCACTTAAGAAAGGCTTGCTCATATCTTAAAGTAACTTGATAATATGAGTTCTTTATGTTGAAACATGTGCCACTAATTCAAATGGGCATGTACAGCATGCACTATGAGCCATCCCATATCCAAATGGGCATGTACCTAAGTTTAATGCCTTAAAGCTTATGCTAATCATAAAGTGAATTACATGCACGTGTTTCAATGCAAATTCTATATTGAAAGCTTCTGCTCAAATACATATGGATAATCAACAACTTCTAAATGAAATCATTCATGCACTTATTACAAGGCAGCCAAACTTCTAATCGCTATCTCAAGAATTGTACAATTGACCATATCAAGAGATGAAATAATTGCAAACATAGCATCTAAAGAGGTATGCAAGTACTCCCAAGCGATTTATGTGTTTCATAGGGAGCATCTTAGGCTTAAGCCTCAATTACTTTGTAAAACGTGAAAATCTCATAAACTACATAGAAATTGAAAATGAATTCAATTGGGCCGCTTTATCTATACGGTGAAGTCGTAAGTCCCACTGAATCAATCTAATCCTCCTTGCAAAATAGGAGTTGACAAGATTGATTCTAAATCAAATGCTCAATCACCAAAAAGAGAATTTAATTTATATATTTGCATACGATCATCAAAAGTCTAAATAGAGAAATTTTATAATCAAATTCAATGATGGTTTTATTGATTGTAGAATCTAACTGGAGGGGGTTATTATATTCTAAAATTTTTCAAAGTATTTATGTAACAATATCTCAAATCCAAATTCATGAATACAAGTCATAGACCTGATCATTTGTTAGCAAATGAGCAAAGTTGACAAGGTCTACTCAAGTGATGACCGTGTTGATTGTAGAATCTAATCGGAGGGGGTAATATTATCTAAAAGTTTCAATGTATTTATGTTAAAGCATCTCAAATCCAAATTCATCAATACAAGTCATAGACTTGATCATTTATTAGCAAATGAGCAAAGTTGATAAGGTCTACCCAGTGATGGTTGTGTTGATTGTAGAATCTAACCGGAAGGGGCTATTATTATCTAAATTTTAAAGTATTTATGTTAAATCATCTCAAATCTAAATTCATGATTACAAGTCATAGACTTGATCCTTTATTAGAAAATGAGCAAAGTTGATAAGGTTTATCCCGATGATGACTATTTTGAAAGAAGATTTCAATTGGAAGGGATATTCATCATCAAAATGTGCTTGCAAGCTCAAACCAAATTAATCAAAATCAAGTATCAATACAAATATAAAATTAGATAAATTACTAAGTTATAAATTATTAAATAAAATTCACTATTTATAACTTAAAATAAAACTAAATCCAACACACCTTTCACAACTGTTTGTCAGAGGTGACAAATTAAGAAAATTCTAACTCACAAAGAAGCCGATGTCAAGTCAAGTATATAACTATGTTTACTCTCAATCAATCTCATACCAGTAAGGACGTGACCCATGTCCTCTGACTATGTGGCTTGGCTAGTAAGCTCCACATATGATGCAGTTAGGACCAGAGTCCTCTTACCGGGTGGTTGCCGCCAAATGTCACCATTATATTACGGTCATGACTATAGCCCGCATGCTCCTTAATGGCTCTATACATTGAGTTGTGAACCATAGGGTGCACTTGATAGGACAAAAAGCCCTCTGTCTACTAAGGTGGACTTAAACTTATCTTTTTAGATAAACATCATCCACAAGGTTCCTGGACCTTAACTTATGGTGCCGATAAGGATCCTTCGTCGAGCCGACTACCTCCTCGACTGGACTGGACCGCGATAGCCCAGGGTGACGAAACCATGGGATCTAGATTGAGTATGTCACCGCTCTCCCAACCATTCGCTTCGAGTAAAGGATGATGAATTTCATAATTTTAAATTTCAAAACTCTACATGCTGCTACTATATGCTATGTATTTAGCGATCTAATGACTAGCCTTAATCGAAAGTTCTCTTTCAGCATTGAGAGAAGTAATTAACTATAGGTTCTTACGCCTATAGGAAACCTTGAACCAGATATAAAGTCCTCACGTAATGATGACGAAATCTCTGGGTAGTGCCTTATCTACTATTCCATCTGTCTTCTTAAAATTTCATTGACATTTAAATTTACTCTCTTCATCGAGAGGTCAGTGGTGAATTTTCGGAGCCCACATGACTAAAGAGGAAAGCTTAAGAGATACATGCTTCATGATAAGTTATTCGAAGATTATATTTACATTTGATCATCAAAATATGATACTTAACAATTTTATTGCATTGATTCTTTCTTAATTTCTGAAGTTTTATGTGGATATTATATCACTTTGAAATTAATAGGCTAATCTCATAGCAATCACATTTATCTCTTAAAATTTTTTTAGTGATTGTTAATGGCTATCTTAACCAGGTTTCCTCAAAGTCAAGAATACGTTAGAAACTAAATTCTGATCAATCAAATGATATCGAGTTTGAATGATTTTTGGCTTATTATTTTGTTGAAGTAGTTTAAGAAATTAAAACAAACAAAATCACTTAATTCAAATTTAATTTAATTTTTTGGGAAATATTTTTCATAAATTTGTGTACATTTTTATCAAGGTAATATAGTGTTATCCTTATGGCTTTTTGTTAAAAATGGGCTGGTGGAAGGAGGATCAATCTCCATTATTTCAATATTGTTCGATCGCAAACCTCAACATGATTAGAGTAGAAATACATAATTCTTTTTACACAGAATACCAAAAAAAGAAAATATTATAAGACATTTCCCTTTTGAATAGCTTCCATGAGTGTCAAAATATATAATATGACATTGCTATAGACTAGACTATTAGAGAAGGCATTAAATCAATGCAAAGGACGAGTCTTTTATCCTAATATAAGAATACAGATATTTGTGATGTTGGATGATAGCAAACATAGATTTTGAGGTTGATGACTATAATGTAAGTTTTGAGAGAGATCGTAGTTCTTATTAGAGATAAATATTATGCATATCTTGTTGGACAATATTATAACTTGAGTCTTGAGGGAGATTATTGCAATACAACATTTATGGGAGACAACATTGATGCATTTCATATGAGAGATGGCTACGATGCTGATTTTATAGGTAATGTTTATATTGTGGGGCTTAATGATTGCGGTGAATATATTATGAGAGACCGTTGTCGAAAAGACCTTAAGAATGATAGTTAAGGTTCATATTTAGTGAGAGAAGTGTAGTATAAGTGTTTATAGTAGAAGATGATTACAACATGTCTTTCTGAAGACAACTATAGTAATATCTTATGAAAGATGGATCAGCACATGCTTATTAGAGAACGCCATAATATATGTTAACCTTTCAAAATTTTTAGTGATTAAGATCAGTCTATTCATGCTCAACATCTTGGCCATTTAGAATTTTGATCGATGAAGACTAATATAATTTGGTTGATCACCAAAAATTTTAATTTTATGGATCCACTAAGAATATTTTGCCCGATCGGTCACACGGACTTACTGTCATGGATCCACAAATGATTCATCTTTAAAACAAACATTATGGAAACTATTGATGGAGCTGCTTACCATCAGCCATTGTTTGCTCTCGACTCCATGACTCGGAATAGTTTCTTCGCAAACGTGAAGCCATTAGATAATGAGAGATGTGCCTCTCAACACCTTCGCAGCACAATCATCGCCGTCCGAGATCTCATGTCTTCACTACCGTTCTCTCCTACGATCATGCGCCATTGGCCACGCCCCTCCGGCCCTGGGGCGAAGCTTACACGCCGCCCTCCTCAAGGCGGGAATCCTTCTCTCACCTACTTACCCGAACATCTCCAACGCCCTATTCCACATGTACACAGCCCTCGGTTCACCATGCTCAGCCCTCCGAGCCTTCCAAGATATCCCTAGGCGAACTCGTTCTCATGTCGAATGGACCGCACTTATCTCCTGTTACGTTCGAAATGCCTTTCCCGCCCGCGCTCTACTTTTCTTCCGCGCCATGTGTCGCGATGGCTTGTACCCCGACGAGGTCACCCTCCTCTCTGTTTTCTCCGCCGCCGCTTGTCTCTCTTACCCCATCGCCGGCGCTTCCGGCCACCTTTTTCTTCTCAAGCTAGGGCTCACCTTTACTGTCTCGTCTTGCAACGCTGCCATGAACATGTACGCCAAATGTGGTCGAATGCTGGAAGCCCGGCGACTCTTTGACGAGATGCCGGATCGAAATGTTGTTTCCTGGACCGTAATCCTTGTTGGCTCCCTTCGTTGTGAGGGAATCCGCAGCGGGCGCGAGGTGTTCGATAAAATGCCTGAGAGGAACGACGTTTCATTGACCGTCATGGTTGCCTCCTGCGTTGAAGCAGGGCTACCCAGAGATGCTTTCTCCTTGTTGGCCAACATGATATTCCCCAAAGACTCCATCATGAGAAGACTTAATCATGTTAGCCTATGCTCGCTCCTTTCTGCATGCTCCCAAGCTGGTGATCTCACCGTTGGCCTTTGGCTCCATGCTGCCGCTCTGAAATCAAATATCGTCGATGACAACCATCTTCTGATTGTCAACACTGCTCTTATCGATATGTATGCCAAGTGCGGGAGGATAGAGGCCGCCCTTGCTCTGTTCAATATAGTTCCTGCTAAAAACTTGATCACTTGGAATGCAATGTTAAGCGGGTTGTCAATGCATGGAATGTGTGCTGAAGCACTACGTATTTTCTCAAGAATGGTGAAGGAGGATGGTCTGCAGCCAGATGATATCACATTTGTAAGTATGCTCAGTGCCCTCAGTCGCGCAGGAATGGTACAGCGAGGCCGCGAGCTTTTCCTCGAGATGAAACAAATCTATGGCCTAACACCTAAGGTTGAACACTACGCATGCATGGTTGATCTCTTAGGCCGAGCCGGCCACTTAAAGGAAGCTGAAACATTGATTCGAGAAATGCCAGTACGCCCTAACGAAGTCGTTTTGGGTTCTCTCATGGCATCTTGCAGTTTCCATGGGAAGCTTAACTTGGGAAAAAAGCTCCTGCAGGAGCTTATGGAGATGAACCCAAACAATACAGAGTGCCATGTTCTTCTCTCCAACATGTGCTCATCCCATGGGCTGCATCGGGACGCTGAAGAGCTACGTAGGCAGATCAAGAAGAGCGAAGAAAAGAAAGGACCGGGCATGAGCTATATTGAAATCAATGGTTTCGTGCACCGATTCAGTGCTGGAGATAAATCGCACCCCCAAACGCTGGAGCTGTACGCTAAATTGGATGAGATTGCGTGGCGCTTGCGTTCGGCGGGATACCATCCAAATGTAGCTTCTCAAGTTCCGCGTTCCATGGATGATTGCTTGGAGGATGAAGAAGAAAGAGAAGAGCGAGAGCAAGCGTTGCTGTCTCACAGTGAGAGACTTGCTGTAGCATTTGGTCTCATTAGTACCAAACCTGGAATGCCACTCCGTATTTTTAAAAACCTCCGCATATGTTGTGACTGCCACTCTGCCATGAAACTGATTTCTGGGATCTTTAACCGAGAAATCATTGTTAGAGATCGGAATCGTTTCCACCGGTTCAAGGATGGGCTATGTTCTTGTTCTGATTACTGGTAATTTGTTGTTCTGGTCTTTTGTTCAATGAAATTATTTGTACAGTTTGTTAGTTCGTGCAAGATCAATTTTTTTCGCCTTTGAACAAAGGTTAGCAGAACATTGGGTAAGATATCTGACAAGCTAAAAAAACCAGTGGTTTCAGCTGTTGGTGGATAACAGTTCACGTAAGAGAAACACAAAACAGGGGAAGAGGGCTCGAAAAGAGATCCCGGATGACACCGGGTTCGAGAGAGAAGTGGAAAGAGTCTGATATCTCAAGACTACAGTTCCTCCAAGCTGTGCTTTACGAGACACTCCGGCATCATCCCCTGGTTCAGGTAGGGGAGAGAGCCCCAGAGAGCAATGGCTACATGATGTCGAAGAACAGTCAGGCTGCGTTCAACATGGGGGCTTTGGTTAGGCAAATTTTTAAAATAAGTATGATTTAAAATATAATTAATAATTTAAATATCTTAAAAAAAAATTAAATATAGATATCATCGCTCGTTTAACGTGACTTTTGACTAACTTATATATAAAAAGTCATTAAGCAAAGTAATTTACATGCATCTATTTTTTTAAATATTTTATTAACTTGGATTGTGCTCTATTATTATCTCGTATTAAATTTATTTCAACATTCGATCTTATATAAAGATCTCTTCCGATCAATATTTTATTAAATTTTTAATATTTTATCTCAAATTGCATAAATATATGAATTTGTTAATTTAATTTATTTTGATAAAATTTTTATAAATATACATATTTTTAATAATTTGCATATATTTTTATGCTATATTTTATAAGTATTTAATTAATTAGTTAAAAAAATATAATTTAAATATCTTTTTATTTAATTTTAAATTTGTTTATATATAAGCTGGAGTTAGTCATCCTTGAATATATTGAATATATTAAATTTTGAAAATCCTTATATTTGAATAGTAAATGTTGGATTTATCTTATGAATAATAATAAGATTAAAAGTTTGTCCATATGAATAAAAATAAATATTAATATTTAGTCTAATATTTTAAATGATGGATATAATATATTGATCATTAGTGTATAAAGAGATCTATATATATACAAAAAAATATAAAAATCAAGAAAATAATTTACTTCAAATTGCATAGATAATCATCTCTGAAGCTTGAGGGTATATATGGTGGAATTATATAAGTCACTCTTAACGTCAATTATTATTAAGTAAAATTTTAAATATATATAGTGTGTATGAGGTTAAAGAAATTCTTGAGAATAGTTTATATAGTTTTACATTTTTTACAATGCCATTATTTTTCAATAAAAAAATCTTCATCTTAAATAAATTTGAAATTAAATAAAAAGTCAATTAAATAATATTTATCTATTAATTAATCAAATATTTATAAAATATAGTATAAAAATATATGCAGATGATTAAAATATATATATTTAACAAATTTTCATCAAATTAAAATAAATTAATAAATTTATATATTTATGCAATTTAAGATAAAATATTGATCTCGAAATGAGAGACTTTATATAAGCATCGAAAGATTAGAGTAACTCGAATGACAGATAATAGTGGAATTTAAATTCAATCAAGTTGGCAAAATATTTTTAAAAAATAGTTACATGTAAGTCGTTTGTTTAACGGACGACTTCAATATAATATTATAATTCGACACTTAAACAGGGTAGGATCGTCAGATTTGGTAAGTCATTTCGTTAAATACGTTCTATATCTAATTTTTTTTAAGATACTAATTTTTTTTAAGATACTTAAATTATTAATTACATTTTAAATCATATTTATTTTAAAAAATTTGGTTCTAGACGAGCGGGCTCGGGATTGTTTGTGCCGGAGAGGTTCATGGCCGTGGGCAGGACTTTGAGCTTATTTACAGGATTAGGGCCTAAGGATTTGGATCTCAAGTATATATATAGAAAATTAAAATAATTATAATTACAAAGAATTAAAATAATCATGATTGTGTAATATTAAATTTAATATACGCATGTAAGTAAATTATGATTAAGGAATAAAAAATTTTCAATTGGAAAGTTATTAAAGGGATACCTTGCAAGATTTAATTGAAATAATTTCATAAAATGAGAAGAATTATAATAATATGCCCTTCTTTGTTATCGTATGAAATGAAATAAAGTCAAGATGATGGCTGTGGACATCTCTTGACAGTCGTTGGATAACAATGTTGTTCAATGGTGGATGTTGAAGATAGTTGATGATTGACCTCAGGTGCTTGCTACTGAAGGTCTAGAACTCTAGAGTATGAGATTTCTCTCTGTTGTAGTATCTAATAAGTAGAAATATGACATTTATAAAAATTTTAGTGTCATTCTACTTATTTTGATTATAAATATGAACATTGTTTGAAATTTTTTATTATTTTAGTTCATTATTTATAATTTTTTAAGTATTTTAATAATATGATATTCTTTTATTTAATTTATTTGAGATGATCATTTTGATAATACGCACACAAAAATTGAAAGTAAAATTTATCTTAATTGATCTAGAGTACTTCTTACATTTGAACTAGATTAAACTTTAATTTATTAGTTCTGGAAAGAAAAACGGTGCTATACTTGAAATTTTAGTTCATTTATTTTGTTCTGATTAATAACATGAGCTTGAAATAACTTGTTTCTTTTTCTTTTCTTTTTTTCTCCAAAGCATTTGCGTTACATTGAGCCATGCACAGCAACTAGAACGATATAATTTGCATTCATTTATCTTTGTTTTATATATTAATCAATTAGTACATATCCGGCATCATATTTTGACTAAAAAAATAAATAAATAATAAGCCAACCAATCACTCCTTCCATCATGAAATGTTCATAATTAATCTTATGAAATAATCATCATAACTAGTTGTTTATTGTTTGTGTTAATGTGCATACAATAATGGCCTAACCTATTTGCACCACTCGCGTAAGTCATTCTTATATATCATATTCTCTTTAAATTTTTTTATTCTTTAAAAATAAAATTAACATGAATGTTTGTGTCTTGTGAAGCTATGTACATGATAAGGAGTTCATGAATAGAAAATTAGTAGAAGATCCAAAATTATTTTTAAGCGAGAAGTATGCTTCAGAAATACAAAATTTTTTAGACTAAATATTCTTTAGTAGATGAAATGATACTTTGCCCATTCATTTGTTAAATGCAGCAATTTTAGAAAGTGTATAAGTTGATTTGCATTGTTATTGAATTTAAAGAGAGGGAGAGAGGGATAGAGAGAGAGAGAGAGAGAGAGAGATTTATTTTGGAGAATATTTGATTGTTCATATGATAGTGAACTTACACCATTAATTTAGGTTCTGAAAATTCATACATAACTATGGATTTAAACTTTCAAATAAAAATCAAATAAAGCCAAATCTATGTAAAACTCTTGCAATCAAAATAACAATTATGATTATATATATATATATATATATATATATATATATATATATATATATATGCACGTGATCATAGCGTCCCAACTTCTATCGATTCAATATTGTATTTTAATGCAATCAGTGAATCATTAACTTAGTCTTAAAAATATTAAAGAAGCCAAGTGCATGGTATCATTGTTCTTCCATGTGATGTGATGCTCATAAGTGGGACAATAAATCAACTGAGATATTTAAATCCTCAACAAATGAATAAATCAAACTCATGAACTTGAAAACAAAAATTGGAGATTAAAATATTGACATTATATATTTATGAGCATTTGATCTCCAAACCAATTATAGTGGACATTTCATCATATGTTATCATTCTCAAATTTTACATGTGGAAAGTAAGCTAACAATGATGATCCCACAAATGTATAGAGGTAATGATTGACAACTTTAGCATTGCAAAAGCAAAAATATTATGTCAATAGATTATCATTGGATCTTTATTAGATAAAGAATGGAGTGATGCTATTGAGTCTATTATCCATATCTTTATTAGAATGTCTTCATTGAGTATTAATATATTTCATAATAGCATTCATCTTCTTTTTTTAAATCATTTAAACATATTAACATGCTTTTAATGAAGATATTTAAGAGAACTTGATTTTAAGGAGCTTCAATTTTAAAATGTTTCAATTGAATTTATAAATACAGTGTTTTTATATTCGTGAAGTCTTAAAATAAGATTTAGTTACAAGTTAACAAATATCATCAATTTTAAATGATCAGTATCATTCTTGAGAATCTAATGCTAAATTAAAAATTAATAATTTTGTAACATATATTCTTTAAATCTGTTGTTTATCTCATAAAATATGTATCTAAAGTGGCTACTAAATATTAACTTCATAATAATATTTTCTTGTAACAATATTCTTTTTATGACATAAATAGCATCAGCCTCCAATATAATAAACATTCATATCTAGAATATTTTTATCTCATTTGCATAAAATAATTTTACCCTCTTAAATAAATAATATTATTTTATTTCTATTGCGTGCTAGAAAATCAGTTGTGATAGAGTGAAAGTTTACGCCTTAGCTTTGTTGTGAAATCCAGCACACACACAGATAATTAAAGAGTGAACAAGAAAACTCTAGAAATTTTCACCTAAAAAATCTCGAAAAGAGGGAAAAAATCACGGGGCCTAGCCCAGTAAAAAGCTTCCACTATGTATCTATTTCAGAGTACAAAATATTCCCGATAACGATTACAAAATTGTATATGAAAGGAACAACTATGTAGTCACGCGTTGGTGATTACAATTGCTAGTAGCGAGATGATGACGAACAACAACGGCGCGATGAAGGTTGTCATGATGGAGCCGGCGAGGTTGACGGCTCAAGCTTTAGGGTCTCTCTCTCTTGCTTGGGCTTCTATATGAGGAATAAGGCTATTTATAGATTGAGGAGGACGTCTCACGAAATACATGCAAAATCCACCTTCTCCATGGACTCATGATGATTCTCTTGATCATATGATGTATTTTGTGTATTTGAATGCTCAAATGAAGTCAAAATTATGAGATCTTGGGCTCGTTAGATCCGGCTCGTCGAGACGCTCGATTTGACTATAAACACTCCATGTTTGAAAGTTATTTAGAGATTTAACCATAGTTTTAAGATATTTTAAGTCTTGATCTCGATCGGTTTCAATCGACTTGCTTTTAGCATCGAGATTGTCTTATTTAGTAATGTTTTAAGTGTCATATCGGTTTCTATTTTTTGGATGACATTATCTCAATCATTAAAAAATATATATACTTGAAAATAACAAATTCTTCAATAAAATTTGAGTCCATTAACACATTTTGAGAGAAACATCTTCATGGGCAGATTATATATAGCGAGATCATGTGGATGTGTGTAGGTATCTAGTGCGAATTTATTAAACTCATCCAGTATAGGCCTTCCTTGTATATCCATGAAGCTAAACGCAACATGAGCACTTGGCTGCCAGTTGATGGCGGGATGTCTGACGGCCATGAGGCGTCGTGGAATAGCGGGTCTGTGAATCAGCCAGTTGAATGACGCGCATGAGTGGTGGTATTAGCGATCCTGGCCTGAACAGACGGCCAGCAAGTCCCTTGATTGTCGTCCGATGTCCTTGCCATTCACAGACATGATCCAGATGGTGAGCCGGGTCAACGACGAAAGCGGTGATGCAAGCAGCACATGAGGACATCAGTCTTGAGGCCCTTGTCTTGGTCCTTGGCAAACGTCGTTTGCGTTTTGGCCCTTTTGCTTATTTTAGGCGGTTTAGGCGGTTTTAGTTCGATCTTTTGCCTATAAGTCTATAAAATCCCAGGAGGAGAAGACACCTCTCTTCTTCTTAAAGGCCATTGGGCCATCAGGCAATAGTTCATCTGTGAGCTCTAGTTCCCTCGAAAGGTGTCAACTCGTCGACCGTCAGTTTGAAGTGATCAAAGATCGAGATGGAGGTTAGCAGCGATACTCACGATAATTGGCCGGCAACCATGTGGCTTAATACGCCAGTAGTCAGCCGTCTATAGTGGTTGGCGGCCGATGAGTCAGCCAAGCGATAATTCGATAGTGCGAGCGTCAGTAGTCAGAGATAATCAGCAACGATAGTGGTAACCGGTGAAATTATCAGCGATGGTCGATTGGTAATAACACTAGTTTGGCAACGAGGTAATTAGCAATTAACGGCAGTAGTCAGCGGCTTCTGCATCAGTAATAGCGGCAGATCAGCGGCAATGGTTGCAGCCGGCAATTAGCAACGAACTCAATATCAAAGTGCGCACATCAAGAATTGCGAGATGAAACAGCGATGGTGGATGATTAGCGATAATGATTGCGGACCTAATGATAATCAGCAGCTGGCCACTGAGGGTTGGCCGGCAAGAATTGGCAATGAACAGCGATAATGAATCATCCAGCATAATAGTGTAAAAACACAGCGATTGGTAACCATTCTGATGGTTAGCGCAAAGAATGGTCAGCAGCGGCAGTAGTCAGCAGTACTTCTAGTCAGTAGTGGAGGACACGATGGTGACCAAAAATTCTGCTGATGGTCAGCGTAATCAGCGATAGTAGTGCGGCGTGACCGCAACCTGTTGGCGGACGGGATTTTGACTATCAGGTTGTTTGTCAGTGTGACTCGATAGCATTAACAATGGCTCGTGTAAGGAGGCGTCGTCCACCTTGACCTATCCTAGGTTGTTTGTCAGAGTGTGACTCGATGGTATTAACTTGTATGGAAGAGGTTGAATTAAATCCGGTGAGGATTTTTGACATATCCGAGGTTGTTTGTCAGGGTTTTACTCGATGATGTTAACCTGTATGGAAGAGATCAAATTGAATCCACAGAGGATTTTTGACCCATTTGAGGTTGTTTGTTAAAGTATTACTTGATGACATTAACCTGTATGAAAGGTGAATTAATCCTAGAGATTTTGACCCATCAAGATTGTTTGTCGAGTGTTGCAGATGGCATCTATGGAAGAGGCGTGGGAAGTCCAGGACCTTTTGACCTTTCATAGGTTGTTTGTCGAGTGTTTGCTCGATGGCACTGTATGGAAGAGGTTGAGATGAATTCGAGGATTTTGACTCGAGGTTGTTTGTCATAGTGTTACTCGATGAAGTTAACCTGTATGGAAGATATCGAATTGAATCCGCTAAGGATTTTTGATCCACCCGAGGTTGTTTGTCAGAGTGTTACCTGATGGCGTTAACCTGTGTGGAAGAGGCCGTGGGATTGAATCCGCTGAGGATTTTTGACCTATCCGAGGTTGTTTGTCAGGGTGTTACTTGATGATGTTAACATGTATAGAAGAGGTCGAATTGAATCCGCTAAGAATTTTTGACCTATCCGAGGTTGTTTGTCAAGGTGTTACCCAATGAAGTGAACCTATATGGATGAGGTCGAATTGAATCCGTTGAGAATTTTTGACATATCCGAGGTTATTTTTCAGAGTGTTACCTGATGATGTTAACTTGTATGGAAGATGTTGAATTGAATCGCTAAGATTTTGACCAGGTTGTTTCACCATTCAGATGAATCGTGTAAAAGAGGTGGGATTGAATCAGAATTTTGACCTATCCAGATTGTTTTTCGGTGTTAGATGGCGCATGTATGGATGAGATCAATTAAATCCGTTGAGGATTTTTGACTATCCGAGTTGTTTGTTATATTAATGGCGTTCTGTATGGATGAGATCAAATTGAATCGTGAGATTTTGACCTATCCGAGGTTGTTTGTCGATACAGATGGCGTTCTATATAGGTCGTGAAGTATACCAAGGACCTTTATCTAGGTTATTTGTCAGAGTCTTTGCTTGATGACGTTAACCTGTATGGAAGAGGTTGAATCGAAACATCCGTTTGTGGTTGTAGCCAAAGTTACTTCTTAACCTTGGTCTTGTTTTTCCATGAGTATGATTGGAAAATCATAATTTGCAAAGCTATATCTCTTCTCAATGTTGAAATATCCTCCAACTTTGACTTGTTTCTTGGGATGGTAATAGATTGGATGCTTAACATGGCGATCTTGAGATTAAGAGTTGCCCCTTTTGACAAAATCGAAGGTGCAGTTTGATGAATCTTCATTCTTTCTTGCGCTCAAAAGCTTGAAATCCACCTCGATGGTGGTTTTGATCTTGTTAGAAAACTTGATCGCCATACAAGATGAAATAATGGGAATCAACTTCCCATAGACGGTGCCAAACTGTTATCAATTTCATTTAAATTTTGAAGAAGATGTATGAAACTATTATATGCATGATAATTAATTTTTCATAATATAATAATTAATGAATTATTATTATTATGAATTTAAGTTTTTTTTGGGTGGGGGTGAGGTGCAAAATAATTAGTGTATTATATAATATTAGAATTTAGAGCTTAGTAGAAATTTAGATGTGGCAATTGCCTCGCCCAATCACCCCATAATTCCATCACTATTTATTACAATAACAACATTTACTTTTGAGATTTAGATTTTACTTTAATTATGATTTAATTAAAGATTCTTACCACTAGATTTTAACTTACATATTCAATTAATAATATCAAATTTTGAGACATGTTTGTATTATTAATATTTATAAGGGACATTTATATATGTACCACACAATTATGGTATATTTGCATATCTAACACCCAACATTAATATTAACATAAATAACACCTAAATTTATAATATCACATCAAAATATCACAACCATAACTTTTTTTAGAGTGAAATGCACGTTTTTATACTTAGAAAAAAATGTTACATTTATAAATATCAAATTTAAGTATTAGATATAGAAATGCATAAGAATAATGTGGTATGTATGTAAATCTTCATATTTAAATAAAATATGGCTTTCTTCCTTGTTGACCTCCTCATATGTGTCATAAATCAAGACAAGTCCAAGAGTTAAATTTGACGGACTTCAGAGGTGACAATACGCAAACCAGAGCTCAAAATATACTAGGCGTCACCAAAAATGGTCAAAACGATCTCCGATTGCCGAACAGACTTCGCCGTCATGTTCAGAACATCGAAATTGATCAAAATAAAAATGTTGCAAAATCTAACGAGCAATCGATTAAGCTCTGGAGCTATCAATGTGTCAACGCACATAACAGAGTCGGGAAGTTGTAACGATGACCAAACAACCTCCGTTCATGAAATTGATCATGCTGTTAGCTTCGAAATATTGAAAACTATTAAATGAGACTATTCACATTCAAATCGGATGAGTATGTGCAAAAGTTGAATAATCAGAAGTGTCAGCGCGCAAATCGAGGCTGGAATACACTAGACATTACCAAAATCAACTCAAATGACCTCTAATCGACGAACGGACTTCGCCATCACATTTAGAAGATCGAAACTGGTCAGAATATAAATATTTCATGACTTGATGATCAACTAATCAAGCGATCGAGTCATCAATATGCTTGCACACATATCGTCGGACGCCAATATAATCCAAATGACTCCATAAATTGATTACGTGTTAGCTTCAAAATATCAAATCTATCAAAGATTGTTCGCACTCAAGTCACGAACCGCATCAATGTCGAAGCCGAAAAGTGACGCGTATTTTGAGTCAAATTGACTCGACGCCAACCAACCAAGCATCCGACGCAAATGAGCATATCAGATTCATATATATATATATATATATATATATATATATATATATATATATATATATATATATATATATATATCATGTGATTTTATCGATGTAAAAGTCATTTTAAGTGCGATTAAGTGGTTAAAGGAATTAAATGAACCCAAATCTAATCTAAATCCCCTCATCTCACTCGGCCCAAATTCCAAAACCCAACCGTTCCCTCTCCCATTCGAAATCTTCCTGAACTCCTAAGAACTACTCCCGCTTGTAACTTCCCACTCCCCCATACAGTTTTCCTCAACCGCAGGAAACCAACACTCCTCTCTTCCTCCATTCCCACATTCCGGCTCCAAGCTCTGCCACAGGTAAATCTGTCCTCTCCTTTTCAGTCTTCTCCTTCCTCTGCAGATTCCATTCTGCACTGACCATCCACTGCTCATCTGCTCATGCCATTTTCCGCTCTGCTTCCTCATGCCCACTGGTGCATCTCAGCCTGCTCCATTGTGCGCACAGCATCGTCCTGCCTCCTTCTTGAGCCTGTTATGCGATCTGCCATCTGCTAAGCACGCCACAGCCTGTCATCATTTCAGTGCGCTCTGGCTTCCATCCTGCTGGCATCTGCTCCATGATCTTCTCATTTGCTGCACGTCACCAGTGCGCTGACACACATCACAGCTCATCCTGTTCTTCCTGTTCGCGCAATCCTGCCTGCAATCCTGTTCTGTTGTTCCGTGCAACCCACTGGCCCAATCTTCTGTTCTGCACAAACCTGATCTCGTTCCACTGCCAGCCCCATCATCCCCTCCAGCCTGTCGTTCTGGTCCGCTTTGTATCAGTTGAGAATTCCTTGCTCATGCTTGCTGTCCGCTGCCATGCCATTGTCCCTCCGTCTGAAGCCTGCATTCACCTTGATCAGCTTTCACCAGCCCATCGCTTAGCTTAAACTGGGAAGCTCACTGCAACCTTCTTCACATTTTGTAGCGATTCTTCGCAACCCATCCACTTCGCTAAAACTGGAAGAATATCATTAAGAGTGAATTTTCTAGCTCGATTCTCGCTTATCCTTCCACCCCTCACACAAACCGGGAACATCAAAGAGAAATTCTTCTTCATTTTCAATGTCACATTCCTCATATTATCTCCTCAAATTTCTCCAAAAAGAAGAACACCAAGAGGTTTCTTTTTGGCATAACCAATTCTTATCGAGCATTGCCAGATAAAAATAAGTAAATATGTGGAATATATATATATATATATATATATATATATATATATATATATATATATGCTTTATGTTTTTTTTAAAGGCCTCCTGCTTAAGAGAGCGACGATAAAATCATCTGGTCAAGACACCATGCTTTTAAGAGGGCGAACTAGCCAACATCTGGATGTCGCCCCTGATGAAATGTCAAAATTTATTCTAATTTCTAGACTTAGAAAAAAGATGAATATATATTGCATATCTTCTTTTGAAGGCCTCGTTTTAAGAGGAGATGAAAAATGTGAGAAAAGACATCGCCGCTATGCTCAAGAGGCGCATCAAAGTCAAAACACCCACGATGCAGCCTCTACACGATGATACCTTACCAAAAATAGACTAAAAACAACTTAAACAAATTCAAATGGGAATTACCTAAATTTAAGTCAAACAAAAGGATAAATGATAAATATGAAGATAAATGTTAAATCAAAGAGAAATGGAGAAAATTTGAAAGAAAAGAATGGAACACATTTAAAATACAAGAAAAATTTGAGGCTAATATTAAACTACAACAATCTGATTCTTATGACTTAAATTGAAGTAATGAGTTTTTTTCTTATAAATCCTCAAAATTAAACAAACTCTAATTAGAATTTGGGGAGACTAAACTATAACAAACTTTAATAAACTTAAAATCTAACGATAAATCCAAATTAGTTTAATAACTTATAATAAAAATGATTACTATGCTAGCTACTAAGCATAAACAGGGCTAAAAATTATAAACACCAAAATCAACATAATTTATCAAAAGTGATGTAAATTGAACATAATCAAGTTGGGAGAATTACAAAAACTCAACAGGTAAACTAAGTGCAAGTAATGTCTTAAACTACAATATAAGTCAAAATTCTTGCATCGCCACCGAATCTACAACTTTTTGTACAAGCAGACAGAAGGTGATACTAAATCAAAATCTATAAAATCATAGGGCTTCCTTCAGCCAAAAATCAAGGAATTTCATCCTAATTATGCTAAAGTGTAAATTTTAATTAATACAAAAGGTCAGCTAAGTTGAGATCAAATAAAAATAAAACTACAAAATCAATCTCATAATTCAAACAAAATTACACAATTAATACACCCACATGGGACTAACACTATGCTAAATGCTTAAATTCAAGTGTTGAGGATCTTTGGGTTATTTAGTTTAGTGTAGGCGAGTCAGGTTAACAAAATCTAAAACTATAATAAGAGTTTCAAATCGGTGAAATATCTGATTATGTCGTGTGATCTAATCCTTTATTAGTAGCTAGAGTTAGATCTAAAGCTCTTAAACATATTCTCCGTGAAACTACTATCATTAAAACTTAAATCAAACTCAATCCATCCACCTTCATTTGTGGGGTGACAAATTAAGAAAACTCTAGCTCACAAAGAGCCAATGTTGTGTATACTATGTTCACTCTCAATCAATCTCACGAAGGATGTGGCCATGTCCTCATTGTGTGGCTTGGCAGAGGCTCCACGATATGGATTATGACGAGTCCTCACGATGGTGGTTTGGCCAGCTCCATTATATTACGATCACGGCCTTGTATATCCCAATGGCTCGCCTTTGAGTTGTGAATCATAGGGTATACTTGATAGGGCAAACAACTATCTGTCAGTTTAGGTAGACTTAAGATTATCTCCTTAGATAACACCACAGTCATAAGGATTTCTTGGATGACGTAACATGTGTTGATGAGGATCCTTTGGTCGGGTTGGGTCCCTCCTCATTAAGTACTAGGGACCGTTGCGAGATAATGGAAATGGGATCTAGATCGCATCATCATTCCCCAACCATCGGTTTAAGCTAAAATGAGAATTTCATAATCTAAATTCTAAACTCCATCTTTACTTACGTGCTCATAGAACTAAGCCTTGTCGAAAGTTCTCTCTCACTTATTGGGAGGGTAATTAACTATAGGGGCTTGCTATAGAAAACGAACAGATATAAAGTCCTCACCAAATGATGACGAAATCTCTGGGTAATGTCTTGTCTACTATTTCATCACTTAAAATTACAGACACTTTAAATCATCTCTCTTCATATTTGTCAAGAGGTGGTGAATTTTTGAGCCCACAAATTTACAGCGACTCGGGACAAGATTCTCTTTCCATCTTTGGGTAGTCATATGTGATATAAGCAATAAAATTTTTGAAAATTCAAAACAAAATATTTAAGTGTGTAATAAATTCAATATGAGGCTCTATGTAAAATGAATCATTATAGTATATCTTTATTACACTATTATTTTTTGTTCATAGTACCTCCATCTTGAAAGTATGGGGTGAAATAATAATTGCTAATTACTAATCCATCTTTCACTTTTGTAGAATGGATCTACAAAGCACTCCTTTCACCGTTACTAGGTGTGTAACATCTCTAGCCATCATCAACAATAGGAGATGTCGGCTACCATTCAATTTGGTAGCTTGAATTTCTCTCTATGTAACTCACAGAGTACCCACATGGTACATTTGAGGCCATCTTTGGAAGGCCTCAAGTTCTGAAGCTCCCTTGCCATGTGCAGTTCAAGCCAAGTTGTCGAGTTCTCGATGAGAACTTGATTTTCAAAAGGCTAGGTCAATCTAAAGCTCCCATGATGAAAGAATCATCGGGGAAAAACGTCTTTAATTCTTCATGGTGCAGTATTCTGATTGAACCTCTTGTACAGAAAGCATGATCATAAGCTTCCTCATGAAGCAAATTAACTAAGAGAAGAAGGAGAAACAGGGCAGATATCCCCTTTGAGCGACTGTGAACAAGTAATACTACCGCGAGTGAGTATTCCCCCCATAACTTTGACAATCTAAAGTGGGTAAAGAGGAATAGCTCTCTGGGAAATAAAATAATCTTCAACCAACCACAAGCTCCACCACCATAGAGGAGACAATATAAAACACATCTTTAGATACATAAAGTTCTCAAAGTAGCGACAGAGGCCCAATGAAAGAAGATTTAGAGGCATGTGGTGATGGAAAATATTGAAGCTCCACCAAGAAAGTTGACATCTCTTAATGTAACCATCGAGCGATGCTTCATGGTGAGCATCGAGGCGTGACACTTGGACGTCAAGAATCTCCATCGAAGGTCCGAAAGGATAAGCAAATATGGAGGCCAAGACCATGAACTTTGAAGAATGGAAGAGGTGTGACATCTGATACAATCTATCTCAAAATCAATTCATCAAAAGTGGATACCCAAAAGAAGGGATATCATTGATAAAAGATATGATGGTCGACACCTTAGAGAATCCTCTAGGGGATCCCATCATGGATTTGGTTCACCCCGCCAAGAGAAGGTTGACTTTGATTGCAGTCCTTTAATTGAAGAAGTATTTGTTCTGCACATTGAACCAAAGATCCACTGGAAATGTCGATCAAAATTCATGTGCAAGGAGAAAATAATGAAGAGGATATTATGGAAGTGGAAGTTATCTATATGGTTAGAGATATAGATGAACTCTCACATCGTCAAACTGAACTCAGGAACTGAACACGAATTTGACATTTATGAAGAAGAGTCTTCAGAAGCAAATAGAGGATGGATCTTCAATCTTTCTGAAGAAGAGAAGAAGAACCATAATGAGAAAGATATCATGGGTGTTGAAGGCATATGGTTGAACTAATAAATGATCACTTGGTATGCTATACTAAGATCATGTACGGCCAATCTATCTCACAAATGCACAAGGAGAAGGATAATCAAGTTCTTCCCGAAAATGAGCAAGGAACAACAATAATAAATAGAAGAAGAAGAAGAAGAAGAAGACTTGACTAATTGGCTAGCTAGAGAGAGAGAAATGCAACGTCAAATGGAGGTCAAAGATAAGGAGATTTGCACTTGGTACCAAAATGAATGATATGATGGTACAAATGAACATCATGATGGAGATGTTGCGAAAAATATCACATCAAGTGCATTTTATTGTTGCTAATCAACACTAATAATATAACTTCTATACCACCACCATTGTGGTACCTCAAGCTCTGATACATACATACGCATGAAGCGAGGAATGAAGTTAACCCACTACCTCTCCAACCGATAATTCAAAATATGGCTAGTACACCTGGAATGGTAACAATTGCTCAGCTAGAAATAATAATCAATAAAAAGATCAAGGTATTCATAGCCTTAGAGCAGGCTGAAAAGCTAGTGAGTAAGGGTCACCCTTACCTAGATGAATACGACCAAGTGTCATATCTGAAAGGTTACTCGGTACCAAAATTTAATACTTTTAGTGGGCTTGGTAATACAAAGCAACATCTATCCCAATTTAAGGCTACTTGTGATAATGCAGGAGGGAATGAAACACTATTTTTTGCCAATTCGTCAGTAACCTGACCTAAGCCGCTTTCGAATGGTATGTAGATTTATCAAATGATTTAGTTAAAATATTTGTTGAATTAGAGACTATATTTTTGAAGAGGTTCGCAACTGCTATCGAGAAAATAACAATCGTTGACTTTACCTTGTTGAAAAGGAGGAAAGATGAATCAGTGATAAAATTCATAAGTCATTGGTGCAACCTAAGTATGAAGTGCAAGTAACAATTGGAAGAAGAACATGTGATCCAATTACTAATGGGCAATATAGATGATAAAATGGCACCATTTTTATGCATGACGTTGATTGCAACATTCCTGGACTTGCTCGATAAGGTGGCTAAATTTGAAAAGCTGAATCATCTAAGTCAAGTCTATGCGATAAAGCAAGAGAAATAAACCTTCAAACTCAAGAAGAAATGAAATTCATGCCACTTCTTATAGCTCAAATGGCGAAAAGTGGGTGGTATATAATGTGGATAAAGGAAAGAACCCAATATATAATGATGATAAGGGAAAGAAGCCTATATATTCTAATACACAGCCAAAATTAGTATTGGGATGCAATGACAAACCTCGGACTTTTGCAAGTGGTGGGGAGCATCCTAAATAAGCGACAAGAGATGATGAGCAAATGCAACCATATCTTAAGGAAAAGATGAACAAAGAATATTCCTTTAGAAGGGAATATTTAAATTAGGCAAGCAATCAAAGCTATATTACGAAATTAAAAGGCACGAAGAAGGCGATCAAGTCCAATCAAATTGTTCCTATCATTGGATGATCAGTCATTCTATCGAAGATTGTTATGTCTTCAAAGATTGGCTAGAAAGGAAGTATCGGTGAGGTGAATTTACACTATCTAACAGTGTTCTAGTCAACCCAAAAAGAGAGTCTACAAGGATGATTACGTCCTCTTCTGTATCATCCAGCTAAAATAAACAAAAGGAGAAATCAGTTCAAACTGAAGAATGACAAACAGTAGTCTACAAAAAGAGAGTGAAATTATTGAAGCAGCTAAAAAATATCCCTAGTGTTAAATGGGATTCACCACTTTAACCTATATTGGACTTAAGAGAGATGCCTAAACCAAGTATTTGGGCTTCTCAGCTGCATTTTTTGATAAGGCTACTTCATCACATCATGAGAAGCAGTTTACTAAACGTAGGCCTCATAAATCAAAGAAGTTGGCTAAGAAAAGGAAGATCAAGAAGAGAACTATAACTCAAAAGATCATTAATAATCTAGAGGAGTATCACCAGCCGACAAAACAACCATTTAGGCTTGCAGACTTCATGCTAAAACTTCGCATTGCTAAATCAGATGAAGAAGATAATGTTGAATCTTGTCCAGTAGAGACATGCTGAATCATCTGTGTGATGTCAGATGTTCTTCAGCATCAGTTACTCTGAAATGACAAGGGTAGTTAGACGAACTTGACCAACCCATCAAAACTTTTATCAGGAAAGCAAGAAGAGCCTAAGGAACTAATGTCTATATTTTGTTTAATGACTCAACAAGACAATAACAATTCAGATGAAGATCTATATTTTTCTGATGGAGAAGAGTCAAGCTCATTGATATCATCACGTATGAAACGTATGAAGTTGAAAAATGAGTCTAGCCCTTTTGGCCAATCTTCTAGAATAAGAATGGAACTTGAAGAAACTACCTCTTCAAAAGAATTTGAGCAATATAAGGTGATTCAAGTTCAGTTGATCAGTGGTAAAGTCTTACCACCTTCATCAAAGAAGTAAAATATAAATAAAGACAAAGGCAAACAAATTGAAGTCAATGAGGATATCATTCCCAAAAATTCTAGAATGAAGCCTAAATCAAATGAAAAGATAAATTATAATATTCTATCACATCTGAGAAAGATCCCTACATAATTAAGTGTGTACGAAGCTCTCTTGATGTCAAAGACCTCCGAGAAACTTTAATATAGGATCTCAAAGATCCAGAGTTATGAAGCGTACTTTGTTAAAAAATGCATGACTGAAGTATTGCAAACTCAAGATCTCCCAGTAATCATATTTTCTGAAGAAGATCTTTTGTTGGGAACATCGGATCACAACCATCCTCTATATATTACTACAGAGAGTGATGACATCACGATCAACCAAATATTGATTGATCCAGGTTCTTCTATCAATCTTACGAGTCTAAAGGTATTAAGAGGATTTCACTTTTTATCCAATATCTCAAGAGAGATAAGTTGATGGTTCATGATTTCAATGAAAAGGGGCACAAAACTCTGGGTTCTTTTATTCTCCAAGTTTAGATTTATATACGAAGCCAAGTTTCATGTAAACGATGCTGATACATCATTTAGAGCTCTCTTGGGTTGACATGGTTGCATGAGTATGGCATGGTCCCATCAACTATGCATCAATGTATGAAGTATTTGAAAGATGAAGAAGAATTGAATTCGTAACCTACAACCATTCTCTCAATGAAGCAAAGATCTATGAAGATGCAAATATTTCATCCTAAAGAGCCTAAGCCAAAGCCTCTTGAAGGGTAGCATCCACTTAGGAACTAAAAGCAATTTCACAAAGTGAAAGATCAAAAAGAGGAAGAAAGAAGGCAATGCGACTCTCCTAAAAACTTGATTCTACACCTAAATCAAGAAAACTAGTTTCTCATTTGGGAAGTGACATAGAAGAAGAAGAAGATATTCCTGTCAAACCTAAGGGAACTTATAAACTATCAAGAAAGACAGAGTATGAAATAAGTGATTCTGATTCAGACTATGATTTTAAATCTACTTATGAAAATAGAGTTAAGATGGCTACATCAAGGATGATAGCTCACTTGGCATAGTCAGATGACTCATTGAAAATTATACTCATCCCTCAACAATGGTTCAAAGAAATCCTTCCACTAGAGATTCACAATATTGAAGAATTGATAACCTTCTATATGCTGCTATTGACTGAGAGTGGTAGAACAGGAACTCTATTTTACAAATCTGAAGAGTCTCAGCCTCATAATTTTAATCGTCCTACTCAACATAAAAATTTTGATGAGATAGTGCCAATAAGAATACCAATATACTATCCATAAAAATTACGAAGATTGATGCATAAGCTTGGAATTCATATTAAAACTATTAAACACAGGACTCAAATTTTTAACAAGATGTAGAGCCAACGAAGTCCTCAAGCATTGTGAAGAAGTGATAAGTTTATCACTAAAGATGTTCATTAAATCTCATCAAATAGAGCTTGTTATAATATATAGAGAGATAGAGACTCATAGTGATGAAGAAGATGATTCTTCTTAAAATGATGAAGAAGTAAAGCCAAGCACGAAGAACTTGAAGATGGTGGACAAATAACTACTATGGATGAACTTAAAAGATCAACTAGGAGAGGATGATCCCATCCAACTTTCGTTAGTCTTCTTCACGATGAAAGTTGAAGAGCTAAAAATGCTACTTTGTGAATTCAGGGATTACTTTGCATGGACATATTTTGAAATGTCAGGCTTATCTTTAATATAGTAATTCATAAACTAGCTATTAAACCAGATACAACGCCCATTAAGTAAGCTCCTAGGTGAATGAGATTGGAAATTGAAGAACAAGTAATTACAGAAATTAAAATGCTAATCAAAGCAGGCTTCATCCGAGAGGAGAAGTATGTAGATTGGATAACCAACATCGTCCGAGTTAGAAAGAAGAATGACTAAATCTGTCTTTGCATTGACTTCTGAGATTTAAATGAGGCGTGCCCAAAAGATGACTTTTCACTTCCAATATCAGAATTACTAGTGGATAACACTTCCAACTATGACATGTTCTCATTTATGGATGGATCGTCAAGATACTACCAAATCAAAATTACACTTGAAGATGAAAAATATACATCGTTCAGAACACCTATTGGCATTTAATGTTACACGGTCATGCCCTTCGACTTGAAAAATGTTGGAGATACATACCAAAGAGCCATGACATATATTTTTGATGAGTTGATTCATCAAAAGGTGGAATGTTATGTCAATAATTTGGTGAAAAAGCTTAATTGAAAAGACTTGAGAATTATCTTAGAGAATCAAAATATGATCTCAAGATGAATCCTCTAAAATGTGCATTCGGGTATCCTAAAAATTCCTGCGTTGTGTCGTCAGAGGAATTGAAATGATCTACTAAAATCAAGGCAATTATGGAGATGCCTCCACCAAGAGTTTGCAGACTCCATTCTTTACAAGGGCGACTTGCATTCATCCGTCGATTATATCAAATCTATCAGATCTCTCAACCATTTGCAAGGTTGATGAAGAAGGATGCTCCATTCAAATGGGACAAGAGTGTCAAGAATCCTTCAATAGCATTAAAAGCTACTTATTAAATCCACCAATCTGGCTTATTCACAGGAAGCCCTCATTCTATACACAACGCATTAGAAGAGTCTCTTGGAGCATTATTGACACAATGAAGAAAGCAAAGAGAAGGCTCTTTATTATATCGGTCGATTAATGGAGAAATGAGATACTCTTGATAGAAGCACTATTTAGCATTGATCTTTGCGTCAAAAGCTTCATCATTATATGTTATCTCACAAGACTACCCTCATCCCAAGGATCGATTCGCTGAAGTACTTGATGACCAGACCAACATTGATAGGTCGCTTAGCAAGATGAACAATATTGCTTCTACAATTTAATATCACATACATTCCGCAAAAATCAATAAAGGGACAAGTCTTAGCAGATTTTCTAGCTGCACATCCTATCCATGTGGACTCTTCTCTTAATGACGATTTGCTTGATGAGCAAATTATGCTCATTCATGAAAGAGAAAAATTATAAATTTGAAAATATACTTTGATGGAGCCTCATCGATCAAACAAGTCTAATATCTAAATTTTCCAAGAGTAAGAGTATGAATCGACATCATCTTTATAACACCAGAAGGAGGGATAATGAAATGATTATATGGATTGACCGAGCCAATAATTAATAATGAAGCATTAGTGGTAGGTCTTGAAGAAATATTTTCATAAGTATTCAAAACCTGCACATTTTTGGTGATTCTCAGTTTATTATAAATCAAGTACTTGACATCTATAAAATCAACAAGCTTGAGTTAGCTTTCTATTATAAGCGAGTTGTTGAGCTAATGAAGCAGATACCAAATATCATACTAACTCGAGTCTCTCAATCCGAGAATAGCAAAGACCACTGCTTAGCAAAATTAGCTAAGCAAATGGCAAGTATGAATGGTGATTATGTCATGATCGACATATTTACTCGATGAGCCTTAGAGCTAGTAAAGTATCAGTCCCGGTAGCTAGAGGGATTATCAAATCTGACCCAGCAGGATGTGACTTGGGTTGCTCCTCACACTCTCCAAAATCAACAATAAGTTGTACCAAGAAAAGATAAGAATGACATTGCCTCAGAAAAGCAGTGTGAAGCCTTTACGGTAGAAGAGTCATGTGATTGGAGGCAACCCTTCATCGACTACTTTAAAGAAGACAAATTACCAAATAATAAATCACGGCAAATCAAGAAGAGAATGCTACGCCATGCTTTTGTCAACAATATTTTATATCGTAGATCCTTTGAACAAATGTGGCTATGATGCCTAGATGTAAATGAAGCTACCAAAGTGATGGTTGAAGTTCATGAAGGACTTTGTGGTGCATGTTAGTCAGGTCCCAAGATGGCGGTAAGATCAAAAGGATGGCTATTATTGGCCATCTATGGTGAGATCGTATCAATCATAAGAAGTGTCATGAGTGTCAAGTACATGGGAACTTCATCTCAAATCCATTACACCCAACAATAGTATCACGGCCATTCGAATGTTGGGGTACATATAATTGGAATTGATCCACCGTTGTCTGGTCATCTATGACGATTGACTATTTCTAAGTGGCGGCTGCTCCATTTAAAGAAGTTACTACTGATCGAGTGATTAATTTTGTCACGTATAACGTGGTATATAGATTTGGAGTGCCACGATGAATAATTTTGACAACGGCACAATCTTTAAAAGTGCAAAAATTTATAAATTCATCGATCGACATAAAATTGATTGGCGATACTTTTTAATATACAATCCAAGAGCAAATGGTTTGGCGGAGGCCTTCAACAAGACATTAGTCAAGCTGCTCAAGAACATTCTCACTAAAAATAAGAGAGAATGACATATTAAGCTAGTAGAACTATGGGCATATCGAACTACCTGAGAAAACCACTCCTTATTCATTGGTATTTAGAAGCGGTTCTTCCACTTGAAGTTGAGTTCTTCACCGATCATCCAATCTAATCTTGAAGATCAAAATGCTCATCGAGAATGGAGGAACTCGACATGCTTGATGAAGTTAGGCAAGCTCATCAAAATCGGAAGTTTATTGAGCAAAGATGTCGGGCTTTTGACCATAGTGCGACCTCGAACATTCCAAAAGAGAATTGGTTTGGTCAGAAGATCAATTATCCCAATCAAAATTGTGCAAATTTGAGCCTAATGGGAAGGGCTCTTTTGTCATTGAAAAAGTGTATCAACAGAGGCATACCAACTCATCAACCTAAAGGGTGAAAGACCAATGCCAATTAATGGTCGATACTTGAAAAAGTACTTTATGCCATATATTATCGAGGTACAATAGAAATCCCCAGGGCATTTTTTTAGTATATCTATTTAGGTCAACATCGTGCTTCATGCCGAGATCCCTAAATAAATATACTCCAAATGAAGAACTTTTTCGTAAAAATTCCCCTATTACACAGGAGGTATTTTTAGATATATATATATATATATATGAAATCAATGTTGTATATCAGTTCAAATATTGATGTATTTATATATTTTCTTCTTGAGGATTCTCCAGATGTACTTTAGAATTCCCCCTGCAAGATAGGGGGAAATTTTTTAGTTTATGTTTAGTTTAGTTGAGTCGACATCATACTATAAGGCGAGATCCTCAAATATATGCTGATTCAGGTTACATCGAGCGTTACGTCAAAATCCTTGAATATATCTATAATTATCATTATTAAGTTGCATATTCTTGTAGGAACAAAAAAAATCTATTTCTATGCATGAAAAGACAGCTCTAAATGTTAAGAAATTTATCTCTCAGATTTACCAAAATTCTGGAAATAAAGTCAGAAGAACTCTTGATTTTAGAAGCTTCAATCAACTGAGTTGGAAAAATATCAACCTCTATATCCTAAAGTCTAGGACACGGATGTGTTCTAAAGGTCGGACTCAACAAACCCACAAATGATCGAGCTGATGCTCTCCTCACTCAACAAGCCACAAGAAAAGGCCACAATGAAAGAGCCCCCGTTTGTTAGTCTGATGATAAAACCACTAACCCACTATAGCTTAAGTCGAAAACTCGAGTAGGTTCTAAAGGTCGAACTCAACAAGCCCAAATATGAGTTCGATGCTCTCCTCACTCAAGCAGAAAAGGTCAGAAAGAGCCCGCTCATCGGTCATGATGGATGTTTAATCTCAAACCATCTACCTTAGTGATTACAAGCGATCCAAGAGATCTTTCGCTGATGGATCAAGATAATCTGAAAATGCTCGGGGGCTACCTCAAATCAATCTATGTATTGCTCGTAGAGTGATATCTCAATCTATTCTCAAATGATCTGATTAAGCTCAAAGCACATATCGTAACCAATCTCCTCATCAAGTACGTCAAAGAAAAAAGCACAGGACCGAGAAAGCAATTCCATAGTTCAAACGAAGCTGGTAAAGGAATTTCATTGGTTATTGATTGTTAAAGCACACGTTCTAGACTAATAACTCAATATTGACCCTATATAAGGCGGGTCATCTACATATGTGAATCCATGCGCATAGGGTTCATGGAGTGCATACACTTCCTGACAAGTCAATAGGGATAAATCAGGTCAGTCCTTGATCAAGTCCATCAAGCTCAAAGTTAGGGACAAAGCATGGATAAACTAATTACCCAGCAAAATCCTTCATCAAAATAAATAAACAAATTTCTCCATCAAATCCAACCAAGCATGAAGCTAGGATCGAAGGAGGCTCAAATCTACAAAGACATAAAAGAAAGAGATCTTCAGCAAAGCTATTGAAGCAGATAGTAGATGGTATAAGAACTCTTATCTATCTAATAAGTTGATTCTAATAAATCGATCAATCATAATTTAACATGTTTTGAATAAGTTGGCGTACTAATGACAAATCCTATCAAAAGCTCTGTAAGCTAGTGTAATTGAAGCTGAAATGATCCAAGTTCTATGGCCAACCCAAAAGGTTAACCACTTTTCAACAAATGTGTGTCACTCCATACACGAATCATATTTGTTGGGGGGCATTTGTTGACCTCATCTTATGTGTCATAAATCAAGACAAGCCTAAGAGTTAAATTCGACGGACTTTGGAGGTGGCATTGCGCAAATCGTGGCTCAAAATGCACTATACCTCACTGAAAATGGTCGAAATGACCTCCGATCGATGAACGAACTTTACCGTCATGTTCAGAACGTTGAAATTGATCAGAATATAAATATTGCAAAATCTAACGAGCAATTGCTTAAGCGCTCGAGCTATCAATGTCGACACATATCGAGGGAAGGAACTGCGATGATGACCAACGACATCTTCATAAAATTGATCTCGTGTTAAAAATATCAAAACTATCAAATGAGATTGTTCATTCTCAAATCAGAGTGCATGCAAATGTCAAATAATGAAGTGTTATACAAATGAAATTTGAAATGCGATATCAAATCAACTCAAATGGATCGATGAACATCTTCATCGTTGAATATCAAAAGTCAATATAAATATTGTATGACTTGATGATCAATGACGCAAATCATCACATGCTTTATATCAGTTGGGCACGTAATTCAAATGAAATCGTTCTAAATTGATTGTGCTTAAAATTGAATATAAATCTATCATAAGAATATTCACACTCAATTGAGATAGTGCTTGAATGTCGTGATCAAAAGCGGTGACGCATTTTTGGTGATGAAAATTCACGACTTAATCGCGAACTCGCTCGCAATACATGAATAACTTTAAATTGATATATATATATATATATATATATATATATATATATATATATATATATATATATATATATATATATATATTATGTAATTTATCCGTAAAAGTCATTTTATGTGCGATTAAGTGATTAAAGGAATTAAATGAACCCAAATATAATCTAAATCCCTCATCTCACTCGACTCTGATTCCAAAACCTAATCATTCCCTCCCCCATTCGAAATCTTCCTCAACTCCTAAGAACTACTTCCGCTTGCAACTTCCCACTCTCCTATTCAGTTTTCCTCAACCGCAGGAAACCAACACTCTTCTCTTCCTTCATTCCCACATTCCGACTCAAACCTCCCCCTGCACAGGTAATCTCTTCTCCTCTCATCTCCTCCGTCCGCTCGGCATTTCCCAGTTACCCAGCCTCCTGCCTAACATCCCTTCCTTGCTCTGCCTGCGTCTGCAGCTCTGCCAGCCCGCTCCGCTGTGTGCGCCAGCCCATTCGGCTTCCGCCTGTCAGCCTGCTGCGTGTCTCTCCAACCCCGCTCGGCTGCGCGCACAATCCGTTATTCCCGCAGGGCCTTGGCTCATCCTATCGCGTCTGCTCACGCCATCCTTCCGCTCAGCTTCGTTGCTCCGCTCCCTCTCCGTTGCGCACGTGCGCTGTCGTTCGCAGACCCGCCGGCCTAATCGGTTCCGCCGTTTTGCCCGCTGACTGCCATCTTCTGCCCACCCGCCTAAATCCGTTCGCGCACCCTTCATCCTGTTTGCCATTCTCCTGCCAAATCCCATTCCGTCGTTCCATGCAACCCATCCCACATCTCATTCCGTGCAACCCGGCCCACAACCTGTTGTTCCGGTCCGCTCCGTATCACGCAAGTTCGATGTTTCGGCCCGCTCCATTCCTGCTGCTCCGCCGTACTGCTGTCTACCTCGCAGCGCTGCAGTCCGCTCGGCTGTCCCTCCATCTCGCAAGCCCGGCCTGCTGCGCCACACCTTCGATCCCTCTGGCCTTCCGCCACGTTCTGCCGCAGCCTCAAACCATCGTCCGTTCTGCACCAGCAGCAGAAGCTAGCATTTCATCTTCTCCGTAACCCGTCCATTTTTGCTTTTTCTAAGAACATCGTCGAGAAAAAATTCTTAATTATCGCGCTCGCTTTTATCTTCCAATTTTCTTCGTGGGAAGAATATCATCGATAAATTCTCTTTCAATTTTTCGTTATCAACTCCTCAAATTTGCCTCATCCCTGCCAGAGATGAAACACCATCAAGAGGAGGGTTCTTCTCTTAGTTTTTGGCATACCCATCTTTGTTCATCTAATTCTGTGCCAAAATAGTCGAGCATTGGAATCGTGAATGTGGATATATATATATATATATATATATATATATATATATATATATATATATATATATATATCATGTATTTCTTTGTTTGAAGGCCCGTCATGCTCAGAGGCGACGAGATGAAAAAATTAGATGGTGGCACTACAGCTCACTACACTGAGAGGAGTAGCATCAGTTAGATGTCGCTCTCTACGAAATCTTGTTGAATTTTATCTAATTTCTAGACTTAGAAAAAGGGGATGAATATATATTGCATTTGTCTCTTTCGTTTGAAGGCCCTCGTGCTCGAGGATGGCGGCACGGAGATGAAAACGTTACTCAGAGCGTCAGTGAAAATACCCCAACCCTACATAGGGATGGGGAGCTAAAATCTAGACTAAAATTCAAAACTTAAACAAATTCAAATGAGAATTACCTAAATTTAAGTCAAACGAAAGAATATATGATAAATATGAAGATAAATGTTAAATCAAAGAGCAATAGGGGATGAGCCTTTACAGAAAATTTTGGAAAGAATGGAATACCCATTTAAAATGCAAGTAAAATTTAGGGAGACTAATATTAAACTCACAAACTCTAATAGCGATTCTCTATAGCTTAAATTGAAGTAATGAGTACATTCTATTTTCTTGTAAATTTCTTAAAACTAAACAAGCTCTAATTAGAATTTGGGGAGACTAATGCTAAACTCATAACAAACTTGTAATAAACTAAAAGTCTAAAGATGAATCCAAATTAGGTTTAATTACTCTTATATGAATATGAAGATGATTACTATGCTAGCTAATAAGCATAAGTAGGGCTAAAAATGATAAACATTGAAATCGACATAACTTATCAAAAGTGATGTAAATTGAACATAATCAAGATGGGAGAATTACAAAACTCAACAAGTAAACTAAGTGCAAGTAATATTTTAAATTACAATCTAAGTCAAAATGCCTGCATCGCTACCGAATCTATAACTCTTTGTATAAGCATACAGAAGGCGATATTAAATCAAAATCTGTAAAATCATAAGGCTTCCTTCAACCAAAAATCATAGAATTTAATCCTAATTATGATTTTCAAAATTATTGATTTCATTAATTAGATGAAATTAGTTAAGCTATAAACAACTACATGTGCTCGGACACAGAGATTTGAAGTGCAAATTTTAATGTCTAAAAAGGCTGCGCAAACTAAATTGGAATAAAAAAAAATGAAACTACAAAATCAATCTCATAATTCAAACACAAAATTATCTATAATTACAATACACCCGCATGCTTGACACTATGTTGAATGTTTAAATTCAAGTGTCAGGATCTTTGTCGGGTTATTTCTGTTTAGTCTTAGATTGGGTCGGGTTAACAAAACCTAAAAACATAATTAGAGTTTCAAATGTTGAAATTGATTCTATTAGGTGACATTGATAATCCTCTATTAGCATCGAGTTGGAGGATCTAAAGCTTTTAAACATCGCTGAAACTTATCATTAAAACTTAAATCAAACTTAATTCATCCACCTTCCCTGCATGAGGGTGACAAATTAAGAAAAATCTAGCTCACAAAGAGCCTCAAATCAAGTGTTCTACTATGTTCACTTTGAATCAATCTCCAGATGGGGCGTGGCGTGTCCTGTTATGGGCGAAGGCTCCATGATGAAGCGATTCTGATGAGTCCTTTGATCGTGGTTTTGGTGAGCTCCATTATATTATGATCATGACCGTAGCCCGTATGTTCCCCAATGGCTCTGCTATTTGGGTTGTGAATCATAGGGTATACTTGATAGGGTAAACAATCTCATTAAGATAGATTTAAGATTGTCCTAGATAAATCCAAATCTGAGGATTTCGTAATGGGTTCTTGGGGGATCCTTAGGTTGGGTTTGAATTACCTCCTCTAAGTATAGGGATCATTTTGGATGTGAAAAAATGGGATCTAGATGCATCAACATTTTTCCAACCATCCGGTTTAGCTAAAATGATAAATTTTATTATCTACTTATATTCTTCTATACACCATAGCGTTAACTTAATAAGCCTTGTCGAAAGTTCTCTCTCTTATTGGGGTAATTATATGGGCTTGTGCCTATATGAAACCTAGAACTATATTTAAAGTCCTCACCAAATGCGAAATCTCTATATAGTATCTTATCTACTATTTCATCTGCCTTCTGAAAATTATACCAACACTTTAAATCATACTCTCTTGATTCATATTTTATTAGGGCTGCATTCCTCCTATTTTTATGCCACATGTTATCTTGTTGAAATAATTTTTTTTTAAAATCACTAAGATTTATTATGGATGATTCATAGGAACTACTGATACTTGTTAAAAATATAAAATATATAACTTAGATGAAATGTGTATAAGAAATCAGTTGCACTTGTATGATGTTGGATGTAAAGTTTCTATAGTGAGGCAATTGTAACTGACAACTTTAAAAGCATCCTTATCACAATATCACACGTGCAAAGATTCTTTTGTTCTTGTCTTGATTAATAATCTATACAAATGACATATGGTGCCATGATACAAAGATTTTATAACATAATGCCAACAATCACCACAATTTATGCAATATCACGTTGTCTTTTTATAATATTTGGATATATATTCTTCAATTATGAAGATGAATGATATCTTATAACAATTTCTTCACACTACAAAGAAGTTATTCCACTAAATAAGTCCCTATAATACTTCACTTATTAAATCTTTCTTGTAATCTCTATTTTATTTTATTGTTTATTCGTGAGAAATCAAAGAAATAAAAAGTTTAGGCATTCAAAATCTATTTTCTCTTGCTCACATAACAGTGCCGTTCATAAAATTTATCTCATTCAGTTTAAATGATTGAGATTAAAATTTTTATAATAATTACAATTTTAATGAAGTAAATCTCAATCGTTTAATATGAATTAGACGATCAAGATGAAGGGAGAGAACTGACCTTGCACAGTAAAGCCGGGACTGCTGGGCTGCGAGCCTGTGAACCGCATGTGGGGGTGGGCCCTATTTGCGCTTGGTACATGGGTAACAGATGGCCCTGATTTCTATCTAAATTACACTGCCTTTAAAGCTGTTGGACCGTTGGTACAAACTTCAACGTTGGAAATATATATATATATATATATTGGTTTTTTTTTTGGATGATAAGTATTAAGGGGAACTACAGTTAATGGTTGTTACTATCGGGCCACGTGATTCTCCGCTTGAAAATATAATTTTAATAAAAGTTATCTGCTGATTAAATTACTTTCATCCTCAGAGATTTATTGTAGGTATCGTTTAAACATTTATTTATTATTTTGATATTTTAATGTATTCTATAAAACATAATATCATTATTATAAATACAAAAATAATATTTGCGTGTACATTTATAAAATTTAAGATGTATGTATGAAATTACTATATATTTATATCTTAAATATATTGCATTTGGAGATCTAGAGATCATTTAAATACAAGTATTTAACACACACAAATGTACGATTTTTTTATTATTTTTGTTTAATTGATAAGCATAGTAGAATTATGAGTGATGGAACAATTACAATTTCTTAAAGAAGGCTGTAATCTTCTTATTGTCGGATTGATCATCTTATTTGATTACTTTCATCTAATATTGAGAGATTTTTTTTACATCATTTTAAGGCTCCAAATTTATATTCTAAAAGGTTAGTTATCATCAAAATTAAGAGCATTTTAGGTGAGATATAATGATTGATGCAACAACACACATTCTTAGTGTAAAATTATAGAGATTGCGATAATATAGGTCTACTCAAAATAATAAAAAAAATATTTGAAAACTTATTTTCTCTATTTAAAGCTTTTTTTTTTCTTTTTTCTCTACTTCTTGGTTGAATTTCTTTAGATGATTATGTGTGTATGTCCTTCCCAAAGATTACTATTGATATGACACTAAAAATTCTCACTAGTCGAAGCATGAATCTTGATGTCAAAAGCAAGCTAATCCTAAGTCGAAACTAGTCGAGATCAAGTACTTAAAATATCATTGGAAACTTTGGGATATCAGCTAAATCCGTAAATAGTTCTTGAATATGGAGTGTTTATGATCAAATCGAGCTCTTGACGAGCCAGATTTAATAAGCACAAGATCTCTTGATTATGACCTCATTTGAGCATTCAAATACTCAAAATACATCAGATGATCAAGGGAATCATCTTGAGACATCTGATGGAGTGGTTTGGATTTTGCATGTATTTACGAAAATGCCCTCCCTCTAATCTATAAATAATCCCTCATTCTTCACATAAGGAGGAGCCAAGCTAAAGAGAAGAGAGAGCTCTAAACCTTGAAAATTCCCAAGCATAATCATGTCACCACTCGACGGTCGCCAACCATCGCCGTTGGCAGCCAACCACCTCCACCGTCAGCCTCCACCGCCGATCCTTATCATAGTCAAACTTCGTCGCCGATCATCACTGCACACTCTACCGGTCATTACTGACCACTGCCACCGACATCGCCACCGGCTATCATGTTAATCACTATCGCCATTCATCACTGCTGACCACCGCTGGACACCGTTACAGTTATCATTGCCAACCATCGCCATCGGTCATCCCCGACCACCATTGCTGCCGATTCACTATTGCTTTGCCGCCGCTGCGCCGCCTTGCCGCTTACCACATCGACATCATTATTCATCAACCACCGCTGGTCATCATCGCTAACCATTGTCGTGGGTCAGCTGGATGCCATCGGCCGCTGGCCAATTATCGCCGGCCATCTCCGCCGGTCCTCACCATCGCTAATCATCATTTGGCCGACCCATTGTTCATCATCATCAACTACCACCAACAACTGTTAACCTAACCATATATGGTATTGTTGGGATTATGGGATTCCTATTGTCGCCTCTTCATATACAATTCTGTAATCCCGTTATCGGGAAAATTTTGTACTCTAAAACAGACACATAGTGGAAGATTTTTATTGGGCTAGGCCCCATAATTTTTTCCCTCTTTTTGAGATTATTTCATATAAAATTTTGGAGTTTTCTTATTAATTCTTCAAACATCTATGTGTGTGTTGGATTCCGCAACAAAGCTAAGGCGTAAACTTTTATTTTACCACAATTGATTTTCTAGCACACAGTACACCGTCTATGGGAAGAGAACCCCTCAATCACAATTTCTGTGAACACCTGCATTATGGCCAATAGGTGGAATACTCACAACAACGGAGCCTCCCGCTCTAACTCCATCACTCTTGAAACCAATCATTGAACCAAGGATGCCAAGCGTCTACCTCACTTCCCCCTAATAGGCATGACCCTATCAATGAAGCTGCAACAGGAATCTCTCTGGAAGATCGTTTGCGCCGAATGGAAGAGTCTCAAAATAAGATAATTCGACTTTTACAAGGAACACGTCATCCACTACTGCGGCAAACACATCTCTCCCAAGATCGATCGTTAGCTAGGGAAGGTTAAAATGCTAATACGAGGCCTTCTCGCCATCAAACTGAAGTTCCTCCACCTCCAGACTGTGATGCTGATCTCCTTGACACTATTAATTCAACTCATCCATCACTTGCAGCTTAACCGACTGTTAATCCATAATTTATTGCTGGTAGCTTGGCACGTTCTCGTCCTATTAACTCCACTCACCACGTTATATGTGCAGAATTACAACACTTGGTGCGAGAAGAATTCCATTATAAAGACAAATCATCTTCCATCTCATTACGGCTATCAAGAGTCTTCACCTCTCACTGAAGCTATTCTTCAACATCCTATTCTCGTAGGGTTCAAGCTTCCGAGCATCGACTCTTATGATGGGGCAGCTGACCCATATGAACACATCGACCATTACAAGACCATCATGAATATTCAACGAGCTCTTGACACACTGCTTTGTCAAGTCTTTCCAATTACCCTCAAGGGGAAGCTCACACTTGGTTCTACTCCATTCCAAGGGGATCCATCCATACCTTTGACGAACTCGCCAATATTTTTGTAGAACAGTTCATTGTAAATTGGAGGATCATTAAAAATTCCTTTCATCTCTCAAGCATTTGTTAAAATGAGGGTGAATCACTTAAGGAATACTTCCAGAGGTTCTATTGATTGATAACGAGAGTTCTATTGATGTCTTATTTTACTCCACATATCTTAGCATGGGCTTGGTTAGAGAAAAGCTCCAACTAGCTGTAGGACCATTATATTGGTTTGATAATCGCCTTGTGTGAGTAGAGGGGACAATCACCTTTTTGTTATCCTCAGAGAACTTCCTCGATAGGTGACTCATTCAATTTAATTCATGGTGGTCAAGTCAGATTCGGCGTATAACGCTATCTTCGGAAGGCCCCTCCAATCAATTTTTGGTGTCGTCACTTCAATATCTCATCTTAAGATGAAATTTCTATCCCCTGTTGTGGTTGGAGTCGTCTATGGAAATCAATAAATAACACAATCATGTTACTCAGACAACTCAACGCCCTTGGTGACCTTCAGATCAAAATTTTAATTTTTGAGATGAAGTACCAGAGCGTAAGACTTGCTCCCTGTTTCATTGTTAGATTACCAACCTCTACGAACAGTGCAATTTGGATCTCTGCTCTCAGATGAACAAAGGGAAAAATACATAGACTTTTGCACAAAAATCAAGACATATTTACTTGGAGTCAGACAGATATGTCGGGGGTCGACCCCAATGTGATCATGCACTCCCTCAAGATTAATCCAAAATTCAAACCGATCATCCAAAAGATGTGAAGTTTTGCACCGAATTGCTTCCATGCAATTGAACAAGAAGTTGACAAGCTCTAAGAAGAGAGATTCATATGATAAGTACATTACCCTACATGACTAGCAAATGTTGTCATGGTTAAGAAAGCAAATGGAACATGGAGAATGTATATTGATTAGATTGATCTCAATAAAGCTTACCCGAAAGATAGTTTTCTCTCCATCGACTTGATCAATTGATGCGTCTGACATCAAATACTCAATTTTGGATGCCTCAGTTTACAAAATAAAAATGGACCAAATGGATGAAGAAGTCACATCATTTCTATTGACCTGACTTTCAGAGTGAGCTCTTAACCTCCTCTTCTTAGACTTAGGACTCTTCTAGACACTAAGAACTCCTTAGTCATAAGACACTTCTAGTGATTAGGTGAACACTTCTAAGCTAGAGTGTTAATCATAAGATTAGGCTATGCCCTAGGGTTTAAGAAAATTACCTATCCCATAGCCTAAATCCAATCTAGATACACTTTCTCAAATGAAACCCAGGCTCAATTCTCAAATCAAATCTCAAATTCAAATTCAAATTCCAAATCTAATTTCAAAATTTGACTCAAAATGATTGAAACTCAAAATCAAATTCAAATCCTAAAACCCCTTCTTAAGCCATATGAACCACATTCATAAGCTTAGCAAAAACTCCTCTTAAATCAAATCAAACTCAATTGATCTCTTTATAAATCAATTATTCCTTCATTTATATTCAAAAATATAAATGAAATTCAAATTCAAATGACCAAAACTATATCAAAAATCAAATCCAAACTCAATCTAAACCCTTTAAGCTAATTCTTTGGACTTAGCCAAATTCTATCTAGATCAAATCAAAACTAATGAATTTTCTTTTGAATTAATCATTCATTCAATTATCTACCAAAATATAAATGAAACCTACAATCATCAAATCAAATTGAAATCAACCCAAGTCAAACCCAACCTAGCCTTTTTGACTTGAAATTTTTAAATGAGCCAAACTTTCTTAGACTCTAAATTAATTGCTGTTGAATTTATATTATAATCTAGGGCACATATATAAGTTCAACTAAATTCGAATCAAAGCAAAACCAAACCAATTGACCCACTTAAATCCACTTGACCCAAAGTGACCTAAAGGACCCATTTGAGCTAACTTCTAATCTAACCCAAATTGGATTGAACCAAGCTCACCAAAATCTTCCACCATGATTGTTGATCACCTAAGATGATCAATTGCAATCAATTGGCCCAAACCAAGCCCGATTGGTCATTTGATCCAAATTGACCCAAATTGGCCTAAAGGACCAAATCAAGTTAAATCATGATCTAGCCCAAATTGATTGCAACTAATAGCTCAAGTTCATTCCAAATTGATTATTGAACCTGACCAAAGTCATAATTAAACTCAATTTGATCAATCGAGCCCAATTGGTCTCTACTTTGGCCCAAATTGGCCTAAAACCAAATTAATCGGTTACGTGTTGCTAATTCAGACCAAATTGATTATCTTGTTATCAGATTCATGATCATTTATGCAGGCTAATTTGACCCAGTTTTGTTCCAAATAGATTCAATTGTTCAAATGATATGTTAAAATTGGGCCAAATCCTTGAAACCAAATACATTGGGCTGACCAAACCATTTGGGATCAGCCAAAACCAACCCATTTAAATCCCTCATGGATCCTAGGATTACACTTCTTTAATTTCTCCCATCACATGCACTTAACTCCTCCCCAATATTTGCATTGAATAAATCTGATCATATGGTAGTAAGAGAAGACTTTGGAGCAAAAATCTAAATTTCTCAATCAATCTATCATCAATCCTAACCATCTCAAGCAAGATGATAATCAATTTGGAGCCAAAAATTTCAAAAAAAGATTGTATTTTTGGCCATTATAAAAGGAGGGGGAGATGAAGCTTTAGATCTCTTCCTCCCACCACCTTTCAGCCCGCAAAAGCTCCCCAAAGAAAAAAAGGAACCCATGCCTCACTTCTTTGAGCCATTTTTGAGCTCAAAAACACAAATAATTGCTCTTCCGGTGAAGCGACGGTAGACATCGGAGACGTTCAAGGGGTAAAGATCACTAAAGCTTCCTCACTAGGAGTTATTTCGGATCTTCACCACGCCAAAATCATCCCGATGAGATAAATTTTGTCAAATTGCGCTTTAGGATTTTATGCATTTTGTATTAATTTTCTGATTTTAGAATTTCCTCCATAATCCAACATTTTATTTTTATCATCCCAATTAGAAATATAATTTTTTCGTATGTCGGCGAAATGGGTCCATTTGGATAAGTTTTGGCTTAGAAACCCTAATTTTTCCCAAAAAAAGCGAAAACACGTTCAGGCCGGCAGCTACATCCGTCTATCCGCGGTTCATGCGGATGGACGGCGGTCGCATGGATATGCGTAGCGCCATCGCGATGCGATATGGCGTCCGATCAATTGCGTGATCGGTGATGCGCGCGATCGTGATCAGGATCCAGATGGTGCGATCGGCGATCAGCGGTCGCGATCGCGACTTCATCGCGATCACTCAGATCGCGTGATCGATGACATCGATCGTGATCGAAGGTCCGGCATCCGGGTCATTTCTCCTTCCGCCCAAGGCGGCGTGTGCGTGCGTATTTCTTTTTTATATAAAATAATAATTTAAATTATCTGAAACTTCAAAAATTCATGAAACATAAAATACTTAACCAAAAATTACAAAAAATGACTCGTTGGATTCATCTTTCCAAGTGGAATATAAAAAACCCAAAATACCCAAAGTTTACTAAGTATTTTGAGCTTAATTTAGGTTTTAATAAAAATAAAATTTTGTTAATTAAATTAAAAAGATAAGTCAGATTACATTGAAATTTTCAGGGATCGAAACTAAAGTTAAAACACACCTATCTTAAAACTTGCAAGTGAAAAATGTTTCTATATTGGGAGAAATTAAATTTTGAAGTTCAGATTATTCATTTTAATAAAATAAATTAAATAAAAATCTAGAAATTTACAAAAATCTTCAAAATGGCTTAAATCACTTCAATTGACATTTAGGACTCTTAATAAAATAATGTGATCTTTTGAATCCTAATGAACCCTAAAAAAATATTTAAGAGTAGAGTTTAATCAATTAAGAAGTTAATTAAAATATAACCTAAAAACAATTTAAATATCAAATCAAAATCAAATGAAAAAATATCACTTAAGCAATCATTAATCAAACCTCAAACAAAATATCATCTTTAGAGATTAAATTAAATATGATTAAACTATTTAAGTTAATAAAACTCAATTAAATGATTAAATCTTAAATCAAACTCAAAATTCAACAAATTTAGGAAACTTTAATCATTTGATACTAATCGAATTAAACCAAATAAAATTAAAGTAAACTTAATTAACATATGATTAAATCACATCCATTTGGAATAAGATAATTAATTAACCATTAAATATTTCAACCTAATAATCAAACATGTTAATGAAATCAAACAAACATAATAAATGAATCAAATCAAAAAACTCTAATTATAAATAATCAAACTTAATTGAAATGAAATAAACAATTAATTCACTTAATAATAATGATGGTAATAAAATAATCCTTTCTAAATCAAACTTAAAGAAAACACTTAACTAAAACCAATCACTCACATGTGGAAATTAAGTCATTAATCTTTAATAAACAAACCCTTCTAATGATTTAAAATTTAATTACCCTTAATCAAACTTAATTAATCAACATCTAATTAATGCAAACTTAATAAATTAATCCATCATCTTAATTAATCAAATTAATTTAAATAAGTTACATTAAAGCTAATCTAAAAAAAGCTTAAATCAAACCCACAATTAAATTTAATAATCACACCCTCAAGTAAACTAATTAAGTTAATCAAATTAATCATATTAAATCTAAGCTTTCAAACATAATTAAATGTAAAACCTAATCAAACCTAAATCATTAAGTCATTGTCATAATTAAACAAACCCTTAATTAACTTTAATAATTTAAAATTTTTACCCTTAATCAAACTTAATCAAACATCTAATTAATGCAAACTTAATAAATTAATCCATCATCTTAATAAACCAAATTAATTTATAAATCATTAAAATTAATTCAAAACTTAATTAATCTACTAATTAATTTAATCACACATATTAAATAAACTAATTAAGTCAATTAAATTAATCATATTAAACTTAAGCTTAACTAAACATAAAATGCAATTAAATGCTAATCAAACTTAATTTAAACTTAAATCATTAATTACATCATTTAAAATAAATAAATCAAATTAAATTAAACAAATCTTTATTTAATTTAATAATTAATCACTCTTAAATAAAATAATTAAGTTCTTAAATTAATCATATTAAACCTAAGCTTAATCAAACATAAATGCAATTAAATATTAATCAAAACCTAAATTAAACTAAATTATTAAGTTTAATTGCATCATTAGTCTAAACAAATATGAAATCAAATTGAAAATTAAACAAACCTTATAATTAACATAAATACTTCTTAATTAAACTAATCACATAATCACATTGAACCTAAGCAAACCATAGACCAATAAAGCTAATCAAATCAAATTAAATTAAATTAAGAAAGACTTGCATCAATTTAATATGTAATCAAATCAAATCTCATTCAACCTTTAAATAAGATAAACTAATCAACTATCCAATGTATGAAATCAAAATACAAACCAAACTTGATGAACATGACAAATGGATGTGATTAAGATAAAATCCTAATTATCAAACTCAATTAAAATCAAAATAAAATCTCAATTAATCTAATATGATCAAACTATAAATTAATGAATCAGAATCGAATCAAATAAACATAAAGTCAAGTCACATAACCATAGTCAAAGAAAATTATTAAATAAGATATTGAATTATCAAGATTTAACTAAACCAAAGACATCTAATCTAAAATTAATCAATCAAAAGAACATGAACTTAAACAAACTTAAACTTCATTAGATATTAATGATATTGAATTATCAAGATTTAATTAAATCAAAATCTAAAATAATCAACCAAAAACATGAACTTAAACAAATTAAACTTTATATATTAAGGATATTGAATTATCAAGATGCAATTAAACTAAAATATCTAATCCAAAATTAATCAATCAAATACTTAAACAAACTCAAATCCTAAGCTCTAAATCAAATCAAATAAATCAAATCAAATAAATTACACAAATTCAAATGGGCTAATTAAGATACTTAAGGACCTTAGTTAGATTCTTTAGGAATTAGGATGTAAAATAGGGTGAGTCCCATTTACAAGTAAAACTCATTATACTCTTCATTCTTGAAAACCTAAATATCATTTTAACCAAATAAAAGTGAAAAATAAAAATAAAAAAGTAAATCATTAAATCATTTAAATTTAAATCACCCAAAGGTAAAATTTAAACAAATTCAAATTCCAAATTAAAATTTAAACTAAAGAAGCCTAGTAAAGTCATGCTACACAAGCCTTAATCACACATTAGAATACAGTCACCACTTCTAGTGCTAAGATGGGGTGTTGTATGTATGATGTTGTATTTATTTTGTGATGTAATATTTTAGGATGTTAGGGTGTATATTTTAGGAGGCGGATGTTAGCCGTTATTAATTCATACTTTGCGGGGTTGTGCTTAAGGGGGCCGCTATAATAAAAATATAAATATGTTTGTTGTGCAGGTTGCTTAGCCCTAAGCATAACTCATGTTAGGACAGGTGGGCTTGGTTACCTATGTGTGGGGTGCTAAGTCTAAATTATTTATATAACTGCTTGGATTATATGGTGTGTTTAGCTAATATTTATTTTGCAGGTGTAGTTAGATTTACTTTTCCTATTTTTGATGTAATTTTACATTAGGAATTAGGATTAGTGTTATGGGGGATTAGGATGAGCACTTATCAGAAGGCTTAGTCTTTGAGGTGCTCTGTGATGCCTTTGGAGCAAATCAAACAAATACTAGAGAATCAAAAAATATGAGATAAGAAAAATGACATTGATATCCTGAAAATTACATTATATATGTAGAGCATTGAAATTGATCTCTAAATCAAGCAATGTGGAGATGCCTCAACCATTTTTTTCTTTTGATAGTTTGTATTCATCCGTCAGTTCATATCAAATCTTTCAGGATGTTGTTTAAGTATTTGATTTGATTTATTTAAATTTATGTGTTTTGATTAGTTAATTTATGTGTACTATCTCAAAGATAATCACCATATAATGGACTAATCACCTAATAAGGACTCTAGCATGATGGATCTTTGAATATACAATCTTTCTCACTTTACATGAAAGTAAAGTAGGGTTTATTTTAAATGATTATTAGTTTCTATGCAAGATAGTTAATTACATCATAAGGAATGGGAATTCCTTATGAATACTCTGATTAAAGTGACAATTAGTCTCCAAAGATTTGAGGTTAATATTATCAAGGATTTATTTTAGAAAATTAAATAGGATAGATCAAAGAAGACTTATTTTGGAATCTAAAGGGAGAAAGTAGGAAATGCTCATGATCTTAAGCATAGTGAGCATTCCAATCTATCCTATAATTGGGATTTATATTTTTGAAATTGAAGAGAGTTAATTATTTGAGTTGACATTTTATTAGATTACTAGAGCTTATAATTCCATAACATAAGATTGTGGAAATATCTAAGAGGTGAAAATTTATGCTTGTAGCCAATCAGCTATCTTAGATTCTTAAACTAAGGAGCTTTGGTATAAAATAAAGGCACGACCTAAATCTAAGGCAAAACTGTGTATATGGTTTACCTCTACAAGAGAGAATAAACCACTCTTTCTATCTTATTATGGCGACCAAAACTCCTCTAATTTAAATCTATGGGAAAGTCTTATGCTTTGCAAGATGGCTAGATTTGTTGTTTATTTAGAAAAGACTAAGTTCTTAGACTAAGAGACTTGCATGAGTGGTATGAATTAATGACTTGTAATGCAAATTTTATCAAATTTATTTGATTCTTTTGGACTCTTTATTTTGACACAGGCTATGAAATTTTTGTATGCCTAAATGCATGAGAATTCAATTATGGGCCAAATCAAGAGAGAAAGGGGTGTTCTTCCACCAAAGACTTTCACAGGTTAAGCCTTGATTCTTTGGCAAAGATGGAAGCCCATTCTTAACAAGAGTGGAATAATATGACATGCATGATATTATACATTCATTCATCTAGCTAAGGGGTTGCTAAAAATTTTATTATCTTGATTTAATTCCAAAAATTTTATGTGAGGTTATGAGTTGTTTTAAAATTTTAGTTATGAGTTATTAATTGGGGTAAAAAAATTAATTTTATCTAGAGCTTCCATCCAGACACATTCAAACATCAATCATAAAGAAACTATAAAAGCATCTTTGTTTAATGCAATCTAAACACAATATCAATAATTTTATAGATTAAAAGAATAGAGACTTTGGTTTTTATATACCAAAAGAAAAAAATATGGTGTAGCTCTACCCTTAGGATTACAAAAAAAATAATACATCTTTGAGTCTTCTTTCTTCATTTTTTTTCCTTCTCTTTCTTTTGATTTGATTTACTCAAAGGCATCCACACCCTAAATTATTCATCTAATCTCCCATAACACTAATCTAATTCATAATGCAAAATTACATCAAAATAGGAAAAGTAAATCTAGCTACATGAAATAAATGTTAGCTAAACCACCACAGTAATTATATGAATAATTTGGACTTAGTAATACATGGGTAACCAACTCACTCTAATTGAGTTATGAAGCTAAGCATAGCAAGTATTTATATTTTATTGACCCATGAAGAAAACATGATTAATTTAATAACAACCTAACATCAGTCTCTGAAACATACATCAACATCGTCTAAAATATTACATCAAAAATACAACATCATACATACAATGCTCTAACTTCACTAGAAATTGGTGACTTAGTATTCTAATGTTATTGTGCAAGAATGTGACAAGACTTTATTAGGCTTATTTAATTTTAGTTTCAATTTAGAGTTTGAATTTGTTTAAATTTTACCTTTGGTGATTTTAATTTAAATGATTTAATGATTTATTTTTTTTTATTTTTTATTTATGGTTAAAATGATGTTTAGGTTTTCAAGAATGAAGAGTAGAATGAATTCCATTTGTAGATCGAACTCACCCTATTTTACATCCTAACCCCTAGAGAGTCTAACTAAGGTCCTTAAGTATCTTAATTAGCCCATTTGAATTTGTGTAATTTATTTGATTTGGTTTAGAATTTAGAATTTGAATTTGTTTAAGTATTTGAATGATTGATTTTGGATTAGAAGTTTTGGTTTAATTACATCTTGATAATTCAATATCCTTAATATATAATGAAGTTTAAGTTTATTTAAATTAATGTGTTTTTGATTAGTTACTTTTAGATTAGATATTTTGGCTTAATTAAATCTTGATAATTCAATATCCTTAATATCTAATGAAGTTTAAGTTTGTTTAAATATATGTGTTTTTGATTGGTTAATTTTAGATTAGATATTTTGGTTTAATTAAATCTTGATAATTTGATATGCTTTTAAATTAATATCTAATTCTTTTCTTTGATTATGGTTATGCGACTTAACTTTATGCTTATTTGATTTGATTGTAGTTCATTTATTTTGTATCATTAGATTAATTGAGATTTTTGATTTTAATTGGATCTTATTCTTTATAGGATTTTATTTTTTAATCACATCCATTTGTCATGTTCATGGTTTGGTTTGTATTTTGATTTCATACATTGGATAGTTGATTAGTTTATCTTATTTAAGTATGTTGAATGAGATTTGATTTGTCATATTAAATTGAAGAGTCTTTCTTAATTTAATTTAACTTGATTTAATTTGATTTGATTAGCTTTATTGGTCATGGGTTTGCTTGTTTTAATGTGATTATTTAGTTAATTAAGAATTGTATTTTTTGTTAATTATAAAGGTTTGTTTAATTTTCAATTTGGTTTCATATTTATTTAGACTTGATGTAATTAATGACTTAATAATTTAGGTTTAATTTAGGTTTTGATTAATATTTAATTGCATTTATGTTTGATTAACTTGGGTTTAATATGATTAATTTAATTAAATTAGTTTATTTAAGAGGTATGATTAATTATTAAATTAAATAAAGTTTTATTTTTTAATTTGATTTCATATTTATTTGGGTTAATGATGTAATTAATGAGTTAATGATTTAAGTTTAAAGGATTTGATTAGCATTTAATTGCATTTTTATGTTTGATTAAGCTTAATAATATGATTAATTTAGTGATTTAATTAGTTTATTTTATGTGTGACTAAATTAATTAGTAGATTAATTAAGTGTTTGATTTGAATTAATTTTAATTTGATTTGTAAAATTAGTTTGGTTTATTAAGATGATGGATTAATTTGTTAAGTTTGCATTAATTAGAGGTTTGATTAATTAAGTTTGATTAGGGGCAATGAAATTAGATTAATTAAAGGTTTGTTTAATTAGAGATTGATGACTTAATGGTTTAGGTTTAATTTAGGTTTTGATTAGTATTTAATTACATCTTAATTAGGTTTGATTAAGCTTAGACTTAATATGATTAATTTGATTAACTTATTTAGTTTACTTGAGGGGTGTGATTATTTAATTAATGTGATTTAAGCTAGAGTTAGCTTTAATGTAACTTTAAATTAATTTGATTAATTAAGATGATGGATTAACACAAATTTTGCATTAATTAGATGTTTGACTACTTATGTTTGATTAAGGGTATAAATTTTTTAAATCATTAGATTAATTAAGGATTTGTTTATTAGAATTAATGACTTAATTTTCCACATGTAGTGATTTGATTTAAAGTGTTTTACTTAAGTTTGATTTGATTAAATTATTGTTATAACCATCATTTCTAAAGTGAATTAATTATTTAATTTCTTAAGTTTGATTATTTATGATTATAGTTTTTTATTTGATTTATTTATTATGTTTTTTTGATTTCAACTTGTTTGATTTTTTAAATATTTAATGGTTTAATTATCTTACAATGGATGTGATTTAATATGTATTACTTATTATTTTTAGTATCAAATGATTATTTGTTGATTTTAAGATTTAATCATAATTAGTTTTCTAAGAAATAGGTTTAAAAATGACAAGCATAATATGGGGTGAAATTTTACATGAATCCTTTTTTATGATTATATTAAATTCTCATTTAATTAGTATCAAGATCATTTTTTCTTAAGGTCTTTTTTGGTCTGTCTCCTTTCTTAACATAAGGAAAATCTAATGAATCATCTCTAATGTATGTTTATGTGGCCAAATATCTAGATTCTCTAATCTTATCATCTGAGCTTTACTTTTAACACTCATTTTGCATTCTATCTCTAAGGGTAAGCCAAAATTAATTCATCTCTAACACTTACTCTTATGTTTCTTTTTTTGTACATTCATATAAGTCATTGATTATTTACCATCTATAAAATTTTCCCTTAAGTTTAATTGAACTTTTTATCACATAATAGGCCTTGTTTCCTCCACTTCAACCATCCAACTTGATTCTACTAATAATATCTCCATCTATTTCAATCATTTTGAACAATGAGCTAAATATCAGATCTCACTCTTATTAATGACTTGATCTAAAGTCACTTCTAAAATTTCTGTAAAATTACACTCCATATATTATTTTAGATGCTTAAGCGAAAACTTTAGACTCTAAGTTGACCTCCATAATTCAAGTTTGTTGGACTCCCTCTCTGGTCTTATCAACAAGAAGAATGTCATGAAAAAAACATACATACATCTTCTTGTAAATGCCTCAAATAAACATCCATAACTAAGTAAAAGATAAGGGCTTAATGTTGATCCTGATGTAATCCAAGAAATAGGAAAATAGTTTGTCAATCCTCCTTGTGTTTGGACAAATATGCTAGTATACATATCCATTTGAATATAAAATATTAACTTCTTTTGTTAGAACTCTCCAAAGAACATCTCTTGAGATTTATCATAAATTTCTCTAAATGATAAATATCATATGTAGATCCTTTTTTTATTTTCTCAGTTTCATCAAACCTCTTAAATGTATAGCATGTAGTAGATCTACACGGCATGAAACGTTGTGAGAAACTTGATACATCGTAAACATCTCATTACTCTCTCCCATAATTTTTAATGTATGGGGTAATTTCTATAATTTGAATCTTGTGCATCACCTATTCTTAAATATAGGAAACAAACTCTTTCTCCTCTGTCTTTTTTTGGTCTTTAAAATAACATTAAAAGATTTGTAAGCAAGAAATTCCTTGATCTCTAAACATTTAATTGGAATATTATGGTCTTTGCTTTTAATTTCATTTTTCTTTAAAGCTTCATTAAATTCTTATACGATAAAATGAAATTCTATTTTTGTTTAGGGTATTAAGGTTTTAAAATCAATATCTTTCGGTCCTTCATTGAAAAGTTTATTAAATACCTCATCCAGTTTTCAATATCTTTTCTAAGAAAAAACTTTATTATTTTCATAATACTTCACTTGGTATGTCTTTACTTCTCTATCTCTTTGGTTGGTCTTATACATACATCTTTCACCTTCTTTAATTTAATCTATTGTATAAATCACTAAAAGTATTTTTTTGCATGTATATTGCTTTCTTAGAATCTCTAGGATTTTATATCTTTAATTCTCAGGTTTTATCTAAACCAAGTTTTATACAATGCTTTTATTTCTTATCTTTTCTACACTAAGACTCCATTTGTATTCTTATTGAAGCTTTTATTTATTTTAAGATTTTAATGACTTGTTTAATAGCACTTCTTTTACATTTAGCTTGATGAACATGGTTTAATTTTGTCTTAAAATATTTTTATTTGTGTTTTAAGTGTTTAATAGACAATAATTAAGTTTATTTTTTTTCTCTTTGATTTCATCTTAAAATAAAACTAATAGTGATGTTTAATTTCACTTGGAATGACCACAATTTTGATTAAAGTTATTTTCTTATCAAAATAATCAATAGTTTTTAGATCCATTTTATAAGTAATAATATGTTCATTTTTTTAAATAAAGTATTAGCAAAAATCATAAAATTTGAAATCAATATAGTGATTTTATTAGTCTAATTTAACCATGAATTTTTTTAAAATCTTAGATTTAACATGTGTTTAAATCTGATAAATACTTTTTTTCTTAAGAGTATCTTTTGATTAATCCTAATTCATTAAAATTTTCTTTTGACTTATAATTTGAGAGCATAAACACTTATCATTGATAATTTTAGTATCATAATCTTTAAAATTTATTATTATCTAATATTAATACTTATAACATTATCTGACTTTTATCTATGTCACACCATTTCAGTTAGATTTTACAGAATAAAGTTTAAAATAACTATCAATCTCATGGTCTGACCCATTTAGTTTTCTTGAACAATAAAATATTTATCTTTAATGAAAATTTGATTAATTCCATTAATTTTTTGATATTAGATCTAACCTAATTCTAGTTTCATGGACTAATTTTTGATATAATGTGGGATTTTATTTAACATTTGCATGGTAATGGTTTAGCACATTTTCCTTTGTATTCAAAAATAGTAAAATATAATTTTATGATTTAAGGATTCTAATCATTATTTTAGCAAATTTTGTCGACTACCTTAATTTTTTTTGCATACTTATTATAGGTTTAATCATATTTAATTTAATTTCCTCTAAAGATGATATTTTTCTGATTTGAGGTTTGATTAATGATTGCTAAAGTGATATTTCATTTTTTTGATTTTTTTGATTTGATATTTAAATTGTTTTAGATAATATTTTAATTAACTCCGTAATTGATTAAACTCTAATCTTAAGTGTTTCTCTAGGGTTCATTAAGATTCAGAAGATCATATTATTTTCTTAAGAGTCCTAGATGTTAATTGAAGTGATTTAAGCTATTTTGAAGTTTTTTGTAAATTTCTGAATTTTTATTTCATTTATTTTATTAAAATGGACAAGATGAACTTGAAAATTTAATTTCTCCCAATCCAGAAGTCCATTTTCACTTGAAATTTTAATGGTAGGTATTTTTTAACTTTAGTTTCAATCTTTGAAAATTTTAACTTAATCTTACATATTTTTCTGGTTTAATTAAAATTTTATTTTTATTAAAACTTAAATTAAGCTCAAAATACTTAGTAAACTTTGAGTATTTTGGGTTTGTTAGATTCCCCTCGAAAAGATGAATCCAACGAGCTCTTAGTTATAATTTTTGGTTAAATATTTTATTTTTTATGAAGTTTTGAAGTTTCAGATGATTTAAATTAATTTTTTTTTTATAAAAAGGAAATACGCACGACGCTGACATCAGCCTTTGGGCTGGAAGGGAAAATGACCCACGGCTCGCTCGAGGCCATCCGATCATAGATCAGACAGTCCAAATCAAATTACGTGATCCGAGGCTGATCGCGATGCACGCTTATCCGAGCCATCGATCGACGGTCCGATTGTATAGCGTCGGGCGGCGGATCATGCTATCCACCTGTGATCCGAGCCGTCCAATCGCGTGAACCGCGTGATTGGATAGTCCAGATCGTATTAAGCGATCCGGAGGCCCAGATCACGCGATATATGTTTGATCGTGTGAACCGTGCGATCGAATGGTCCAGATCGCATCAAGCGATCCAAAGGCCCAGATCACGTGATCCATGCACGATCCAGTTGTCCGATCCAAAACCATTGATGGCGCCAGCATGCCGGCCGGGTGAACGATTTTTAGGGTTTTTTTGGAAAAAATGAGGGTTTCTAAGCCAAAACTTCTCCAAACAGACCTATTTTCGCATCGATTTGCATCGAAAAAATTTTATTTCCTAATTGGGATGATTTAAAGTAAAAATGCAAGATTATCTAAGGGAAATTTCTAAAATCGTGAGAAAATTAATACAAAATGCACGAAATCCTAAGGTCGGCTACGGTTTTGCAAAATTTACCTCACTGGGGATGATTTCCAGTGACAGTAAAGATCCAAGCGAACTCTTAGGTATGTGAGGAAGCTTTAGAGTGATCTTTAGCCCTTGAATCCCTTCAAAATGTCATCTTCTCTCGATGTCTACCGTTGCCTCGCTAGAAGAGCAATTATTTGTATTTTTGAGCTTAAAAATGGCTCAAAGAAGTGGGGGATGAGTTCTTTTTTTGCTTTGGATAGCTTTTGGGAGCTGAATGGTGGTGGGAGGAAGAGATCTATTGCCTCATCTCCCCCTCCTTTTATAATGGCCAAAAATACAATATTTTTTTGAATTTTGTTGCTCCAAATTGATTGTCATCTTGCTTGGGATAGTTGGGGTGGATGATAGATTGATTGAAGACTTTAAATTTTTGCTCCAAATTCCTCTATTGTTGCCATATGATCAAATCTTTTCAATGCAAATGTTGGGGAGGAGTTAAGTGCATGTGATGGGCGAGAATTAAATGAGGTTGGGTGGAATCCTATGTGGGGGAGGATTCATGAGGAGTTTAAATGGGTTGGGTTTATTTTGGCCTGATCCCAAATGGGTTTGGGTCGGGTTCGATCAGCCCCCAATGAGTTTTGGCTTGGTTTCAAGGGATTTGGCCCAAATTGGGTCATATGGGTCATTTTAGGTCAAATTGACCCATTTGACCAAAATTGACTAAATTAGCTTAGGTTATGGGTTGATTCATGTTCAATTGATTAATTGAAGATGAATGTGATCTTTGGTTTGAATTAATTTGGATTTATTCCAAATTGACCCTTTAGGCCAATTTGGGCTAGGTTTGGTCAAGTTGACCAATTGGGCTCGATTGATCAAATTGGGTTTAATTATGGCTTTGGTAAAGTTGAATAATCAATTTGGAATGAACTTGAGCCATTAGTTGCAATCAATTTGGGTTAGATCATGATTTGATCCGATTTGATCCTTTAGGCCAATTTGGGTCAATTTGGATCAAATGGCCAATTGGGCTTGGTTTGGCCCAATTAATTGCAATTGATCGTCCTAGGGTGATCAACAATCATGGTGGTGAGCTTGGTTCAATCCAATTTGGGTTGGATTAGAAGTTGGCTCAAATGGGTCCTTTAGGTCACTTTGGGTCAAGTGGACCTAAGTGGATCAATTGGTTTGGTTTTGGTTTGATTGATTGAAATATATTCATGAATCAATTTGGAGTATATTTTGGCTCATTTGAAATTTTCAAGTCAATTAATGGTTTGACTTGGGGGATTTAATGATTTAATGATTGTAGATTTCATTTATATTTGGGTAGATAATTGAATGAATGATTGATTTAAGAGAAAATTCATTGATTTTGACTTGATCTGGATAGAATTTGGCTAAGTCCAAAGAATTGGCTTAAAGGATTTAGATTTAGTTTGGATTTGATTTTCGATAAAGTTTTGGTCATTTGAATTTGGATTTCATTTATATTTGTGAATATAAATGAAGGAATAATTGATTTATAAAGAGATCAATTGAGTTTGATTTGATTTAATGCGAGTTTTGGCTAAGCTTATGAATGTGGTTCACATGGCTTAGGAAGGGGTTTTAGGATTTGAATTTGATTTTGGGTTCAATCATTTGGAGTCAAATTATGAAATTAGATTTGGAATTTGAATTTGAATTTGAGATTTGGTTTGAGAATTGAGTCTGGGTTTCATTTGAGAAAGTGTATCTAGATTGAAGCTATGATAGTAATTTCCTTAAACCCTAAGGTATAGTCTAATCTCATGATTAACACTTCTAAGTCTCTAGGCTTAGGTTAAGTGTTCACCTAATCACTAGAAGTGTCTTATGACTAAGGAGTTCTTAGTGTCTAGAAGAGTCCTAAGTCAAAGAAGAGGTGGTTAAGAGCTCACTCCAAAAGTGAGGTCAACACCGCACAATAAAGGTATATGTGGATGACATGTTAGTAATAAACTTAGAAGAATCACAACATATTTTTGACTTAAAATATGCTTTAACCTTCTTAGACGTTATAACATGTGACTTAACCTGACTAAGTGTACTTTTAGGGTTACATCAAGAAAATTTCTTGGGTTTATGGTAACCTACTGCGGGATTGAGGCAAATCCCAAGAAAATCAGAGCCCTCAGAGATATGGCTCCTCTAAAGAATATCAAAGAAGTTCAACATTTGAATGGACGAATTGCTGCCTTATCCTGCTTTCTAGCTTGTTCTAGGGATAAATACTTATCATTCTTTAAAATACTAAAGGGGGCTACAAATAATAACTTTCAGTGGACAGATGAATGTTAGTTTGCTTTTGAGCAACTAAGGGAGTATTTATCATCTCCACCCTTACTATCCAAGCATATCCAAAAAGAGATGTTTATACTTATATCACGCAGTCTCTTCTCACGCGATAAGCTTAGTTTTAGTGCGAGAAGAAAATGGGATACAACGACTAATTTACTATGTCAACAAAATTCTCTTTGGTATAGAAAGTTGTTATCCACTGACAGATAAGATGGCTTTGACTTTAGTTTTCTCAGCATAAAAATTGGGTCCATACTTCCAAGCTCACTCCATCAATGTTTACACTCATTTTCTATTGAGGGCCATTCTATAGAAACTTGAGGCATTTGGGAGTAATCAAATAGTATGTAGAATTGGGAGAGTTTGATATCGATTTCCTACCCCAGCCAAATATAAAGTCTCAAGTACTCACAGAATTTATAGTGGAATGTACTGCCCCAACTTCCAAATGAGGTATCTAATACACCTCTTTTGTCTCCTCAATGAGCCCTCTATGTTGATGGAGCTTCAGGAAATACTAGTGCCGGAGCAGGAATCCTACTTATTTCCCTCCAACAGGATACCCTAGAGTATGAACTTCGCCTAAAATTCTTTACAACCAATAATATGGCTGAATATGAGGCTCTCATCGTAGGGTTGAGACTTGCCATCGATTGTGAAGCTCAAGACTTAGTGATCCATACTGACTCTCAGCTTGTCACCTCCTAGGTTGAGGGAAACTTTAATACTCATAATCCTCAACTAGCGTGATACCTTATCTTAGTAAAGTCACTTCTTTCCCATTTCAAGACACATCAAATCATTCATATACTGCGAGAGAAGAATACTCAAGCTGACGCACTCGCTAAGCTCACTACCTCTGCTACTGGAGATCTATTTAAGAGAAGGCATGTTGAAAAAATATATTTTCCTAGTATCCAAGGGTCATGGGTAATACAAGTAATTAATGAGATAAAGGAACTTTCGTGGATGGACCCCATCCTATCTTTTATACAAGAAGGGACCCTTCCTAAAGACCCAACTGCTACAACTCGTTAAGCTTCAAATTTTATTATTATCGGAGGTGAACTATACAAATGACCTTTTTCTGGGCCATGCCTTAAATGTCTCTCACCATTAGAGGCCGATTATGCATTAAGAGTGGTTCACTCGGAGATATGTGGAGAACACCTAGGAGGAAGGGCCTTAGCCCTTAAAATTATAAGGTAAGGGTTCTATTGTCCTATGATGAAGCAAGATGCCTTAGAGTTCACAAAAAAATATGCGAGTTATCAGTTGCACTCTAACCTCTCTCAAACGCCGCATGCAGAGCTCTCATCCCTTCAAAGCCCATGACCTTTTGCTCAATGAGGAATTGATATCATGGGACCTTTTCCAGTAGCATCAGGGCAATGAAAGTTTATCATTTTAGCTATCGACTACTTCACTAAATGGGTAGAAGCTGAACCACTCGCTAAAATCATAGAGAAAAATACTAAATAATTTGTTTGGAAAAATATAGTATCTCGATTCGATCTTCCTGCAAAGATCATCACCGACAATGGAACTCAATTTACTAGAAGGGTCTTTACATCTTTTTAAAAAGATCTTCACATTCAACTACTACATACGGCTATAGCCCATCCTCTACCTAATGGACAGACTGAAGCTACCAACAGGACTATACTCAGAGGGTTAAAAATGCATCTTGAGAAGGCTGGTGGGTAATGGGTTGATGAGCTCTCTGATGTTCTTTGGGCTTACCGCACTACATTGTGAACTCTGACTGGTGAGACACCATATCACTTATGTTTCGGCATAGAAGCTATTATACCAGTAGATATCGAGATTCCAAGTCTGAGAGTTCAATCATTCCATCATGATAGTAATGAAGAAAAACTCCTGAACTAGAAACTCATGATATGGTACTTGGTTGCTTCCTACCACCAAAGGGTAGCTCGTCACTTTAACTGAAGAGTAAAATCCGTCCCCCACATCTTGGTGACTTGGTCTGAAGATGCGGGCAAAGGCCCTCAATGCAATAAACTCTCACCTCTTTGGGATGTCCCTTATATGGTTATAGCTATGGTCTAGCTAGGATCATTCAAGCTCAAGAATCCAGAGGAAAAAACTTTACCTCGAACTTGAAACACCGAGAATCCCGAAAATATTATCAGTAATTCCTACTGCATAATTATTGTAACTTTTATTTTATCTCGTTTGTCATTTTCTCTTCAAACTTATATATGTGTTAAAATCATCTTATGATTGTATCACCGACCTTATTAGAATAATGGGTTTATTGATTTTTCTTTCGAGCTTGTTGCATATAAATAATCTCTTTCATTTAATCCTCTCACTTAAGAAATGTGCAACTCACATTGTGTCTCAGTTGGGGCATAATCAATCCCAAGGAGACTTGATCGGACCTCTTCCACACAGGTAAAAAGTCAAGTAACACTTTGGCTAATACCTAGGATAGGTCAAAAGGTCCTTGGTGGACATTCCACGGCCTCTTTCATACAGGTAAGAAGACAAGTAACACTTTGGCTAATACCTAGGATATGTCAAAAGGTCCTTGGTGGACATTCCACAGCCTCTTCCATATAGTTAAGACGTAAAATAATATTTTAACTAATACCTAGGATAGGCTAAAAGGTCCTTGCTGGACTTTCCGTGGCCTGATCCGTATATGTTAGCATCGTCGAATAATATTCTGACCAATCACGTCGGATAGGTACAAATAAAATATGAGCAGATCACCCAAAATTTTTTTATATCATTGACAGCACTAACATGATGATATAAGAAAGAATCAAAATTCTGGATACAAATAATAATCATAAATAAAAATACATAGATAAAAGGAAAAGAAATGCATCCTCAAGTGATACTACATGATATCAAGGTCCTCCTCACCACTGGAAGATGGTCTCTTAAACTCACTCTCAACCCCTTCTCACAGAATCTAAGGGTCTTGAACACTTGGGTGGAGGCAATTCTCAATACTAGCTCTAATTTTATGATGTACTAAGTGAATTCCTTTTAGGAATCCTCAAATGAAGCCTTCCTCTAAATATTAGCGCTCCAAGTCCTTCACTTCAACATCAAGAATATGATTAAGAGCTTCCTGGACATGGTCCTCGATAGTGTTATGATAAGCTAGAGAGTTCCTAAAGTCTTCCAGGAGATTTTATTTCCTTCCGCTTCTGACATTATAAGCTCCTTCTCAGAAAGACGATCATGTAATTCTTTTTTCTCTGGTTCAAGAGATTTCTTCTCCGTAGTAAGTGCCTTGAGTCTTTTCTCTTTCTAATGAGCCTCGGCCCTCACCTCAATTAGCTCATCACGAGTGCACTCCACCTCCTGACGCTGGAGAGAAAGAGAAGTTGACATATTTTCTAGCTCAGTTCTACACCCAGTTATGATCCTTGGTAGCACTTCTTTTGGCCTTAGCTCATCTTTTTTCTCATACTCATTTTAAAATACCATCTCTATCATAAATATTATAGGAAGGAGAATTCCTATTATGATTAGAAAAATATCTTCTGAGAGACCATGAGGGGTGAACATCTTCTCCGCAAATATTTGGCGTAGTCACTTCGACACATGTCTTCTTTTTCTTTAAAGAAGAAACATTACTATCATTGTGATTTCGTAATGGGCTTCTTAAAAGAATCCTGTGAATATGAGGAGGCCTTTCATCACCTTTACTTGATCTCTTTAGTGGAAGAGCATGAGATCTCCCTGTCTAAATGGAAATGCCAACATTGAACATTTTATCTTTAATTATATATTTGTCAATGTGACGTAACTCATGATGCAAGCTTCCTACATCAGGATTATTAAGAGTCGTTAAGATTTTATTCTCTTCAATCAGTAATGGATCTGGAAGGTCATTCAATCTTCTCCATCTCTTAGGGAGGCCCCACTCATTTTTCACAAAAAAGAATCCAATAGACCAATTTCTAGATGGATCCCATGCTGAAAATTCTATCCAATTCTTTATAGCCCGATAAGAAACACGTCCCTGAGCATCGCATGTGAATATACATATTCGACACATGTATTTAATGTTCAAAATAACACCATGCTCTCTAAAGAAGACAGTCAAACCAACAATATCATTAAAGCTCAAAAAAATAAAAAATATGATAGAGCTAGACCACATATTTTAAAGATCTCAATCAATTCAGGAGCCAAAGGGAATCGCAGTCCCGCACGAAGAATCATCTCAGAAACAGTAAAGTATCTTAGCGGAGGTGAGCGGGCTTGATCAAACTTTTTGGCAACAATATCCACCAACACATTAGGGAAATGGAATTTCCTGTGGAGTACCATTAAATTATCTGCTGTGATAATGGATGATATATCGTCTGTAGCTATCACACTATTAGTTTTCTTCCAGCCATCATCCTGTGAAAATACATAATAAATAAATGAAAAAAGAGAGAGAGAAAAAGATAAAAGTCTAAGAAAACTCACTCACCCCAATACTTGGACATATCCTTTCCTGACTTTATCGCTCACGGATAGCTTTGGACAAAATTGTTTGCCTACAATCTCACGAAAAATATATGCATACATATGAGATAAAATAAAAAATAAAAAAAGTTATTCCTCTCTAATGATACTCTGAAATTACCTATCAGACTTTCTGAGTTGTTCGACGGATGGTTCCTAGTTGACGTTTCCCAGCCATCTTGGCAGTTGTCAACTGTTGAACCATCCATTGAAGTTTCAAGAAATTCAATTTCCTACAAGAAGAAGTAGGAACTACGGGACTTGACGGCCACCAAACCTAGTAGGTACGACGAGGACATTTGACGCCTCTTTCGAGGGAAAACTGGAGCCTCGCCATATAAACTACGAGACTTGATTGCCTCCAAACCCAGTTGGTCCAATGAGGATAGTTGACGCATCTTTCGAGAGAAAACTGAAGCCTTTCCATATGAAATACGATCTTGATCGCCTCCAAACTCGGTCGGTCCAACGGGGACAACTGATGCCACTTTTGAGAAAAAACTGAAGCCTCGCTATATGAACTACGGGCCTTGATCACCTCCAAACCTTCTCGGTACAATTAGGATAGTTTATATCTCTTTCGATAGAAAATCGGAGACTCGTCATATGAACTACGGGCCTTGATCGCCTCCAAACCTGGTCGGTCTGTCGAGGATAGTTGACGCCTTTTTCGAGGGAAAACCGGAGCCTCGCCGTATGAGCTATGAGCTTTGATCAGCAAGGAGAATGACCTTCTCTTAAGAAGAATGTCAAAACTTCGGTGACAAAATGAAAAGAAAAATTTTTTTTTACCCTGGCCCTTGAACTTTTGCTAGATGATTTCTCATCAAATGTAGTGGAACACTAGAACATTTGGGAATTGAGACTCCTCACTTGACCCTAGGGGCAAAAAAGTAATAAAAAATTAAAAAAAATAAAAAAGGGAAGAAATAGCAAAAATGCTCATCGTAGCATTTGCGCGCGGATCGCGTGAGGCTAGTCCTCGCTCATGCGCCCGCACGCATCTCAGCCTTGCCTTGTGACGCGCATTAACATGAGCCAGTAAGCATCGGATGGTAACGGAACCATCGCGCACCGCGTACATCCATATGATCATCTTGTGCTGTAGATCTGTTCTCTGTATGGTTTATGAACATAAATTTCATTGAAGAATTTGTTATTTTTAATTATTTGGCATATATATTTTTGGATGATAGAGATAATGTTATCCAAAATAGGGGCAATAATATGCTAAAATCCCACTAATTGCACGAATCTTGATGTCAAAAGCAAGTTGATCCTAAGTCAAAACTAGTCGAGATCAAACACTTAAAATATCATTAGAAACTTTGGGATATCTGCTAAAGCTCTAAATAGTTCTTGAATATGGAGTGTTTATGATCAAATCGAGCATCTTGACGAGCCGGATTTAACAAGCCTAAGATCTCTTGATTCTGACCTCATTTAAGCATTCAAATACTCAAAATACATGAGTTGATTAAGAGAATCATCTTGAGCCATCTGATGGAGTGGTTTGATTTTGCATGTATTTACGAAAATGCCCTCTCTCTAATCTATAAATAGCCCCTCATTCTTCACATTAGGGGGAGCCAAGCTAAGGAGAAGAGAGAGCTCTAAATCTTGAAAATTCTCTAAGCATGATGGTGCCACCACTCGACGGTCGCCGACCACTATCGTTGGCCACCAACCACCGTCGCCGGTCACCGCTGTCAACCACCACCACCGATCCTCATCATCATCAACCTCCATCGTCGGTCGTCACCGCCGACCACCATAGCCGGACATTGCCGTCAACCACCATCACCGGTCATTGCGACCACGTCGGCTAGTCATCACGCTACCACCATCCGCGGTCGCGGTCAATCACTCGTGGTCATAGCGGCCACCATCGGATTCGCAAGTCGCCAGCCGTCACTTGCTCGTTTGGTCATCCCCGCCCCACTGTTGCGGTTCAGACCACGTTACTATTTTGCTGCGGACCACCCGCCGGCATTGCCGTCGACACCACCATCGATCATCATTGTCATACCACCATCGACCCGCGCTGGCTTCACCCCATACCGTCGGCCGGTCGCCGCCGACCATCACCGGCCATCTCCGCCGTTCCTCACCATCGGTGATCCCAGTGATTCATTCCTCCATTGTTCTTATCATTCACCACTAACAACTATTACAACTAACATGGTATATGTTTGTTGTTGCTGATTGATTTTCATTATTAGCTCTTCTCATGTATACAATTAGATCTCATTATCGGAAAATTTTGTACTCTAAACGGACACATAGTAGAAGATTTTTTTTCTTGCTAGGCCCCATAGTTTTTTTCCTCTTTTCGATTTTTTCACGTAAAATTTTGAGTTTTCTTAATTCTTCAAACATCTGTGTGTCTTTGGATTATGATAAAGCTAAAGCGTAAACTTTTATTCTCTTGTCTTATTCATAACTATTATTACTATTATTATGAAATTCCATCATCTTAATTTTTGAAGAATTTTAATTCTTAGATGTCCCAAAGGAGAAATTTTAATTTTTTTTATGAATGTAAAAAAAATCCTCATCAACTTCTAAAAACTTTTTTATCTAAAACTAAATCATTTAATGGAGTAGAAAATGCATAAATAACAACTTCATGTAATTCATCATTTTACTGATTATAGATTTCAAATTATATATATATATATATATATATATATATATATATATATATATATATATATATATATATATATATATATATATATATATATATATATATTGAAATTAGCTGCAATCTTTTGTAGATAATCCTCTTTAGGTATAATTCATTTATAAAAATTTTCAATTCTCAAGAGTAAATTTTTTAAATGAATGTTGGTTAATAATTTCTACAATATATTATTATCATAAAAATATTTATTGAGGCATTATATGAGTAATTTTTGTTATTTTTAGTATTATAAAAAAATTGTTAAGTTATATCCTTCCATTACTTTTTAACGTACATGTCATATTTTTATCTCTTTTTTCTTTAGTTTATACTCTAATTTGATATAAGCATGCATATATTTAAGTACTGTTGAAAATAGAGCGTGATTCTTAATTTAATATCAAGATTACATGTTTAACATTAGTGATGTTAGGCACCAATATTGATGTTGATGTCATTTGAACTATTTGAGATGAGCTATACAACTAAGGCAAAAGTTTAGAAGAGGTAAAAACATGAGTCACCTGTGCCTTAAAAAAATTATTTGTGGTCATTAAATTGTTGTAGTGTTAGTTGAGTCTTGGAGAGGATGCCTGAAAGTCTCTCATTCTAAGTATAAAATTATTTTTAGATTTTATGGTATGTTAAAATCTTGATGACAAAATAATTCTACATTTGGTATTGATTTCCTAAGTATATCATTTTGTTTTTTTTTTTAACTTATTAATATACATATTTGCTTGATTTTTATAACTGAATTTTCAATATTCATGAAGATATTTAAGGAACTCCTCATTTGGTGGTATGAACAATTAACATTTTTATTAACAAAAATTAATAAGAGATTTAGCCCATTATATGTCTTTAAGATGTATTTAAAATATTTAATTTCAATATAAATAAAATGTCTTTTAAGATTTTCAGATAAAAAATATGTGGATTTTAAGGCATATATTTGTGAGATTTTTAGATGAAAAAAAGCATATATCAATATAAATGAAGACTTTTTACAAATTGTAGTTAGAAGTAAGCAGATTCTTATATCTTAAAAAGGATTCCATTTGAATAATGAATTAATGTATGTCTTTTATAAGATCATGAGGAACTTCAATAATATGAGGTTAGATGAAGTCCACCATGGCTATGGTTAGATTACGAGCTGCTGAAGCTATATGAAGGCATTGTCTAAGAAATCATAGTGATATTATGGTGAAAGATGAACTTTGAGAAGCTGTATACATGATTGCTAATTTTAAAGGATGTCTATCAAATTTTTTTTATAGACCACAATAAGAAAATATCTACGCTAATTAGAATAAATTTTCTATCAACTTATAGGTGAAAAGTTATTGAGATTAATTGCCATCATTTGATCATCATTTTCTAATTTATACATCTTAATCATTATTGTCTAATTATTATTGTTCAACTATCATATTTCTCTACCAGCTCTTCAATAATCTTTAATATAGACAAAATATCAAGTTAGTGTTTTCAATTTTATAATTTCATCTTCTCCAATTAGTGAGGTGTAAATTTTTATAATCTTATTTATATAATAGATCATTTCAATGATGCTAAGCATTGTAATTTTCTCTTTTTTAATTTTTACATTAAAATTTTAATATCCCTTACTAATTTTTAACTATGTATTAGATCTTTTTATAAATCTAATATGTTAAACGCTTTCTATAATCATAAATATTTTAACACACAATATTACTAATTGCTACTTATGTAAATCTGAACTCAATCAAATAAAAAAGTTTTAAAATCATATCAACATTTTTTTAATAGAAGAGTTTTTAAAAATTCATTTATTCTGTAATTACATGTTGATAAACTCAAAAAAAAAAATTAGAGTATTTAAAGAAAACTTCAAAAATATTTAAAGTATTAAAGATCAGTCAATAAAATTTTTAGTTTTGTTGGGATTATTAAAAAAAATATTGTTAAAAAAAATATTGTTTGATCAAGTATAAACTATGAAAAAAGTATATCTTGAGGAAAGTTGAAGAAATTGAACTAACATTTTAAATTTGTTCAAAAAAATTATTAATTAGGGCTCAAAAGAGCTTAGAATGATGCAAGATCTTATTTGTAAAATCTAGCTCATTGTATTGAATCCATGTAACTACACAAGACAAAATATAGGGGTCATCTCATTAAATTTGTCTAATTGCCCTATTTATTACTATGTAGCTTGAGATAAAAGATTTGGGCTTCTCAAACTCAATACAACAATAAAAGGATGTTTTTTTTTTATCATTTGCAAATACTTTATTTATATAAAAATGATGAAATTTTATCATCACTTTTCAACAACCTCGATTCAAAGATAAATAACCTTTTTGATATTATCCACACAAATCAAAATAGTAAAATTTTAATCTATTTCTATTGATTTACTCATAACAACGAGATTCAAGATGGGACATATTTAGATTACAAATTAGATACATTATTGACAATAAGAATCACCTGATAACTATCAATCACTCATTACCTCATGTTAGGTTTGACCATAACTTGTTAATAAGAGGACAAAATTTAGATATTTGCATAAAATTATAATTTTGCCCAAAAAATTGTGAAGAATCTTTCATTTAGTTCATTTATAAAGATTTTTCATGTTCACAAAGCTATCTATTCCACTGAGGAATCACAAGTGTTACAACCATCTTCTCTAAGACATATATCACATTGAGATCTATATCACTACCATTGCCTATAAGACTTGTGCCTCAATAAGACCATGCACTTATGGATGTAAGCAAACAAGTGCAATTGATGAACTACTCGTTACTTGTTCATATAATATTCATTTAAAATTATCCATTTACATACTTCAACAAGTTTATTTTTTAAAAAAATACAAGCTAATCATATACATGAATAAATTTAATCATTGACTTGCCTATTTATGAAACTAGAATTAAGTTAGGATCTTGGAATATATGTATTCTTATAGGTAAATTAATGGAATTAATAGATATTATGGTTCATAGAAAAATAAATATTCTATGTGTTCAAGAAACTGAATGGGTTGGGACGAAGGCCAATGAGATTGATAGTTTAGGTTTTAAATTTTGATATTCAGGTAGAAGTCAAACTAGAAATGGTGTAAGTGTGATTATAGATAAAAGTTTGAAGGATAATGTTATAAATATTAATAGATGTGGAGATAGAATTATAATTTTAAAGATTATTATTAATACTAAGATTATCGATATTATAAGTGTTTAAGCTCCTCAAGTAGGTTTGGATGTAAGCTCAAAAGAAAAATTTTGGATTGAATTAGATGGATTAATACAAAAGATACCTCTTGAAGAAAAAAATATTTATTGGAAGAGATTTAAATAGATATATTGGTAGAGTGGTAGAAGATTTTAAAAGTGTCCATGGTGGTTATGAATTTGGAGTGACTAATGAAGAAGATAGGGTATATTAGATTTTGCCTTAGCTTATGATTTTGTAGTTGCTAATACTTTATTTAAGAAAAGAGATGAACATATTATTACTTATAAAAATGGATCTAGTAAAACACAAATTTATTATTTTTCTAATGAGAAAAATAGATCGTTTAGATTGTAAAGATTGTAAGGTCATTCAAAGTGAACGTTTAAGTACCCAACATCGATTGTTAGATTTAGATTTTAAGATGAAAGATTGTAAGAGGAAAAATAAATCAAATTATTGTCTAAGATTATATGTGGACACTTAAAGAACACAAATAAAAATATTTTTAAGTACAAGTTACATGAGCTTAGAATTTGGGATGTTCATAAAGAAGCTAATATTATGTGAGAAAAAGTAGCAAGTGAAGTTAAGCAAGTTGCTAAAAATATGCTTGGAGAATCAAAAGGAAAAGCATCTTTAATAAAAATAATTGGTGGTGGAGTCAGAGTGTGCAAGAAAAGATAAGAAATAAGAAGCATTGTTATAAAATTTGGTTTATATGTAAAAACTTGGAGAATTGGGAAAGATATAAAGTGGCATGTAGAGATTCTAAGAAAGCAATATATGATGCAAAAAATTTAGCTTTTAGTGATTTATACAATAGATTAGATACCAAAGAATGTGAAAGATGTATGTATAAGTTAGCCAACCAAAGAGACAGGAGAAGTAAAGACATAGTTCAAGTGAGGTGTATTAAAGATGAAGATAATAAAGTGCTTCTCTTAGAAAAGGATATTGAAAATAGATGGATGAGATATTTTGATAAACTTTTTAATGAAGGATCTGAATGTATGATTGATTTTAGTAACCTTAATACCCTAAACAAAAATAGAGAATTTTATTTTTATCATGTATTAATAAATCTGAAGTTAGAGAAGCTTTAAAGAAATTGAAATGTGGAAAAGCAATAGGACCTAATGATATTCCAATAGAAGTGTGGAAATGTTGGAAATGTTTAGGAGATCAAGGAATTTCTTAGCTTACAAATCTTTTTAATGTTATTTTAAAAACTAAAAAGATGTCAGATGAGTGGAGAAAGAGTTTGTTGGTTCCTATATTTAAGAATAAAGGTAATTCACAAGAGTGTGCAAATTATAGAGGAATTAAGTTAATGTGTCATACATTAAAATTATGGGAGAGAGTAATGAGCATAGGTTACGATGTGATACAAAGTTTCTCAAAATGGTTTGGTTTCATGTCGTAGATCTACTATGGATGTTATACATTTGTTATGAGGTTTGATGGAAGTATAGAGAAAGTAAGGAGGATCTACATATGATATTTATTGATTTAGAGAAAGCATATGATAAAGTTTCAAGAGATGTTCTTTGGAGAGTTCTAGAATCGAAAGGAGTTAATATTGGTTATATTCAAGTCATTAAGGATATGTATACTAGCTATTACTTGTGTCCAAACACAAGGAGGATTGACAAAATATTTTCCCATTTCAATTGGATTACATCAAGGATCAGCTTTAAGCCATTATCTTTTTTTCTTTAATTATGGATGTTCTTGCTAGGCATTCACAGGAAGATGTACCATGGTGTATGCTTTTTGCGGATGACATTCTCCTTGTTGATAAGACTAGAGAGGGTCCAAGAGAAACTTGAATTATGGAGGTCAACATTAGAGTCTAAAGGTTTTCGTTTTAGTAGATCTAAAACTGAATATATGGAGTGTAATTTTAGTTGTAGAAGTGGGAGTGTTGTGACATTAGGTGAACAAGTCATTAATAAGAGTGAGCGATTGAGATATTTAGGCTCTATTGTTCAAAATGATGGTGAAATAGATGGAGATTAGTAGAATTCAAGTTAGATGGTTGAAGTGGAGGAATGCATCACTTTGTGTGATAGAAAAGTTCCACTTAAACTTAAGGGAAAATTTTATAAGATGGTGGTAAGACCTACAATGACTTATGGTGCGAATGTTGGACAATAAAGAAGCATAAGACTAAGCTAAGTGTTACGATGAAGATGCGGTGGATGAGTGTCTTTACTCTTAGAGATAAAATGCAAAAATAGTATGTTGGAAAAAGTTGGAGTAGCGTGGTAGATAAGATTAGAGAGTCGTTAGATGGTTTGGCCACATTCGATTGATGACAGATTAGGGAGTAGATGCATTAGATTTCTTATGTTAAGAAAGGTAGAGGTAGACCTAAAAAGACTTGGTTAAGATGTATAAAAAATGACCTTAGTATACTTGAATTAAATGAGAATTTTGACACATAATAGGACACAATGGAGACGAAGGATTCATATAGCCGACCCCACTTAGTGGGATAAAGGCTTGTTGTTGTTGTTGTATTGACCTGCTTGTTCATTTGTATTTGTGGACATATTCACTTATTATAAATAGATAAACAAAAATACAATAAAATGCTCATTTAATGATGGCTCAATTTCATATATGATAGTTTCTTTTATATTACTGTATCATTTTTTTAGAATTTATACACTTTAAAATCATGTGTATTACTAATTGTATATATATGATGAAAATATCAAATAAATAGCTAGACAAAAACATTAAAACCTCTTTCAATTTAATATTTTAGTTTAACAGAAAATTTTAAAAAGATCCTAATGAATTATAACAATTATTATTGAAATTATATAATTTATAGTACTTATATGTATGCCTGAATTTTGAGCATCAAATACATAAATAATTAAGTTTGATTAAAGCTTAATTTTGGCTTTAAAAATTAAGTTTGAATAATATTTTGAAATCTTAGTCATATTCAAATAATTCAAATTTCTCTATAAAATTAAATATATAAATTTAAACAATATAGTACTGAATTTGGCAGCCTATTTACATCCCAAATATGGTATGGGTTATATGAAGTCTTACACTACAGTTCTCAAAGCATATATTATAATTTCTATGACTTATTTTAACTACCTCCAAGAGCAAAAACTCTTACAAGAGACACAGTATAACTATCTCTTAGCCTAATGATTGAGAGGTTAGATTTTCAATTAAAAAGTTTTGATGTTAAAACTTTTATATATATTGTGTGTAAATTTATGATTATATTTGCTCAAATACTCTACTCCAAAAAAAAAAAATCTTTTTTTACCTTGGTCTCTTAGTTGCATTCTTGTGCAAAATTTATAATTGATTATAAAGAATACCTATTTTAGAACTCTCAATATCATTTTTTAATTGCTCAATAAGCATCTTTTTTTAGACATTTGAGCGAATTTAATCGCAATTTTATACACATCACTCATGTGCAAAGACTTGAATCCAAGATGTCTTGGTTGAAAAATCAGTTATTGTGTTTTTCCACCAATAAGCATCTTGTATTATAATCTCATTAAAGTACTTTTGATTTTTGCATATGGTTGATAGTTTCTTATTAGGCTAAGCTATATGCTTTTTTCACTTATGAGGGTTTCATCTATATATATATATATATATATATATATATATATATATATATATATATATATATCTATATATATATATATATATATATATATATAAATTTAAATTTGATAAAAAAATTAAGGCAATTTAAATTTATCCTCACTCCATTAGCTCTCTGACTTCCTGCATGCAATATTTATGACTGAGCCTACTTCAACAAAAATCTGTTATAAGAAAGAATGTTTGCTGATTTTTTTAATAATCTTTTTTTTTTTTGAAAAAAAAAGATTGATTTTAGAATTCATAAAATTGATATATATTTTTTTCTTTCATATTTGTTCGCATTCCGTTCGCCAAATATTTTCAACTTTTTAGGAAAAACAGAATCAGATGATATAAGGGATAATTTATTGCGAACGATAGGTAAATCTTCTATTTTATAAAAAATATTCAAATGTTTATTTATTTATAATAATATCATTTTATAATAAAAAATAAACCTACTTTTTTTTTCCTCTGTTAATATATATAAATTTTATAGTATCCTGAAATTGTCGCAGATTTTTCCAAAAAAAAAAATTGTCGCAGAGCGCCAGAGCGGTAGCTTTTAATACACATAATTACTCATCAACCAAAACCTACCGACTTTATTTGCTTGCCTCAGCACTCATTGCAACAGTGATGATCACTCCCACCTCTACTCTTCGCTTCCTTCTTAAGTGAGTATCAGCTACGCCCTGTTCATCTCTGCTCTTCGCTTCCCTCATCTCTCGTCCATCCCTGCCGATGACCGGAAGCTCAGTAAGATGTCTCCCACTCCTCCTAGCTGTTCTCTATCTCATCTCATCCCTCAGCATTGCCGCTGCGCCCAAACGCCACACCCAGACCTATATCGTCCAAATGGCTAAATCAGAGATGCCTACTTCCTTCTCTCATCACCTCAGCTGGTACACATCCCTCGTCAAATCATCAGCGACCTCTTCAAAACATGAACCAACCCAGAGGATTATTTACACCTACGAACACGCCTTTCATGGCTTCGCCGTTCTGCTCAGCGAAGCTGAGGCAGAGCATCTTGAGGCTTCCTACGGCGTTGTCAACATCCTCCCTGAAACCACATATGATTTGCATACCACCCGAAGCCCAGAGTTTCTCGGCATCGAGTCCGAAACTCCGAACAGCGACATCCCTGCGGTGGTCTCTGAGCACGACGTCATCGTAGGGGTGCTCGACACCGGAATCTGGCCGGAGAGCCCAAGTTTCAACGACAGGGGCATGTCCCCTGTTCCAATCCGATGGAAAGGCGCTTGCGAGACCGGTCGCGGCTTCACACGTAGCAATTGCAACCGAAAGATCGTCGGAGCGCGAATCTTCTACCGCGGCTACGAAGCAGCTACCGGGGCCATCGACGAGAAGGTGGAGTTCAAATCTCCCAGGGATCAAGATGGGCACGGGACCCACACTGCCGCGACTGTCGCCGGAGCTCCTGTAGCCGGCGCCAACCTTTTGGGCTATGCCAGCGGCACGGCACGCGGAATGGCACCACGCGCCCGCATTGCAGCCTATAAAGTCTGCTGGAGCGGCGGTTGCTTCAGCTCCGACATTTTAGCGGCTGTCGACCAGGCTGTCGCCGACGGGGTGGACGTCCTCTCCATCTCCCTTGGCGGTGGGATCTCTTCCTACTACCGAGACAGCCTCTCCGTTGCGGCATTTGGCGCTATGGAGATGGGCGTCTTCGTCGCGTGCTCCGCCGGAAACGGTGGCCCAAATCCCATCAGCCTCACCAACGTCTCGCCATGGATAGCCACTGTCGGGGCAAGCACAATGGATCGAGACTTCCCTGCGACGGTTCGGCTTGGGAACGGCATCAATTTGACAGGCGTTTCGCTCTACAAAGGCATCCGGAATCTCTCGCAGCAGGGGCAGTATTCCCTGGTCTACATGGGCTCCAATCTCACCAACCCAGACCCGAGATCCCTGTGCCTTGAGGGGACCCTCAACCCTCATGTCGTCTGGCAAGATCGTGATTTGCGACAGAGGCATCAGCCCTAGGGTGGAGAAAGGTCAGGTCGTAAAACAAGCTGGCGGCGTCGGCATGATCCTAGCAAACACTGCCGCAAATGGAGAAGAACTCGTTGCCGACAGCCACCTCCTCCCTTCGGTAGCCGTTGGAGATACCGCTGGCAAAGTGATCAAGCGTTACGTCAATACCATTCCCCATCCGACCGCAACGCTTACATTCGAGGGCACTAAAGTCGGGATCCGGCCATCTCCCGTCGTCGCCGCCTTTTCCTCAAGAGGTCCCAATTTCCTCACGCTCGAAATCCTCAAACCTGACATGGTGGCGCCGGGAGTCAACATCCTCGCTGCATGGACCGGTGACGCAGGCCCCTCAAGCCTTGCCGTCGATCACCGCCGCGTCGACTTCAACATCCTTTCAGGAACCTCCATGTCCTGCCCTCACGTCGGAGGGATTGCGGCGCTGATAAAAGCGAGCCATCCGAGCTGGAGCCCTGCAGCAATCAAATCTGCTCTGATGACCACCGCCTACGTCCACGACAACACCTTTCTTCCCCTCAAGGACGCCGCCACCGGCACTCCGTCGACTCCCTACGACCACGGCGCAGGCCATATCCATCCTCTAAAAGCTTTAGATCCGGGACTCATCTATGACATTACCCCCAACGATTACTTCGAATTTCTCTGCACTCAGAAGCTGACTCCCATTCAACTAAAAGTCTTTACCAAGACCTCAAACCGATCATGCAAGCACTCATTAGCCAACGCCGGAGACCTCAACTACCCGGCCATCTCTGCCGTTATTCCGGATTCCAACGCCTCGACATTGTTGCAACTACATCGAACCGTGACTAACGTCGGCCGTCCGAATTCGACCTACCATGTAAAGATTTCGCCGCCGAGAGGAGCAGAGGTAGTGGTCCAGCCAACTGTGCTTCGCTTCAGTCGCCAAAACCAGAAGCTTTCCTACACCGTGAGCTTCCGAACGAAGGCCGCGCAGCTATCGCCCGTGTTCGGTGCCCTTACCTGGCACGACGGGACACATTCAGTTCGAAGTCCGGTGGCCATAACATGGCTGCCTCCGTCGTAAATAACTGTGCCGTAATGGCATCTTTTGTGGAAATATGATTTCAATTGTATCAATTGTATCAACGAGAACGTTGCAAGATTAGTGAATTGATAATGCTGCAAATCACAACTATGTATTACATCATCTGATTCCGAAGTTTGTTCTTAATGAAATATCACTGTTAGCATCTTCTGCATCCGAGTCATACAAGTTTGTTATTAGGTGCACTTTTGAAGTGCAAAGTATACAAATTTATTATCTCTTTTATTCAAGCTTTTCAGAAGATTTATACTTTTTTTAAAACTATTAATTATTGCAGAATTTATCCTTCACATGGCAACACAAAACTGTGAATGAAAATTTCATGAAGGAGGCGTTCCAGAGAAAGCTGAAATTAGAACGGTGAGCACGACAGTAGAATTATTAGCATTTACTCAACCTGACAGCTAGGAAAGGAACTCCTAAGCACGTGACAGCACCTCCTCCACGCTGAAGCTAAGAAAGCTTAATTTTTAAATTAGATCCTTTTATAAATTTATTTAGATGATTAATTATTTAAAAAAAATTAAAAATAGACCTGGTCGTCAGACTGACTGATCCTTTAATTTTCTTTTTTTTTTAAATTAAATTAGTAATTCATATTTTTTAGCTATATCTGACTCATCAGGTATCGGATTTCGGCGTGTTTGGTATCGTTGGAAAGATAATAAAAAAATTCTGTTTCGTATTAACAACTTTCGAAATCCGTCGGTGAATGATGCTAAATGCGGCAAAGTTACAAAATTAAAATATTGATCGACTCATTTTTCGTCGGACTCATTAGATGTCGGGTTTCGGCGTGGTTGGTATCGTTGGAAAGATAATGAAAAATTCTACAACTTCTATGTTGAAAACTTTCGAAGAATCTGCGGTGGTAATTTTTTCTGATGTATGAAGTTGTAAAATTAAATATAATGTCACTATTTTTTGTCATGATACAAGGACATATTATTTTTTAGTAATACCAAACACTCTCATTATATTCTATATATAAATTGAGTTTGAATTTTTATGTAATTCTCAGTTGAATCTTTCCTCTTCGAAGAGGTAATATCAAACACTCTCATTATATTCTAAATATAAATTGAGTTTTTGCTCGCGATTTTGATAAGTTATGCCGATTTGAATGTTTGTTATTTTTGCCCCATTTATGCTTATTAATTAACATAGTAATCACCTTCATATTGATCTAAGATTATTTAACCAAATTTGAATTTATCCTTAAACTTGGAGGTTATTTCAAGTTTGTTATTAGTTAGGCATTAGACCCCTCGAAATTCTAATTAAAGCTTGTTTAATTTTGAGGAATTTACAAGAAAAGAGAACTCACTTTACTGCTTCAAATTAAGCCATAAAGGATTGTCATTAGAGTTTGTGAATTTAATATTAGTCTCTCCCAATATTTGTAAGTTTAATATTAGCCTCACCCAAATTTCACTTAGATTTTGAATAAATATTCTATTATTTTCAAAATTTTCTTTAAAAGCTCCCCCCTCTTTTTTCTTGCTTGACGCTTTTAGTTTAAGATTAGTCGGTTTCCTTACTTTCTAAATTATTTTACTCTCCCATTTTTTAAAAAATATTGACAAAATTTGATAGTCTCTATTCAGGTGTGGGGTTGCGTGGTATTTTGCTTTCTTCGATCTTGGCCAGCATGATGTTCTACACGCCAACACACACACACACACACATATATATATATATATATATATATATATATATATATATATATATATATATATATATATATATATATATATCCATCCCTACTCTTGAGACAAGTCTCAAATCTGTAAGAATACATACAATGCAATATACCTTTTTTTTTTAAGTCTGAAAATTATACAAAATTTTTTGCGACATTTAGATCAGGGGAAGCGACATCAATGTTGGTTTACTTTTCATGCATGAATGACAGGTGTATTAGATCATCGTAGCACTTTTTTTTCATCATCTAAGCTAAACGAGGTCTTCAAACCTACAAAAGAAATACAACATATATATATATATATATATATATATATATATATATATATATATATATATATATATATATTCACATTCAAATATATTTTGACATATTTTGTGGGTGCAGTCTAGCAATGGAGCGGGTTGGGTATGTGATTGGGAATGCAATTGAGGGGTGGCCGAAAATTGAAGGAAGAATTAAATGATTTTCTTCCCGATTTGACGGAAAAAGGCTAAAGCAAGGGTTTAATCGAAGGAAGAAGAATTACGATTTTCTTCTCCGATTTGTAGCGTGGTGAAAATGGGTGGCTAAAGCAAGGGGTGTAACATCGAAAATCAAAAGAAGCTTTACTATCTCGATTTGTCTGCGAAAAGCAGAGACAAAAAAGGGTTTGACTGAACCTGATTGCATGGCGCTAATTTGAGTCGAAGTGACGGGTCAAGGAAGGAGAGTGCAGGAGAACGGGCTAGAACGAACTAGTAGAGCGGGCTAAACGAGCTTGGGGCACGAGTGAGGCGCGGGAACAGGACGGTTATGCGGGTCAGGCGCGCGGAATGGCGGGACAACGGATTGGAAATGCGGGTCGGGCATGGGTAGCGCAGGTTGGAGGTGGACGCAGCAGCGAGTTTGCAGGTGTCAGGTCGGACCGCAAGATGTGCGGCGACGGTGTGGGTCGGATCGAAATGGCGGCGGACTTAGGTTCTACCGGCGGGTTTGAAAGCGCGGGAGACCGAGTGGGTCATGGCCGGGCAGGTCGGCTGACCGCTCACCAGGATTTCGCTCGGATGCGGGGTTGGTCACACCGAGCAGCGGCGGTACCGCATGTAGCGGGATTTTGTGGGCGGTGGGCTCTACCGGCGATGGGACATGGAAGCGGGTTGGACGGCGATGCGGCAATGCGAACAAAGGAGAAAAATTCCTAGAATAAAAAAGAAAAAAAAGGAGAATTTACCTTTTCTTTTTTCGTTTTGGATGGGAGAGAGAAAACAGGAATGGGAGAGGAATTTTTTCAGAATCAGGGAGAATGAGAGAGTTGGAAGGAATGAGAAGGAGTTGAGGGAAAATGGGGGGATTGGTTTTTTGTTTTTTGTTTTGAATTATGGTAGTTTTTTCAGAAAATTGAAAATATGGGAGAAATGGGGGTAATTTGGGATTTTTTAAAATAAATTTTGAATTTATTAAATATTTTTAATGTTAGTTTCATGCTTATAAATGCATATAGTCAATATATATATCAATTTAGGATAATTTCATTATTCTGAATGCAATGACGCAGTCCGTTTTGCGATCAGAGGTCGTTTATTTCGAGTCAGTGCCAAATTAATTTAATTTCAGCTTGAAATGCATGCAGCCACTTTTGCTCGCTCAATTTTTGCATAGACTCATCCAAATTGAGTGTGAATGGTCTCATTCGATAAATTTTGATGTTTTAGGCTGATGGCATGATCAATTTCATGAACGGAGGTTATTTGATCCTCGTCGGTGCCTGCTGGCCTCGATATGCACGCAGGGGCGTTGACAACTCGAGCGGTTGATTAATTAATCATCGAGTTGTGCAATATTTGTATTCTGATTAATTTCGACATTCTAAATGTGATGGCAAAGTCTGTTCATCAATCGGAGGTCATTTGAGTTAATTTTGGTGACGTTCAGTGCGTTTCGGTCTCGATTTGTGCGCTTTCACTTCAAATCACTCGATATTTGCACTCGTCTGAATGGCGTAGATAATCTCATTTGATAGCTTTTGATGTTTTGAAGCTAATGATATGATTAATTTTATGAACGGAGGTCGTTCGGACATCGTCATAGCTTCCTGACTCTGATATGCACGTCAACACATTCATAGCTCAAGTGCTTAATTGATTTTTTGTTAGATCTTACAATATCTATATTCTGATCAATTTCGACGTTCTGAATGCGATTGCAAAGTTCGTTCATCGACCGAAGACATTTCGCCATTTTCAGGGACATCTAGTGCATTTTGAGCCTTAATTTGCGCACTGTCACCTCCGAAGTCCATCAAATTTGGTTTGTGGGCTTGTCTTGACTTATGATACTCATATGGAGGTCAACAATGATGGAACTATGGGATCTAGATCAGGCACGTCATCATTTCTCCAACTATCCGCTTTAAGTTAATTATAATGAATTTCATAAATCTAAATTTCAAAACTCCACATGCTACTATTATATTATCTGTTACCAAGCACTAACGATTAATCGAAAGTTCTCTCTCAGCATTGAGAGGGGTAAATAGCTATAGGTGCTTACGCTTATAGGAAACTTGGAACCAGATCTAAAGTCCTCTCAAAAATGAGGGTGAAATCTCTGGGTAGTGTCTTATCTACTATTCCATGTGCCTTATGAAAATTTCAGACATTTAAATTAAACTCTCTTCATCGAAGAGGACGGTGGTGAATTTTTGGAGCCTATAGATTTCTGGCGACTCCGTTGGGGATAAGTTTCTCTTTCCATCTTTGGCTAGTCGAATATGAGCTACGTAATAGTGGAGTTAAATAAAAAAAATTTGATTTTTCTAAAATAAAAAAGGAACCAATTATGAATGAAATTAAATTTAAATCAATTATATTCTTATGGATAATTTTTTTATTTTGTATATCAATGGATCGTCAGAACACTGTTCATCATGTAACTAGGTCATAGAGCCAATATTCATCTGATTAACACTGTAATCAATACTGAGAATGTTGGAGCTACTTTTCAATTTGGTAGTGTAGACTTCTCAATCATTACTGCTGCAAATTATCCTCTACTTGAAGCACCTATATATTGTACACACCAACCTATGCAAGGGAGGAGGACAACTGGAATGGCCACCACTGCTACTAACGTTCCTCAAAAGAGAGCCTTTGTATTTGAAACATTGGGTTGTTTTAAGGCGTCAGTCATGAAAAGAATCGTCAATAGGCAGAAAGTTTTAGTCATATCTATGAATGTGACTACTTTGTCAGTTGAATCTTTCGCACTAGGAAGGCATAAAGAAACAATTGAGCGTGAGAGCCAAATGAATCTTTCGATTCATGTTATGCTGAAGTCTCCTACTCTAGAGAAAAATTGAGTGGAAGGCAAAGAAGGAGAAGAAATGTGTTGACTGTGCTCAGCAGCTGCTGTCTAAATCACTAGCCATGCGATTAGACTTGATACCATGAGCGAGTATTCTCACTCACAATGAGTAATCTTTTTGGGCTCAATAACAGTCAGCTCCAACTCTTCAAAAGAGACAACCTAAAACTCTATCTGCTCAAGTACATAGAGTCCTAAAGGTTGTCAAGGAAAAAGGCCTTATGAAGAAAAGGTATTAGAGGCAAATAATCAAAGAAACCAATAATATTCTACTGCAGAAGTGTGGGCTCCAAAAATTCACCATTAAATGAAAAGAGTAGTTTAAAAGTGTCGGTATAATTTTCAGAAGATAGATGAGATAGTAGATAAGACATTACCCTGAGATTTCAACCTCATTTGCTGAGGACTTTAGATACAGTTTCAGGTTTCCTATAGGCGCAAGCCCTTATAGTTAATTACCCCTCCCAATAAGTGAGAGAGAACTTTCGATTAAGGGTTGTCATTAGATCTCTGAATGCGTAGCATATAGTAGCAGCATGTAGAGTTTCAAAATTTGAGATATGAAATTCATCATTTTAGCTTAAATCGAATGGTTGGGGGAATGATGATGTGATCTAGATCCCCCATCCGTCATCCAGGCGTAGTTACTTAGTCGAGGAGGTAGTAACCCAACTTGTAAGGATCCCCATTACATGGGTTACGTCATCCAAGAAATTCTTGTAGACTGGGGTGGTGTTTATGAGACAATCTTAAGTCTACCCCGTGAAGTCTATTTACCCTATCAAGTATACCATATGATTCACAACTCAAAGCGAGCCATTTAGAACATAAACTGATCGTGTAATATAATGGAGTCTGTGGCCAAACCACCGATCAAAGAACTCGGTCATAAGCCTTCATCACGTAGCTCTTAGCCAAAGCGAAGTTAGAGGACACGGGACACATTCTTATTGGCATGAGATTGATTGAGAGTGAATAAAGTAGAACACTTGATTTGACATTGGCTCATTTGTGAGCTAGAGTTTTCTTAATTTGTCACCCCCGATAAATAGTTGTGAAATGTGGATAGATTGAGTTTGGTTTAAGTTTTTAGTGATAGAATTTCATTTGAGCATATTTAGATTGATATTTAGAAATTTATTAATTAGAATATGTTTAAGAGTTTTAGATCTTGTTAACTCTGTTTAGCTGCTAATAGAGGATTATATCTACTGTCACCTGACATAATCAATTTCTTAGATATTTCACTGATTTGAAACTCTTATTATAGGTTTCTAACTTTTGTTATCCTGGACCCAGTCCTAAGACTAAACCGAGAAGGAACTTTAGATTGATATTTTATTTGAGTTGAAAAATTAATTAGTTTGAATACATTTAAGAGCTTTAGATCCTGTCAACTATGTTTAACTGCCAATAAAGGATTAGATCTACTATCACCTGACATAATCAGTTTCTTAGATATTTCATTAATTTGAAACTCTTATTATAATTTTTTTAGGTTTTGTTAACTAGGACCCTAGATTAAACTGCAGCAATCCGCGACACTTGAATTTCAAGATTGATAGTGCACATGCAGGTGTATAGTGATTTTCGGTAATTTGTGTTTGAATTATGATATTAACTTCAAAATTTTCACTTTTTTTATTCCAATATAGCTTGTGTAGCCATTTTAGACATTAAAATTTGTACTTGAAATCTCTATGTCCGAGCATATGTAGGTGGTTATAGCTTTAGCTAATTTCACCTAATTAATGAAATCATTGATTTTGAAAATCATAATTAGAATGAAATTTTATAATTTTTTTATTGAAAGAAGTCCTATTATTTTATAGATTTTGATTTAGTATTGCCTTTTATCTGCTTGTACAAAGGGTTGTAGATTCGGTGGCGAAGAAGGCATTTTGAGCGATAGGTTCAAAGGATAATTTAATTTGTCATTTTAAGAAGAAGATTTACTCCTCAAAGTAATTCTCATTTTTCCCCTCTTTTACTCAAATTTGATTTCCTCCTCTTTTATTCAAGTTTGATTTCCCTCTTTTATTCAAATTTGATTTCCCCCTCTGTTATTCAAATTTGATTCCTCCTTTTTTACTCAAGTTTGATTTCCTTCTTTTATTCAAATTTGATTTTCCCCTCTTTTATTCAAATTTGATTTCCTCCTTTTTTTACTCAAGTTTGATTTCCTCCACTTTTACTCAAGTTTGATTTCCCTCTTTTACTCAAATTTGATTTCCCCCTCTTTTATTCAAATTTGATTTCCCCCTCTTTTATTCAAATTTGATTTCTCCCTCTTTTATTCAAATTTGATTTCCTACTTTTATTCAAATTTGATTTCCCCCTCTTTTATTCAAATTTATTCATTCATTACTTCTTTTAATTTTTATAAATAAGGCGAAGGGGAGTCTCCTATTTTATTCTATTTGTTTGAAGGGTTGGCGTTAGGACATTGGAAAGGGAGTGGTTAGGAACTTCAGCAGGCTTTCAATTCTACTCAGATAAATTTTGTAAGTGCTTTTCAACATCCTTTTATTTTATTTTACTTTTATGTTCGTTGTATATCATTTTATCTTCCCTCTAATTTTTTCTAAGTTAAAAGATTTGACACAATTTGGTGATCCTGTCATCCCTGTGGGATGCATCAGTGTGTTTTATTTTCGGTACACTTATTGAGCATAGAGAGTAGTGTATTATGACACCGTAGCCAGTTTACATCTCATCGCGCCCTGTTGAGCATGATGAGGTCTTTAAACCTGAAAGAAAATATACAATGCAATATATATTACTCCCCCTTTTTTTCTAAGTCTGGCAATTAAAAAAAATTTCATCAGTATTTCGTCAAGGGGGGGCGCCATCTAACAAGTGGTGGCTTACTCGGTACGCCCTATTGAGCGTAGTGAGTGGTGTCTTGTGACACCACTATTTATTTTTCATCTCGTTCCATTGAGCCTGGAGGTATTAAACCCTGAAGAAAAATACAAGTGTATATATATATATATATATATATACACATACATACATTCACATTTACAAATCCCACATGTTCTAATGAATTTTTCGGTGCGCTACAAGGCTAGGTGAAGAAGCGAGTTTAGGTAGGTAATTAGGAATGTAAGGCAAGGAGTCGACCCAAAAGAAAAGAATTTTCTGTTGACGATGTTCTTCCTAGTTCTTGGTGAGGCTGAACAACATCTAAAGCGAGGGGTGCGACACCAAAAATTGAAGGAAGAATTCGTCGATTGATGATGTTCTTCCCATTTTGTGGAGAAAAACAGATGACTAAAGCGAGGGTGTGAATCGAAGGAAGAATTTTATTGATGTTCTTCCCAATTTGTAACAATGAAAATGACAAAATTTGGATAGTTCTTGAGCTTGCGAAGGATTACCTGAAGCAGACCATATTTGTTGGCTAGGTTGCTGAGAATAGCCAATTCAGTTTGAAGGGCTGGTCAGTGAGCCAGGACGGAGGCGGCGTGATGGGCGGAAGAGTGCTACAGGTGGGCGAGAGGTTTGTCTTGTGGAAGCGAGGCTCGTCACCGATGCTCTGCAGACGACATCTGGAATAAACCTTGTAGAGAGGTATTAGAATCACCGTTGGCGGGTCCCAGAAAGCAAGGAATGGTAAAGCCTTGACGAGTCTGGGAAGTGGTGAGCGTCGCAGCGCGGCGGGCAGCGTCTTGTGAGATATTACCGGCAAGCCAGCGGTTCGGTTGATGGGTCCACAGAATGCAGTCGGTGGCGTCTGGATCAAGATCAGACTGAAGTTAGAGATCTACAGTCGCACGTCTTGCCAGTGAGTAAAGCGAGCAGCAGTCCTGACAAGATAAATGCTTTCTTTGCAGGCGATGTGATTAGCTTGCTCATGCAAATGAATCATTTTGAAATTTGGATGGGCTGCAGTGGAACATCTGAAGGAAAATCTGACTAAGTGGAAGCGAGCTGGAAGGAAGCGGCCCTAATTCTGGAGTTTGGGTAAAGCGGAAGCGAAGCGTGGGTCGATTAGTGAATCAGGCGTAAGCGTGTGTCTTAAACGGGAAAAAATTGTGAGTAGGTGAGATCTGGAAAAATGGGTGATGAAGTGTGAAGGGCCTACATCCTTTTTCTTTCTTTATGATGGAGAAAGAGGAGAAACCGATTTGGAATGAGGAGAGTGGGTGAGAATAGAGGAGTGAGGAAGAATGAGGGAAAATGGAAAGCGCCAATAAAATAGAGGGAGAGGTGGTTTTTCAATTTTTAATTCTATTTGAAAAGCGAAAATAGGAAACAGTTCTTTATGTGAGCAATTTAATATTTTAAATAAATTTTGAATTTATTAAACGGTTTAAATGTGGATTTTATGCCAGTAAATGTACATAGTCAATATATATATATTAACTTAGGATAATTCCATTGTTCTAAACGCAATGGTGGTCCGTTTCATGATCGGAGGCCATTTGGTTTGAGTCGATGCCAAATTGAATCAATTTCAACTCAAAATGCGCATCACCGCTTTCGACCACTCGATTTTCGCATTGACTTTTTTGAATTGAGTGTGAATAGTCTCACTTGATAGATTTCAACATTTCTAAGCCAATGGCATGATCCATTTCATGAACAGAGGTCTTTGATCCTTGTCGGTGCCTCTTAATCTTGATATGCATGCAGGAGCGTTGATGACTCGAGCGCTTGTTCAGTTGCTCATCAAGTCATATAATATTTATATCCTGGCTAATTTTGATGTTCTGAACTCGATGGTGAAGTCCATTCATCGATCGGAGATCATTTGAGTTTATTTCGGCGACGTCCAGCATGTTTCAGCCTCGATTTGCATGCTGTCACTTCAAATCACTCATCATTTGCACAAACTCATCCGAATTGAGCATAGATAGTCTCATTCAATATATTTTGACATTTTGAAGCTAACAAGATAATTAATTTTATGAACGGAGGTCATTTGGTCCTCGTCACAGCTTCCCAACTTCAATATGCATGTTGGCACATTCATAGCTCGAGCGCTTAATCGATTGATCATTAGATTTTGCAATATCTATAGTCTGATCAATTTTGATGTTCTAAACATGACGGGGAAGTCCATTTATCGATCAAAGGTCATTTCGATCATTTTAGTGACATCCAATACATTTTTAGCCTCGATTTATGCACTATCGCTTCTGAAGTCTGTCAAACTAAACTTGCGAGCTTGACTTTGACCTTGTGGCACACATATGGAGGTCAACAACTGCCACCCAACAAATATGATTCACACATGAAGCGAGTCATGTTTGTTGGAAACTGGTTGACCTTTTAGTTCTCTTCTTCTTCCTTTTTACTCCTTTCTATCTTTCTTCTCTTTTCTTCCCTATTTTTTTTGCGTCTTGAGAACTAGTGGACATACTTGATTACATTGTTATTTAAATTTTATGTAACATTTTTTTTATCACTTGGCAGGAGAATGTTCGGTTGGAGGAGATCCGATGATCTGTCACTTGACAAGCCTAGCGAGGAGGCTATTTGGTCAAAGATTAACGGACATGATCCTCATGGGGATGTCAATATCTGAGATAGGATTGAGCAGCACACTGACATGCTATGAGGATGTGATCTTTACCAAGACTTCTTTGCATGCTCTTCCTTACTCCTTGATTGTGCTTCAAATTCATTTATTTTTGAGGATCTTGCCGATCGGGTAACTACCCTTAAGTTGAAGTGCGGTGACTACAATCCTTTGTACTACATAGTAGCGCAGGTTAGTTCCATATATTATCTTCTGACGCCGACCTTGAGCCAGAGCCAGACTCTTGAGCCACCGTCAGTTACAGCCATGCTCGCTAGATCTGCTTCAGGATTCTTCTATTGGCAGGATTCCTACTCTTCCCCATGGATATGTCACATGGGCTAGGTATATTCTACAAGTTCATAAAGATACTTTACGGACAACCGACATTTATGAGGCAGTATATGCATCTTTATTTGACTTTGGTGGTATGCCTTCTTCTTGGGCTCGTGGAGTAGTAGAGTTATGGGATCATGATAGTAACACTTGTTGGATGGGCCCGGAGGAATTGATAGTCACACTTTTGGATTTATAGGTCGTGTTGAGTCTTCCCGTATTTGTTTATCGCTTCTGAGGTGTGTTCCACGATGGAGTTATTTCAGTGCGACCCTCAGATAATTGTGATCGGCGAGGTAGGCTATGCCTTCTATTTATTCACGGACCACTATCACCGGACAGGGTCTCAGGCATTATATGATCACGAGTCACTTGAGTACATGGATCGAGCTTCTTGCAGATTATGCTCTGTCGAGGAGGTCTTTGCATGACCCTTTTCAATTGGGTGTGTCTAGTTACTTATCGAGGAGGCTGAGCCTTTACCGGGAGTGACTTCTCACTTGGATTGAGCGAGGATCTATTCTTGGCCAATTTTATAGAGACATGGCTCTGCATTTTTGTGCTCCCCATTATAGAGGGCTTAGTTCACCCAGGCACTTTGTTAGTAGCAAGCAGGGTCTCTCAAGGTGAGTGAGTTTCTCTTGCCCAGATTGGCGACTTTATAGATATTGGGGTGATTTCTGCGGTTCTCTGCGATGAGATATGATGCTACCTTGGGAGTACTTATATGCTTGGGTTCAACTCCATGTACATGGCCTTTGCTTGTTTGAGTATCAACATTCTTTTAGTGAGGTATCCTACTGATCTTATTATATAGAGCATCATCTACTTTGGAGATGGAAAGGATTTACATGCTCTTTTTTGCTCCTCGTTTGGTCAAAGATCAATTTTGTTGGTTCATCAGCTGGATATATCCAACCTACCCTCTGACGCGATAGGGATTGATCTCATTGATAGTCTTGATGAGAATGATAGATATTCCTTTCTTCATGGTGTGGACACTAAAATAGTGTACCTTTTGATTATCGGGATAGTTATGTTATCGATTTGGGCAGTCAGTTGTTATAGAGGGCTATCAGCCTAACAAAGTTGCATGACAGTTTGGTTTCTTCCAGTCGACTGCTCACGATGGCAGACCACTCATCCCTAGTGTAGTGGATTTTAGGAGGATCAGGATGATTCCCCTTAAGGCATTACTTTCTTTGCCCATTTATTTAAATTCTTGGCAAGCTTGGTGCTCATTTTTGGATAGCTTCTCCACATAGTCGCACGGGGTTTAGTTATACTTATCTCACCTAGGTACGGCTATCTTTTGGCCCTTTCCTATAGCGTGGTTCCCAGAGATATGAACCCAGGATGAGGTCGTTGGGCCTTCCTCAAGATCAGAGGATCCACCATCAATTACCATTAGCAGGAGATTATAACGCTAGGGGTATAATCACTATTCTCCTCTCTTTCAATACTTTTGGGCTTTTTCAAAATATGTTTATTGCGTCTGATACACTAATCTAATTCTTGATAGATACACCAGTTGGTGAGCAGGTTAGGGCTAAGGATACCACTTCTCATGGCAGAGTTAGAGCTAGGGATTCCACCCGTAGCTACATTGATGTTTCTTCACCGGCTCGCAGACATAGGTGTAGCCAACCACGAGCCATCTTTGGTTTCAATTGATTATTCCATGGGTGCCTACCCGACCATTTATGACTTAAGTGCCAGTGTCGGCGACTAAGATTATTGAGGATTGGAGTTGGGTACACATGGACCTTTGATACTACCACTTCCGATTTTATTATCCTTATGTGGAGCCACCTTTCCCTACTGATCCTGACTCTGCCCACTACCTTGGGGAGACTTCTGAGGTGAGAGACCTCATGCCTAGTGAGGCTTCTGTTGAGCCAGCATATAGCCATGGAGTTTACCAGATAGTGAGAGTCCCCGAGTGTTATATCGCTTACGATACTCCAGTTCAGTCAGATTCATCATATTCCAGTACTTTCTCCCTCTCTTTATTTATTTATAACTTCACTTCTTTATATCTACATCATGTTGACTGTTTGCATTTGTTTCCTGTAGTGCCTGATGTAGGTTATGAGTCTGAGATCTATCATCGACATTCCTATAGGCTGAATCCACATGATAGGAGCATGCAGGATTGTGGCTTGGTGTTTTTGAAGGACGTGGTTTCTCGAATTGCCTTGGATTCACCAGAGTCACTAGACAGCTTAACGTCTTATACGAAAACCATTTTGGACCTTTTAACTTATACTGGCTTGGAGGAATCTTTACTGACAGAGCTTCAGGAGCAGGCCAAGCTTCATAGGGAGGCGGCTGACTTAGCATATGTTGAGTTTGAAGAGAGTGCCGAGGCTCTTTGGCGTGACCATCAGAGTTCAATAGATGCTTCTTAGAGATAGCAGTTATTTGCTCAGGAGCGCAAGTTGAGCGGGGATAGAAGAGCTCAATATAGAAGCGGGGGCGCGTTATCGACTATGTCTCCGTGCTATGGTAGATACTGAGGCTTCTTTGATTAGAGCTACTGATGCTTTACAATTGGCTAAGGATGAGCAACCATCTTTAGCAGCTTATTTAGCATAGCTTCAGGAGTTACAGTCTAGGCTCCCATGATGTACTTTACTTTTCTCTCCTTCTTCTTTTTTTATTAGTCATGTATCATCTATCCTTTTATTGTACTTGTGGAATTTAGCATTCCTCTGTTACTTCTGCACTTTTGTACTTTTGTGGATTTCATTAGAAGATCAGCTTTGATTTATGCTATGGGCTTAACTTGTATGCTTTGTGCATTGGTTTTGTTTATGTGCTGGCTACGAAACTTGGATCATTTCAGCTTTGAACCATTTACTTTCTACTTCAATGTTTTTATCGAAGGTCTCTTTCTTTTATGTCATTGTGGATTTGAGCCTCCTCTGACCTTGGCTTCATGCTTGGTTAGGTTTAATGGAGGAATTGGTTTGCTTATTTTGTTAAAAGACTCCACTGAGGAATTGGTTTATCCGTGCTTGATCAGATTGAAATTCCTTCTGTCCTAGCTTTAAGCTTGACGAACTTGATGAAGGACTGACCTGATTTGTCTCTATTGACTGTCAGGAAGTGTATGCACTCCATGAATCATATGTTTGCTGCTTTGACAAATTTGTTGAAGGATACATATAGATGACCCAGCCTTTCGGCTTACATAGGGTCAATATTGAGTTATTAGTCTAGCAACGTGTGCTTTAATAGACGGAATAACTACAAAATTCTTTTAGTTCAACCGTTGGCTTTGTTTGAACTATGGAATTGCTTCCTCAGTCCTGTGCTTTGTGCTTTGACGAATTTGATGAGGAGATAGGCGTTGATCTGTGTTTTGAGCTTGATCAGATCATTTGAGAATATATTAAAATATCACCTTGCAGGTAATATATAGATTGATTTGAGGTAGCAATTGAGCATTTCTCGGTGCCTTGATCTATCGATCAAGTAGAGAGATCTCTTGGATCTTGGTTGCTTGTAATCACTAAGCTGGATCTAGTTTAAGATTGAATAACTATTGTCATTAGACTGACGAGCAGGAGCTCTTTCACTGCGACCTTTTCTTGCGGCTTGTTGAGTGAGGAGAGCGTCAGCAACTCGACCATATTTGGGCTTATTGAGTTTGCCCTTTAGAACTTACTCGAGTCTTCGACTTGGGCTATAGTGGGTTGGTGGTTTTTTTCATCAGATTGACGAACGGGGGATCTTTCATTGCATTATTTTCTTGAGGCTTGTTGAGTGAGGAGAGCGTCAGCAACTCAGCCATTTGTGGGCTTGTTGAGTCCGACCTTTAGAACCTATTCGTGTCCTAGACTTTAGGATGTAGAGGTTGATGTTTCTCCAACTTAATTGATTGAAGCTTTTGAAATCGGGAGTTCTTTTGACTTGATCTCCAGCATTTGGCAAATCTGGGAGATAAATTTCTTGACATTTAGGGTTGTGTTTTCATGTGTAAAAATAGGTTCTTTTTGTTCCTGCAAGACTATGCAACTTAACAATGATAATTATAGGTATATTTAGGGATTTCAATGTAAAGCTCAATGTCAACCTGAATCAGAATATATTTGAGGATCTCGTCTTATGGCACGATGTTGACTCAAATAGACTTAATATAAATTAAATAAAGCCCCTATCTTGCAAGGGGAATTCTAAAGTATATTCAAGAGAATTTTTTAAGATGAAAATATACAAATACATCCATATATGAATTGATGTATATAAAGATTTTAATAACATTGATTTCATCGTATATAAAATCTAAAATACTTGTGTAATAGGGAATTTTCACGAAAAGTTTTTCATCTAGAGTATGTTTATTTAGGGATCTCGGCATGAAGCACGATGTCAACCTAAATAGATATAATAAAAAAATACCCCTGCCTTGCATGGGGATTTCTACTGTACCTTGGGAATATATTTGTCATGTATAATACTTTTTCAGGTAACGACCGTTGATTGGCAGCATTGGTCTTTTACCCTTTTGGTTGATGAGTTGGTATGACCGTCCTTAATACACTTTTTCAATGACAAAAGGGCCTTCCCAATTAGGCTCAAATTTTTCATAAAATTTTTGATTGGGAATAATTAGTCTTCTCAGCACCAGAACCAATTCTCCTTTTTAAAATGTTCGAGGTCGCATCGTATGGTAAAAAGCCCTGGACATCTTTGCTCGATAAACTTCCAGATTTTGATGAGCTTGCAGTCTAACTTCATCAAGCGTGAGTTCCTCCATTCTTAGGCGAGCATTTTGATCTTCTTAATTGTATTGAATGGCTACTCGAAGTGAAGGCAACTCCGGCGGAAGCGCTTTAGTTCCAAATACCAATGAATAGGGGTGGCTTTAGTCAACATCTAGGTAGTTGATACCAGAGCCTCTACTAGCTTGGTATGCCATTCTCTTTTTTATGGTGAGAATCTTCTTGAGCGGTTTGACTAATGTCTTATTGAAGGCCTCCAGAAACCATTTTCTCTTGGATTGTATATTGAAGAATATCAATCAATTTTATGTCGATCGACAAATCTTTTAAATCTTTGCACTTTTAAAGGGTATATCAAAATTATTTGACACTCCAAATCTATAGACTATATTATGTGTGAAGAAGTTGATCACTCTCGTGATAACTTCTTTAAATGGGTAGCCTGACTTGAGAAATAATCAATCATTCTTGGAAGCGATGTTATGACGATGGATCGATTGGTCAATTACATCTGTACTCCAACATTTGAATGGTCAAGATGCTATTATTGGGTGTAATAGATTTGGAGGTTGATGAATGAGATTCTCATGTACTTGACACTCATGACACTTCTTAGTGTGATTAATAGTCTCTCACCATAGATGGGCAATAATAACCCATCCTTTTGATCTTTACTTCCATCTTGGGACCTGATTGATGTGCACCACAAAGTCCATCATTAACTTTGACTATCACTTTGCTAGCTTCATTTACACCTAGGCATCATAGTCACATTTGTTCATAGGATCTATAATATAAAGTATTGTTGATGAAAGCATAGTGTAGCATTCTCTTTTCGATTTGAGCTGCCAGTGATTTATTACTTGGTAATTTGCCTTCTTTAAAGTAGTCGATGAAGGCTTGCCTCCAATCATGTGACTCTTCTATAATAAAGGCTTCACATTGCTTTTCTAAGGCAATGTCATTCTTAACTCTTCTTGGTATAATTTCTTATTGATTTTGGGGAGTATGAGGAACAACCTGAGTCGCATCATGCTGTGTTAGATTTGGTAACCCCTCTACCTGTGGGGATTGATACTTTATCGGCTCTAGAACTCATCGAGTAAATATGCCAATCGTGACATAATCACCATTCATACTTGTCATTTCCTTAGCTAATTTTGCCAAGTAATCGACTTTACTATTCTCGAATCAGGAGACTCGAGTTAGTGTGATATTTGGTATCTACTTTATAAGCTCAAGAACTTGCTTGTGATAGAAAGCTAACTCAAGCTTATTGATTCTATAGATGCCAAGTACTTGATTTATAATAAGCTGAGAATCGTCAAAAATATTCAAGTTCTGAATACCTATGAAAATAGCTTCTTCCAAGCCTGCCACTAATGCTTCATATTCAGCTTCATTATTAGTTCTTGGCTTGGTCAATCCATATGATCATCTCATTATCCCTCCTTCTGGTGTTATGAAGATGATATCGATTCGCTCTTGCTCTTGGAAAAGTTAGATATTGGACTTATTTGATCGAAGAGGCTCCATCGAAGTACATTTCCCAAATTTGTGATTTTTCTCTTTCATGAATGAGCATAATTTGCTCATCACGTAAATCATCATTAAGAGAAGAGCCTGTAGGGATATGATGTGCAGCTAAAAAATCTGCTAAGTCTTGTCCCTTCACTGCTTTCTGCAGAATGTATGTGATATCAAATTACAAAAGCAATACTGCCCATCTTGCCAAGCGACCTGTCAACGCTGATCTTATCATTAAGTACTTCAATGGATCAATCCTTGAGATGAGTGTAATCTTGTGAGATAACATATAATGATGAAGCTTTTGGACTATAAAGATTAATGCTAAATAGTGCTTCTCTATCGGAGAGTATCTCATTTCTGCTCTAATCAGCTTTCGACTGATATAATAAAGAGCATTCTCTTTGCCTTCTTCATTGTGTTGTGCCAATAATGCTCAAAGGGACTCTTCTAATGCAACTGTGTATAGAATGAGAGGCTTCCTAGGAATAGGCGCTACTAGGATTGGTGGATTTAATAGGTAGCTTTTATGCTATTGAAGGCTTCTTGGGACTCCTTGTCTTATTTGAATGGAGCATCCTTCTTAACCTTGCAAATGGTTGACCGATCAAGTTTGATATGAATCGATGGATGAGTGCGAGTTGTCCTTGTAAAGAATGAAGCTGATGCAAACTCTTAAGTGGAGGCATCTCCATGATTGCCTTGATTTTAGCAGGATCAATTTTAATACTTCTGTGATGTACAATGTACCCCATGAATTTTTTGGAGATACCCCAAATGCACATTTTAGAGGATTCATCTTGAGATCATATTTTTCAATTCTCTCCAATACAATTCTCAAGTCTTCGAAGTGGTTTTCATGGTTTAGGCTCTTCACCACCAAATCGTCAACATAACATTCCACCTTTTGATGAATCAACTCATCAAAAATACGTGTCATGGCTCTTTGGTATGTAGCTCCAGCATTTTTCAAGCCAAAGGGCATGACTGTGTAGCAATAGATGCCAATAGGTGTTCTGAACGATGTATATTTTTCATCTTTAGGTGCCATTTTGATTTGGTTGTATCCAGATAATCCATCCATGAATGAGAACATGTCATAGTTGAAAGTGTTGTCCACCAATAGTTCTGATATTGGAAGTGGAAAGTCATCTTTTGGGCACGCCTAATTTAGGTCTCGAAAGTCAATGCAGAGACGGATTTGACCATTCTTCTTTCTAACTGGGATAATATTGGCTATCTAATCTATATACTTCTCCTCTAAGATGAAGCCAGCTTTGATTAGCTTCTTAGTTTCTACAATCACCTGTTCTTTAATCTCCAATCTCATTCACCTAGGAGCTTGCTTTAAAGTTGCATGGTTTAATAGCTAGTTTATGAGCTACATCGGGGATAAGCACGGCATTTGAAATATGTCCAGCAAATCCACAATTCACAAAGTAATATTTTTAGGTCTTTAACTTTATCATCAAGTAGAAGGGCATTGACGAAAGTTGGATGGGGATCATCTCAACTCCTAGGATGACTTCTTTAAGTTCATCCATAGTAGCTATTTGTCCACCATCTTCAAGTTCTTCAGGTGCGGGCTTGGCTTCTACTTATTCAACATTTTTAGGAAGAATTTCATGGGAATTATCTTCTTCATTACTAAGAGTTTCTATCTCAGCTTCTATTATATTATAATAGGCTCTATCTTGATGAGATTTGGATGAACCCCAGACCTTTAGTGATAAACTTATCACTTCTCCGCGATGCTTGAGGACTTCTTTGATTCCACATCTTGTTAAATATTTGAGTCTTATGTTTAGTAGTTCCAATATGAACCCCAAGCTTATGTATCAATCTTCGCAACTTCTGCGGATAGTATATTGGTATTCTTGTTGGCACTATCTCATTGGAATTTTCATGTTGAGTAGGTAGTTCAAAACTGTAAGGCTGAGACTCTTCAGATTTGTAAAATAGAATCCCTGTTCTGTCACTCTCACTCAACAGTGGCACATAGAATGTTATTAATTCTTCAATATTATGAACCTCAAGTGGAGTGATTTCTTCGAAGCACTGTTGAGGGACGGGTATAATTTTGAGTGAGTCATCGACCCAAATGAGCTATCCTCTTGATAAACCATCTATTTTCATAAGTAGATTCAAAATCATAGTCTAAATTAGAATCACTTATTTCATACTCTGCTTTTCTTGAGAGCTTATAAGTCCCTTTAGGTTTGACAGGAATATCTTCTTCTTCTTCTTCTGTGTCACTCCCCAAATGAGAAACTAATTTTCCTAACTTAGGTACGGAATTAGGTGCTTTAGGGAGAGTCGGCATTACCTTCTTTCTTCCTCCTTACTTCTGCTCTTTCATTTTATGAAATTTCTCTTTAATTATTGAAGTGGATGTTACTGCTTCAAGAGGCTTTGTTGGCTTAGGCTCTTTGAGGATGAAGTACTTTGCATCTTCATAGATTTTTGCTTCATTGATGGAGAATGGTTGTAGGTTCGAGAATTGAATTCTTCTCCATCTTTCGATACTTCATACATTGATGCATAGTTGATGGGACCATGCCATACTCATGCAGCCACGGCCGCCCAAGAGAGCTCTAAATGATGTATCGGCATCAATTATATGAAACTTGGCTTCTATATATAAATCTTTGAACTTGAGCGAGAGAATAAAAGAACCCAAAGTTTTTTGCCCTTTCTCATTGAATCCATAAACCATCAATTTATCTCTCCCAAGATGTTAGATATCGAGTGATAATCCTCTCAATACATTTAGACTCATGAGATTGATAGAAGAACCTAGATCAATCAATATTCAGTTGATCGAGATGTCGTCACTCTCTGGAGTGACATATAGAGGATGGTTATGATCTGTTGTTCCCACCATAAGATCCTCTTCAAAAAATGTGATGACTGAGAGATCATGAATTTGCAATCCTTCGGTCATGCATTTCTCAACAAAGTAAGCTTCATAACTCTTCGGATCTTTGAGAGCTTGTATCAAAGTTTCTCAGAGATCTTTTGACATCAAGAGAGCCTCGTACACACTCAGTTGTGCAAGGATCTTTCTCAAATATAATAGAATATTATAATCTATTTTCTCACTCGATTTAGGCTTTTCTCTAAGATTTCTGGGAATGATATCTTCATTGACTTCAATTTGTTTGCCTTTATATTTATTTGCATTTCCCTTCTTTGATGAAGGTGGTAAGACTTTACCACTTCTCAACTAAACTTGAATAACTTTGTCTCACTCAGATTCTTCAAAAGAGGTAGTTTCTTTAAGTTCCCTTCTTATCCTGGAAGGTTGGCCAAAAGGGCTAGACTCATTTTTCAACATCATACATTTCATATGTGATGATATCGATGAGTCTGACTCTTCTCCATCGAGAAAACATTGATCTTCATTTGAACTGTTATTGTCTTATTGAGTCATTAAATAAAATTAAGACACTAGCTTCTCAGGCTCTTCTTATTTTTCTGATAAAAATTTTGACGGGTTGGTCGAGTTTGTCTGACTATCCTTGTCATCTTGGAGTAACTGATGTTGAAGAATATCTAACATCACATAGATGATTCAACATGTCTCTACCAGACAAGGCTCACCATTATCTTCTTCATTTGATTCAACAATGCGAAGTTTAGGCATGAAGTCTGCAAGCCTAAATGGTTGTCTTACCGACTGGTGATACTCCTCTAGATTGTTAATGATCTTTTGAGTTGTAGTTCTCTTCTTGATCTTCTTTTCTTAGCGACTTCTTTCATTTATGGGGCTTATTTGGTTGACTTCTCATCTTTGTGCAGTAGCCTTATCAGAATGCCATTGAAAAGCCCAAATACTTAGTTTAGGCATCTCTCTTAAGTCTAATATAAGTTCAAACAGTGATTTTCACTTAACACTGGGGATGTCTTTTAGCTATTTTAGCATCTTCACGCTATTTTTGGAAACTATTGTTTGCCATTTTTTAGTATGAACTGCTTTCTCCTTCTATTTGTCTTTGATGGATGATACAAAAGAGGACGTAACCATCTTAGTAGACTCTCTTTTAGGGTTGACTAGAACACTGCCAGATAGTGTAAATTCACCTCGTTGATATTTCCTTTCTAGCCAATATTTGAAGACATAGCAATCTTTGATAGGATGACTGATCATCCGATGATAGGGACAATAATTTGGATTACAGACTTGATCAGCTTCTTTAGGCTTTTGGATTTCTAGTAACTGTAAACCAGCTTTGATTGCTTTCCAAAATAATTTAGCCACACTGTTCTTTCTGAAGGAATATTCTTTGTTCATCTTTTCTTTAAGAGATGGTCGCATTCGCTCATCATTTCTTATTGCTTGTTTTGGATGCTCCCCACCACTTGGAAAGGTCTGAGGTTTGTCATTACCTCCTAATACCAATTTTGGTTGTGGATTAGAATAAACATGCTTTTTATCTTTATCATCATTATACATTGGTTGCTTTTCTTTATCCACATTATATATCACCGCTTTTCACCATTTGAGCTATAAGAAGTGGCGTGAGTTTCATTTCTTCTTGAGTTTGAAGGTTTGTTTCTCTTTGCTTTATCTGCATAGACTTCAGACTTAGGGCGATTCAACTTTCAAATTTAGCCACCCTATCGAGCAAGTCTTGGAATATTGCAATTGACGCCAAGCACAAAAATGGTGTCATTTTATCATCCATATTGCCCATTAGCAATTGGATTGCATGTTCTTCTTCCAATTATTGCTCGTACTTCATACTTAGGTTGCGCCAACGACTTATGAATTTCATCACTGACTCATCTTTCCTTCTTTTCAATAAGGCAAGGTCGATTGTGATTCTCTCAGTTGCACTGGCAAACATTTTCACAAATATGGTCTCCAATTCAATAAATATTTTAACTGAATCATTTGGAAATTCTACCTACCATTTGAAAGCGGCTGAGATTAAGATATTGACAAATTGATGAAAATGCAGTGCATCGTTCCCTTCTGTGTTATCATAAGTAGCCTTAAATTAGGTCAAATGTTACTTTGGATTACCAAGCTCGCTGAAAGTATTGAATTTTGGCACCGAATAACTTTTCAGGTACGACACTTGATCATATTCAGCTGGTAAGGGAGACCCTTACTCACAAGCTTTTCAGCCTGCTCTAAGGCTTTGACTGCCTTTATCTTTTCATTGATTATCATTTCCAGTTGAGTAGTTGCTACAGTTTCCGGTGTGCTAGCCAGATTTTGAATTGTCAGCTGGATAAGTGTTTGGTTAACTTCATCTTTCGTTTCATGTGTAGCATGTATTGTAGGAGCTTGAGGTAGCACAGTGACTAGTGGTACATAAGTTGTATGATTAGCTGCCTATTGATTAGCAGACAAAATAGGTGCTGCACTTAATGTGATATTCTTCTACAATAACTCCATCATGATGTTCATTTGTACCATCATATCATTCATTTTGGTACCAAGCTGTGCAATCTCTTTGTCATTGACTTTCATTTGACATTGCATTACTTTGCTCTTTAGCTAACGCCATGGCATCAATCAGTACAGGCTCTTCTGCTTCTTCTATTTCTTATTGTTATTCTGCTTCTTGCTTATTTCTAGGGGAGAGCTTGACTACCCTTCTCCTTGTGCGTTTGCAGAGATAGTTTTTGTTAGGGCTGTACGATGATGCGGATTATAAAAGCGTATACCAGACTGATCATTTTCTGGCTCAACCATATAGACAGCTTCGACACTCATGATTTCTTTGTCATTCTGATCTTCTTCTTCTTCATCTTCAGCAAAGATCAAGAATCCAATATGTATTTTCTTCTGTGAAGACTCTTCTTCATAAGCATCAAATTTAGGTTCAGATTCCTTAGATTCGCATTGCTATTGATGGTGCTGAGCGGAGAGTTCATCTATATCTCTGACAATATAGATGACTTCTATTTACATAGATTCTTCTTCATTATTTTCTTCCTGCACTAGAATTTTTATTGATGTTTCCAATGGATCTCTGGTTCAATGTGCGGAACAACGACCTCTTTTATTAAAGGACCATGATCAACGTCAACCTTCTCTTGTAGGGGTGAAACTGATACGCGATGGGATCCCCTAGAGGATTCTCCAGGGTGTCGACCATCATATCGTTCATCATTGATACCCCTTCTTTTAGGTATCCACTTCTGATGAGTTGATTTTCATGCAGATTTTTGAGTATATGTATCAGATGTCACACCCCTTCTATTACTCAAAGTTTTATTATGAGGCTTTGGCCTCCATATTTGCTTACCCTTTTGCTGGGACTTTTCGACAATGGATTCTTGGGCAGGAGGTCCAAGTGTCATGCTCCGATGCTCACCATGCGGCGTGCATCGCTTGGCCGTTACGAAGAGAGAAATTTTCTTGGTGGCGCTTCAGTATTTTCCCTCACCACAGGCCTTTGAAATCTTCTTTTCATTAGGCCACTATCCTTGGGTACTTTAAGAAGTTTATGTATCCTGGCAGACAGTGTTTTAGGTTATCTCCAATGTGGTGGTAGAGCTTGACACGGTTGGTTCTAGAAAGACTACTTTATTTTGCTAGTAGAGCTGTTCCTCTTTACCCACTTTCGATTATCAATGTTGTTGTGGGTAGGAATACACGCTTCTGATGGCAGTATTGCTTATTTGCTAGGTCGTTCAAAGAGGATATGCTGAGCTCTCAGTTTAGCATTTCCTTCTTCTCTGTCTTCTGGTTAATTTCCTTCCTGATGAGGAAGCTTCATGATCATGCTTTCTAGGTACCAGAGGTTTGGTAGGCACATCAAATGTACCATGAGGAATTAAGGACACAGTTTATCCCTTGACGATTCTTTTCATCATGGGAGCTTCAGATTGACCTAGCCTCTTGAAAACTAAAGTTCTTTGTTGGGAGAACTCCTTGACAGCGGTTGGCTGTTGAACTGGTTGGGGCACTTGGCTAGTAGGAGTTTCAGTAACTTGAGGCCTTCCAGTATGGCCTCGAACGAATGTATCCTGGGTGGGTACTTCAGGAGTTACAGCTATGATAGCCAAGAAATTCAAGCTACCAAATCGAATGGTATCCCCGACATCTTTAGTGTTGATGATGGTATTGGCTAGGTAGATGTTAACCACCTGCTGAGGAGGCGGTTTTGTAAATCCATTTCTGCAAAAGTGAGAGATGGGGATTAGTAATTAGCAATTATTATTTCACCTCATAATTTCAAGATACAGAGATACTACCGAACCAATAATGGTATAATAAAGATAAACTCTACGGAATGATTCATTCTATATAAAGGCTCATATTGAGTTTATTACACACGTAAATCATCATTTTTTATTTTCAATTTTCAAAAAAAAAATTTATTGCTACTATAGCACATATATGACTAGCCAAAGATGGAAACAGAATCCTGTCCCCAGTGGAGTCATCAGAAATCTGTGAGCTCCGAAAATTCTCCACCGACCTCTTTAATGAAAAGAGTGTTTTAAAAGTGTCAGTGTAATTTTCAGAAGGCAGATGAGATAGTAGATAAGACGCTACCTAGAGATTTCATCCTCATTTGGTGAGGACTTTAGATCTGGTTCCAAGTTTCTTATAGGCGTAAGCCCCTATAATTAATTACCCCTCCCAATAAGTGAGAGAGATCTTTCGATTAAGGCTAGTCATTAGGTCGCTTAATGCGTAGTGTATAGTAGTAACATGTAGAGTTTCAAAATTTGAGATATGAAATTCATCATTTTAGCTTAAATCGGATGGTTGGGGGAATGATGATGTGCCCGATCTAGATCCCATGGTTCCGTCATCCTGGTCAGTCGTAGTCCCTAGTCTACTTAGTCAAAGGAGGTAGTCGACCCAACCTGACAGAAGGATCCCCAGTGGCAACACATGGGTTACGTCATCCAAGAAATCCTTGTACACCTAGGGTTGTGTTTTTTTAAGGAGACAATCTTAAGTTTACTTTATCTGACAAAGGGTTATTTGTCCTATCAAGTATACCCTATGATTCACAACTCAAAGAGCAGAGCCATTGGGGAGCATACGGGCTACGATCGTGATCGTAATATAATAGAGTTGGACTGGCCAAACATCCGTCGAGAGAACTCTCGTAATCGCTTCATCATGGAGTTCTTGGCCAAACCGCAATCGAGAGGGCCACATCCTTACTGGCGTGAGATTGATTGAGAGTGAACATAGTAAAACACTTGATTTGACATTGGCTCCTTTATGAGCTAGAGTTTTCTTAATTTGTCACCCTCGATAAATAGTTATGAAAGGTGGATAGATTGAGTTTAATATAATTTCATTTGAGCAATTTTAGATTGATATTTAAAAATTGATTAATTAGAATATATTTTAGAGTTTTAGATCCTGTCAACTCTGTTTAGCTGCTAATAGAGGATTAAATCTACTATCACATGACATAATCAGTTTCTTAGATATTTTATTGATTTAAAATTTTTATTATAGGTTTTTAGGTTTTGTTAACTCAGACCTAGTCTTAAGACTAAACCAGGAAGTAACTTTAGATTGATATTTGATTTGAGTTGAAAAATTAATTAGTTTGAATACATTTAAGAGCTTTAGATCCTATCAACTCTGTTTAGCTGCCAACAGAGGATTAGATCTACTGTCACCTGACATAATCAGTTTCTTAAATATTTCACTGATTTGAAACTCTTATTATAGGTTTTTAGGTTTCGTTAACCCGGGCCCAATCCTAAGACTAAACCGGGAAGCAACCCGCGCAGCATCCTCAAACACTTGAATTTTAGCATTCAGCATAGTGTCGGGGCATATGCGGGTGTATAGTGATTTTGGCTAATTTTGTGTTTAAATTATGATATTAATTTCAGATTTTTTTTGATTTTTTTTATTCTAATATAGCTGCACCTTTTCAGACATTAAAATTTACACTTGAAATCTCTATATCCGAGCACATGCAGGTGCTTATAGCTTAGCTAATTTCACCTAATTAATAAGATCATTGATTTTGAAAATCATAATTAGAATGAAATTTTTTAATTTTTTTATTGAAAGAAGCCCTATTATTTTTGTAGATTTTGATTTAGTATTGCCTTCTATTTGCTTGTACAAAGGGTTGCAGATTCGGTGGCGAAGAAGGCGTTTTGAAGAGATAGGTTCAAAGGATAATTTAATTTGTCATTTTAAGAAGAAGATTTACTCCTCAAAGTAATTCTCATTTTTCCCCCTCTTTTACTCAAATTTGATTTTCTCCTCTTTTATTCAAGTTTGATTTCCCTCTTTTATTCAAATTTGATTTTCCCCTATTTTATTCAAATTTGATTTCCCCTTCTTTTATTCAAATTTGATTTCCTCCTCTTTTACTCAAGTTTTATTTCCCTCTTTTATTCAAATTTGATTTCCTTCTTTTATTCAAATTTGATTTCCCCCTCTTTTATTCAAATTTGATTTCCTCCTCTTTTACTCAAATTTGATTTCCTCCTCTTTTATTCAAATTTGATTTCCCCATCTTTTATTCAAATTTGACTTCCCCCTCTTTTATTCAAATTTAATTTCTCCCTCTTTTATTCAAATTTGATTTCCCCCTCTTTTATTCAAATTTGTTCATTCATTACTTCTTTCAATTTCTATAAATAAGGCCAAGAGAGTCTCCTATTTTATTCTATTTGTTTGAAGGGTTGGCGTTAGGACATTGGAAAGTGAGTGGTTAGGAACTTCAGCAAGCTTTTAATTCTACTCAGATAAATTTTGCAAGTGCTTTTCATCCTTCTTTTATTTTGTTTTACTTATATGTTCGTTGTATTCCATTTTATCTTCTCTATTTTTTTTAAGTTAAAAGATTTGACACAATTTCGGTAGCCTCCTGGCGTCATCCAGATCTGATGTTTTGGACTACTATGTATGCCTGTTGGTAATAGCAAGTGTCTTTCGACATGTCCATCCCATCGCACCCTGTTGAGCACGACGAGGTCTTTAAACCTAAAAGAAGACATACAATGCAATATATATTCCTCCCCCTTTTTCCCAAGTCTAGAAATTAAATGAAATTTTGGTAGCATTTCGTTTAGGGGGAGCGACATCTAACAAGTGGTGGCTTACTCGGTACGCCCTGTTGAGCATAGCGAGGTGTCTTGTGACACCACAGCTTATTTTTCATCTTGTTGTGCTCTGTTGAGCACAACGAGATCTTCAAACCTGCAAAAAAACACATACATATATATACATTCACATTCACAAATCCAACATGTTACGATTTTTTTTCGCTATGAAAGCGAAGAAACAAGTTTAGATGGTAATTGGAATGTAAAAGAGTGACTAAAATAGAAAGAAGAATTCGCTTGTTGACGATGTTCTTCTAGGTTTGCGCCGGAGCAGAAACAGAACGGCTAAAGCGAGGGGTGCGACACCAAAAATCGAAGGAAGAATTCACCTGTTGACAATGTTCTTCTCCGATTTGTGGCAAAGCAAAAATGGGATGACTAAGGAGAGGGGTGTGATGCCAAAAATCGAAGGAATATTTCTCCTGTTGATGATGTTCTTCCCCGATTTGTGTGCAGTGAAAATGGCAAAATTTATATAGGTTGCTGGCTTGCGAGAAGAATTGTGTAGAACGGGCCAGGTTTGTGGGCTAGATTGCACATACGGGTTCGGGTCAGTTTGAGGGCTGGTGCATCGGAACGGGCTGGGTGCTCAGGCGGGCCGAAAGTGGGCTACGGGTCGGGGAAGAGGTTTGCACTGTGGAAGCAGGCCCGGGTAGGGTGACGGGCCGGTGTTTTGCAGAATGGGCCATGCGAGCTTCAGTAGGAGAGGGATTGAACTGCGCGGGTCGGCAGGATTCTAGCTGAAACGGGATGGCAGGAGGTGTGGCGAGACGTGCGGGAGGCACGACGGAGCAGCGTGCGCGGATGCTGTCGGTAGCCAAGGCGGGTCGGGGTTGCAGGTCAGAGGAAGCGTGGGTCAGTCCGGCGTGCACGGGATCTTCAGGTCAGAGGTCGCAGGTCAGGTACGGGCACGAGCGGAGCAGGTCGCGACGCGCTGCGGAGGAGTGCCGGTCACGCGGGTCCGCAGCCATGGTTGCAGCGATTTTGGGTAGACGGTCAGGAAGGTAGAACGGGTCAGTTCATGGGATAAGGTGTGATGCACCGACAGGCAGGCAAAGGGCAGAAAATGAAAATGAATAATATGAGAGGGAGAATTACCTGTTCTTTTTCTTTCTTTCCAACAGGAGAGAGAGAGAGAGAGAGAGAGCAGAGAGAAACTGGAATTGGGAATGAGGGGAGAGTGGGTGAGAATGAGGAGAGAGAAGTGGGAAGAATGAGGGGAAAATGGGAAAACTGTGAGAAATGGAAAAATATAAGGGGAGTGATTTTTTCAATTTTTTTTAATTTTTTTTTTCAGAAAACTGAAAATAGGGGGAAACAATTGCTACGTGAGGGGCAATTTGGGAGCTTTTTTTAATAAATTTTGAATTTATTAAATGGTTTAAATGTGAATTTCGTAAGGGAAAATGTACATAGTCAATATATATATCGATTCAGGATAATTATTGTTCAACGCAATTCATTTCGATGGGCCATTTTGGTTCGGTGCCAAATTAAATCAATTTCAGCTCAAAATTTGCATCGCTGCTTTTGATCGCTTAATTTTTGCATAGAATTATCCGAATTGAGTGAAAATAGTTTTACTTGATAGATTTTGGTATTTCAAAGCCAATGATATGATCCATTTCATGAACGAAGGTCGTTTGATCCTTATCAATGACTCCTGATCACGATAGACACGTTGACAACTCAAGCGCTTGCTCGGTTGCTCATCAAGTCATGCAATATTTATATCCTAACCAATTTTGATGATTTGAACATGATGGCAAAGTCCGTTCATCGATCGGAGGTCATTTGAGTTGATTTTGGTGACGTCCAGCATATTTTAGTCTCGATTTACGTGTTGTCACTTCAAATCACTCGACATTTGCATAGACTAGTCCGAAATGAGTGTAGATTATCTCATTTGATATATTTTAATATTTTAAAGCTAGCAGCATAATCAATTTTATGAACGGAGGTCATTTGGTCCTCGTCCCAGCTTCCCAACTTTGATATATGTGTCGACACATTGCTAGCTTGAGCGCTTAATCGATTGATCATTAGATTTTACAATATCTATATTCTGATCAATTTTGACATTTTGAACGTGACGGCGAAGTCCACTTATCGATCAAAGGTCATTTTGATCATTTTTGGTGACATCCAATGTGTTTTATGCTTCGATTTAAGTACTGTTGCTTCTGAATTCTGTCGAACTAAACTTGCGGGCTTGACTTTAACTTTGTGGCACACATATGGAGGTCAACAAGAAGCTACCATCAATGGTAGTAAAAACTCAAGATCATTCTAAATAAGTTTTGCACGGTGAGCATCAGAGTGTGACACTTGGACAGTGTGTCCAGGAATCTACTATCGAAAGATCCCGATAGAAAGAAAAATAAATCTGGAGGGCGAAGCCTCGAGAGAAGAAGTCCGAGGTGAACATCGATGCGTGGCCTACTACATGTTCGGAATCCTCGAAAGGTCCTGGTAGGAAGAAAAAATAAATATGGAGGTTGAAGCCTCAAAAAGAAGTAGTGATGCAGAAGATTCTTCATCTGGAAGCAAGCTAACTCAAAGACAATGAAAAAAGAGAAATGTTGAACTGCTTGCTCAATAACCATTATTCAAGCAGAAAATTATAGAAGTAGTTGTGGAGCTTGAAGTGAGTGTTCTAACCATAACTAGTTTGACAACCTTAGATGGGTAAAGCAGAACAACTCTACTGGTCAAATCAAATAGTTCTTCTGGACTCGATAATGTCAGGTTCCAACTTCTCTAGTGAGGAAACTCTAAACTGTATATACAAAAGTGTATCGGGTCCTTAAAGTTGCTAAGGAGAAAGGACTAATGAAAAGAAAATATCAAAGTCCTATTATCAAGGAGGCTAGAGTTGCTTCTCCAAGGAGACCTTCTCTTACAACCCCGCCAAAATGTCAACCAATTCAAATCCCGCGGTGAGCATCGAGGCGTGACACTTGGACTACAGGTTCAAGAATTCGTTGTCGAAAGGTCCCAGGAAAAAAGTAAGCAAATTTGGAGGCTAAAGTATTAAAGTGAAACTGCCTTAAAGAAGGATAGCGATGTGACATCTAGACTGTACTTGCACAAAATTCACTCTTGATGCGATGGTATTTGGAGCTAAAGTAGTCTTGCCACTTGAAGTTGAACTACCTTCACTCTGAGTAGTCATTCAACATAATCTCACCCAAGATAAGAATGTCCATCTATGGATGGAAAAGTTTGATGCGCTTGACGAAGCTAGGCTCCAAGCTCAATAAATTTTAGAAGTCTACTGAGTGAGAATGTCCAAAGCATTCAATCATACGGTGCGTACTCGAACTTTTCAAGAAGGGGAGTTAGTCCTAGTGCTGAGAAGACCGATTATTTCTCACCGTAAAATTTGAGGTAAATTTGAATCTAATTGGGAAGGGCCCTTCGTCATTGAGAAAGTATACAAGGGAGGAGCCTACCAACTCATTGATTTCAAAGGTAAAAGACCAATGCTTCCAATCAACAGTCGATATCTAAAGAAGTATTATACAAAAATGTGTAATAAAATGAATATCATACTTGAAGCTTTCATAAATTTTACTTAGAAATTCTCTTGTATCGCAAGAATGCATTTCCAATATAAAATAGAAATCCCCTTGTTAAACAGGGGGCATTTTTTAAAAAAATTTTACTATAAAAATGCTAGACTTTTCCTATAAGACAGGGGCTCTTCTTTGTATTTGGGTTGACATTGTGCCTAAGGCCGAGATCCCCATATACATATTCAAATTATGTATTCGAAGTTCACAAGTCTCAAAGTCTTATCGACCAAAAAGAGAAATTTTTAAGTCTATAAACTGTAACAAATCAAGTTAGAAACACATCTTTCATTCATACATCAAATCTAGGGCTCGAGTGGGTGCATAAGATTAGAACTTAATAAGCCTAAATATGGCCAAGTCGCTGACAAATCTACTTACTCAACACGCCATAAAGGCCGCAGTAAGTGATCCCCCATCTCATTAGCTCGATGATAAAATCCTCCATCAATTACCTAAGTCCAATACTCAAGTAGGTGCATAAGGTAGGACTCTACAAGCCCAAATATGGTTCAGCCAGTGCTTACTCTATACACAAAGGTGTAGTAAGGGATCCCTCTACTTTATTAGTTCAAAGACAAGAGGATCCAAATCTCCAAATCCCTCCAACTTGGTGAGTTCAAGTGGCCCAGATTGGGAGTTCATCTCTAATGTCATAAAGTCATCTCCAAAATCCAACAAAAAGATCCTCACTCGAGAAAGCACTAAGCCGAGTTTGGTATCAATATCAAATGAGAAATGTCAACTCCTTCAACAAGTCTGATAAAGTAAAAGCAAAGACCAAAGGAAACTCTTCCTCAGCAAGTCCAACCAAGAAAAAAAATCAAGGGACAGAAGAAGTCATCCCATAGTTTAATCAAAGCCAAAAAATGAACTAAGGGAGTTATGTCATCAATATGTCTGCTACGCACAAAGCATAGGACTGATGACTATTTTCTATTGACCTGACACAAGCTCTAAGGGCTAGGTCATCGGTAGACATCCTTCTATAAGCCCACGAAAGCAGAAAGCTAGGGAAGAATGTAATTTCATATCACCTGACAAGTCTTTAAGATAATTCGGGACTTTCCTCCATCAAATACATCAAGGCATGAAGCTAGGATAGAAGGCAATACAAGATACGAATCCCCGAGATGAAGTCTTCAATAAGTCTATCAAAGCACCATGCATAGGACCGAAGATGTTCTCATCTCGCCAAGAAGTCATCAACTCTATCAAGTCCACTGAGGCATGAAGCCAGGATAGGAGAAAAATATAAATTTCAAATTTCGAGATTAAATCTTCAAGAAGTCCGGCACGAAGCATAGGATCGAAGATGCTCTCATCTCAACAAAAAAAACCATCAACTCCATTAAGTCCACCAAGGCACAAAGTCAGGACAGGAGGAAAATACAAATTTCAAACTCTTAGGAGAAAGACTTCAATAAGTCCGACAAAGTATAAGACCAAAGACATTCCAAATTTTCTCAATAGTTACTGCAAAAACCCCCTGTTAGACAGGGGGCATTTTTATATATTTATCTAAGTCAACATCGTGCTTTAAGCTGAGATTCTTAGATAGATACATATCATGATTAAAAGACAAATAATGTTTATTTTGCAGCAAAGGAAATCAAGCTTTGTAATATATTTCTAATCTAATTTGCAATCTCCTTGTTAAACAAGAGCCTTTTTTTATGATCAAGATTGTTCAACCTTCTCCTGTGAAATAGAAGGTCTTCTTGTATATATTCAAGTTGACATCGAGCTTTATGCTGAGATCCGAATATATCTATAACTGTTATCATTAAAATTACAGACACTTGCAATAGCAATAAGAATCTATTTCTGTGCATGAAAAGACAGCTTTAATTATCAAAAGTTTGTCTCCCAAGATTCATCAAATTTTGATCAAGTCAAAAGAACTCTCAATTTCGGAAGCTTCAATCAACTAAGTTGGGAAAAACAACCTCTACATCTTCAAGTCTAGGACGGGAATGGGTTCTAAAGGTCAGACTCAACAAGCCCACAAATGGCGAGTTGTTGACGCTCTCCTCACTCAACAAGCCGCAAGAAAAGGCCACAGTGAAAAAGCCCCCGTTCGTCAGTCAAATGACAAGACCGTAAATCCATCACAGCTTAAGTCAATAACCCGAGTAGATTCTAAATGTTGGACTCAACAAGCTCACAAATGGCCGAGTTGTTGATGCTCTCCTCACTCAACAAGCCATAAGAAAAGGCCAGTGATAGAGTCCCTCCTCGTCAGTCCAATGATGATAGCTGTTCAATCTCAAACTAGATTCAGCTTAGTGACTCCAAGCAACCAAAATCCAAGAGATCTTTCCATTCGATCAATGGACCAAGACAATCTGAAGAAACTTTAAATTTTGAGTTGCATCAAATTAATCTATATATTATCTGCAATGTGAGATTTCATTCTCTTTTCAAATGATCTGATCAAGCACAAAGTGTAGATCAAAGTCAATTTTCTCATCAAATCTGCCAAAGCAGAAAGCACAGAACTGAGGAAATAATTCCATAGTTCATAGGAAGCTAATGGATGAACTAAAGGAATTCCATGGCCATTCAGTCTATTAAAGCACATATTGATGGATTGATTGCTCAATGGTATAAACCTAATATAAACCGTAATCTTTGGGTCATCATATGCACCCTTCGAAGTTCAAAGTAGCAGGTTTATGATGTACATACACTTCCTGAGAAGTCGATATAGACAAATCAGGTCAATCCTTCATCAAAGTCCGTCAAGCTTAAAGTTAGGATAGAAGGAATTTTAAATCTCAAAGCAAGCAAACTGATTCCTCCATCCAACCTGATCAAGCACAAAGCTAGGAAATCCAAATCTGTGAAGATGAAAAAGAAAGAGACTTTCTTCGAACCCATTAAAGCAAAGAGTAAATGGTGGAAGAAGCTCTTCAGTGAATCCAGGAAAGTTGAAAGCTGAAGTGATCCAAGACCCATGGCCATCCCAAAGGGTCAACCAATTTTCAACAAATGTGACTCGCTTCATGCATGAACCACATTTGTTGGGGGGAATTTGTAGACCTCCATATATGTGTCATAAGGTCAAGCTAACAAGTCAAATTCGACGGACTTCGTAAGTGAAAGTGTACAAATTAGGGCTCAAAATGCACTGGACGTCACCGAAAATGGTCGAAATGACTTATGATCGATGAACGGACTTTGTCGTCACCTTCAGAATGTCAAAATTGATCAAAATATAAATATTGCAAAATCTAACGAGCAATCGATTAAGCGCTCGAGCTATCAATGTGTTGATGCGCATATCAGAGTCAAGAAGATGCGATGATAATCAAACGACCTCCGATTGATAAATGAACTTTGTCGTTATGTTCAAAACATCGTAATTGATCAGAATATAAATATTAGAAAATCTAATGAGCAATCAATTAAGCGCTTGAGCTATTAATGTGTCGATGTGTATATCAAAGTCGAGAAGCTATGATAATTTTTGAACAACCTTCATTTGTAAAAATGATCAAGCTGTTAGCTCTGAAACATCGAAACCTTTCAAATGAGACTATTCGCACTCAATTCAAATGAGTCTGCATGAACATCGAGTGGCCAAAAGCAATAATGCTCATTTTTGAGCTAAAAGTGACACAATTCGATGCTGAAGTCGCTCAAATGACCTCCGTTCATAAAACAGACTGCGCCATTACATTCAGAACATTAACATTACTTAAAGTAGACATCCAATTTGATTAAATTTTTTGTGCTTAAAATTTCATCAAAATTAGCACGTATTTTGAGATAAATCCACCTAATTATCTCTTAATCACATCTGGTCAATGCCTTGAAACTCATAGCTGCTCACTCCCATACCTCCACCTCCCATCTAGCCAATAAGGAGCTGCCACATCATCCCTCCCATACTACCCTTAGCCTTATCCCATCTCTGATATCTTGGCGAAAAAGGGCAAATAAACCCCTTCCTCCCTTTGGCAATGGCTTCCTCTCTACAAAAAGAAGAAAAAAAAAGTTCAACTAGAGGGCTCCTCGAGCTCGTTCTCTTATTCACCTCTTCTCTCAGTTCAAAGCAAAAGCAAGCAACCAAGACTCTCCGATCTCTTGATCGGAATAACAAGCCGCACAAGCCCTCTTGGGCTCTCTACCTCTCTCTCTACGTTGACAGGATACCTAGGCCTGTAGCTACATCTTGTCATTGTTTGCTAAGCTTTTGTCCTCCCTTTTCTTAAGTTGAGGGTTTAATGCCGACTCAATTAGAAGCGATCCTTCTCTTTCGAAGAAAACCCTAGAGTTCAACTGTCACTTTCTCTCCCACTTACGCTCGAACAGCCTGCACTCCATTGTCTTTGATTCTCTCCTTCCGGCTTTCCACAACCCTGTTGCTTCTCACTTGTTCTTTCAAATATGAGAATTGCCTTTGCCTCGTGCAACTCTAAGGGGGTGTTTGGCAACGGATTTAGGATTTAGCTGGCTAAATCCCGTAAATCCTACCAAACACCTTGTGTAGATTTACTAAATCCTTTTGCGTCGTAAATCTAGTAATATCGAAAGTTGCAGTAATCGGATTTGTTAAATCCATCGATTCGGCGGATTTAACGAGATTTATAGATTGCACAAACCTCACGATATGGCTGGAATTGGAAGCTTGTCGTAACCCCTTCCAGCAATGCCTATTTCTTCAAGGATCGTCCACTCTTCAGTCTGCCATCTTCGCCCTAGCAGCAGCTCGCCCTAGCCGTGTCTTTCGTGGAATACTATACAAGTGCATTGGTTCTTCTATTGCTTCCTTACAGAGCTAGCCTATCTTCATGATTTTTTTTTCAACCAGTGGTGGCGAGAAGTTGCTTTTTACAACCATACTTGTTAGCATATAGTGGTTATAAGAAACTGTTAATTAGCTTTTTTTTAAAATGATCAAAACTTATTGCATAATGTTATAATTATGTGTGCTTGCTACTATTTTGGTTTTATATGGAAGGAGGTAGCCATTTCGGTTGTGGAAGTAGTTTTACGTATGATGATTTTGGCTTCTAGTCTGTAACAATCTATTTTGGAATCACTTGGATGTGAAATAATTAGAATCGAACATGAACTTTGCTTGATTCATAAGCAACTAAATGCAAGCAAATTACAGTAGAAAGTGTCAATTCAATTGCGAGAAAGCAGATTCTAAGAAGCTACTTTTCGGTTCCACTTGTAGAACTAGTTATTTGAAAAAAATGAAAAGCGATTGAAACAACCACGGCCAATAAGTGGGGATGAAGATCAGTTCTTGTAGTTTAGTTGAAAGATGACTTTGAAAGAACTAGGCGTTTCTCATGTCTCATTTAGAAGTACTTTTTCAATTGTTTGTTGATAAACCACTAAAAAAGTCATCACTCAAGAATGGGTCTTCGCAAGAATGTGAATTGAAAACTTACCGGATTGATTTTAGGACCATATGAACTTCAATTATAGTCAAAAGTGAGTGTATCAATGAGAGGAACTCAATGACACAAATTTTTTTGAATCAAAGCTACTTGTTAGCACCCACTTATAGAAGTAGAAATTGAAAAATAAAAATGTATCAGTTCTTTCAGTTTTCAAGGAACTAAAATGGCCTAACAATAAGTGGATCAAGAGTGATTAATGTAGTTCAGTTAAATGATAAATTTGAATGAGCAATATGTGCTTGTTATATCTCATTTAGATGTAGTTTTCATTTTTATGTTTAAACACATTGAACCATATATGCACATTCATTTAAAAAATAAATACAATTGTAAATTTATGTGTATATGCATTCATACATAATAAATGTATACTTTTTAACCCAATCTCATATTGGATCGCTTCACAATAGACTCATCACATTTTGAAATCAATGCAAATTGGGCTTGGCTTAGTAGTTTGCTCGTCGACTTTAATCTAAACTTGATTCAGTCTAAATTCCTACCTCAATCAAATCAGAGAACTTGCACTAAAACAATATATTCAATGTAAAATAAATAAATAAATTTTACCATCAATCACAAATTAGTTGAAGCTTCATATCAAGTAAAGAAGAGTAGGAATCTTCTTTAAGCACGTACATGTCGAGGTGAATTAAGTAAAAAAAATAAAAATCAAATTGATTTGATTTGATTCAGGATTGATATTGTATCTAAACTGACTTATTTAAAATAACATGAACAACGGTGGTTTGAAGAACATTAATAATAGTTTAAAATGGCCTATTTACTACAATACTTTGTAGAAACGATACTTTGCAGAACCTGAACAACACTAGAGATAAGATAGTAGTTGTACGTTTCTTCGAACTCATCCCGCATGTTGTCATTATATTACTTCCTAAATAAATTTTTTTATTTTAAAATATATTCAGAATGTCATCGCAACATTTACAAGCAAGCTCAGACAGTTCAGTTGCACTAAAGAAATTTATAAAATGCACTCAAAATAAATGATCTTTTCGACGTCGCGTTAAGGTCTTAGAAATTATCAATGTTGGTGATACTACATCTAATCAGGAGTCAACGAACATCAAGTCCATTTGTCGTAACCACATACATCGAAAACAAGACATTTGTTATTCGTGTGAGACAAATTTAATTTCAATATTATTATCTTGCCAACATACCCGTCATTATTTTATTCATACTAAAATTTCATTTCTACTTGTAGATATGAAAGGTTTTTTAAAGGGAAAATCCAAACACCGTGCTTCCACAAGTTCTCACATTAATGTAAAAGATGATTTACCAACTCATGAAGAGAATACATGAAGCAGTAGTAAAAAAGTTCCTAAGTGGCCTGAACATCATAATGTGATTTTCGGGGACATACTATGGGAATAATTTGTGCAGGGCAATATCTGCAACGGTGTAATTAGGAGAGAAAAATGGCATGAGGTGGTTGCCACATTAAATAGAAAATTGGGAACAAAGTACACAAACACTATTGTTATGACATGGTATAAGAACATGAAAGCAGACTTTCGTATGTTATATCAACTAACTAACCAGAGTGGATGGGGTTGGGATGAGACATTGAATATACTAGTTGCACCAGATGAAATATGGGAAGAGGTGATTCAGGTAAGTTAATTTATTTAGTCAAGATTTAGATATCTACTTTATTGCAACTGAAAATCTAATGATGAATTTCATCTAATCAAAACAGGAAAATTCCAAAATGAAACGCTTTAGATGAAACCCCTTTCAGCAGTACCATATATTTGAAAAAAATTTATGGTGACAACAATCACAATGCGCCAACACAGTAATACATCAAGAGGAGATACTGAAACTGAATCAACGGATAACCATGAGACAGAGCCGGCTATTGATAATTTTATGTCTAGCCATGGAATTAACTTTGTGGGGGAAGCAATAGAAGAGACAGGGGAATTTTTGACTCACTTAGAACGTACTTCTAATGATCAACCTTAGCCAAAGCGATCATCAAGTGACAATCAACAAAATCGGCGAAGAGCGAAGAAACCAGCGAGAGCAGGAAATATTATAGAACATGCTTAATAAAAATGTTGAAAATGCAGAAGAAATTCGTGAAACTATGAATAAATATTGTCCATACACAATGGATGATTGTCTGACCAAGTTATCCACTGTTCCTAACATCTCAACTGAGGGTTTACTTGCTGTGATTGATGCGATCAAGGATTACAATGATAACAAAGTTGTACTAATGAGGTGGGAAGGTGATATGCTATGTAGTTGGATAGAACACACAGTTGCAACCCATCCACACTTTTACGGATCGTCAGCATGGCTTTAAGCTAAATTCACAGTCATCCATTTTTTTAGCTAGGATTTCTTATTGCTCTAGTTAGTTGTACTATTTATTAGTGTAATTTTGCATCGTATGTTGTGTTCCTTAATTTAGCATAATTTTGCTTTGTTCTTGTTAATATTTGATGTGTCATTTTTATAATTTTGATGCAATTTATTGAGAACTTAACCTGTTATCTGTTATGCATCTAATGTGACATCTTATACTTTGGTAATAACACATAAATGGCATATAATGCTAGAAGAGGGCTGCCTGACCCAGTTTGTTCATTAATTGACAATTTTTTAGAGATGACGGATGCTATCAATGCGTTGCTCCCATCTATTATCGATGATAATGCTCAAGCACCTGATGAACAAGGCTACATTCAGAGACCTATGTTTGATAGACAATACACTGGGCATCAATACGTACTTGATATTCTTAACAAACATCCACGACGTTCTTACATTTGCTTTAGGTTACCAACGCAAGCATTTATGCAGCTTAGAGATCTTTCGGTCAGTCGAGGATTATTAACTGACATAAGAAACATGATTGCGGTAGAATAATTAGGCATTTTTAAGAGGTGTTGCACGCGTGCATTCTGAACAACTTTGTGAATTTTTCAACATTCACTGAAAGCAGTTAATACTATTTCAATCAGTGTTGCAAGCTATCGTTCCATTATCCGATGAGTTCATCAACTACGGCCGTGATTGTCATTCATTTGTATCGTAATCCCAATTCCATCCATTTTTTAGTAATGCCATAATCGATAACACATGTACCAGTTGTTTTCAATTCATGATTGCAGAACAGATATCGTAACAGAAAAGTATTTACTTCACAAAATGTCATGACTGCTATTTCATTTGATCATCAATTTGTTTATCTAGCTTCTGGTTGGGAAGGATCTGCAGCATATATGAGAGTTTTACGTTGGTCTATTGAGCAAGGAGGCTTTCGTATTCCACAAGGGAAGTATTACTTAGTGGATTCAGGTTATGCCAACACAGACAAATTTATTGCACCATTTAGAGGCTTTCGTTATCACCTAAGTGACTATCATGGAGGTACAACTTGTAGATATACAGGGACATAGGAGTTGTTTAACCATCGTCATGCACAACTACGAAATGTGGTTGAGAGAACTTTTGGGATTTGGAAAGAAAGATTTGAGGTCTTGACTCACATGCATAAATTTTTTAACTGCGTGCGGTGACATTGTAATTGCATGCGTCCACAATTTTATTGGTCGTTATCATGGAGATGACTACTACTTTAATATGTCTCAAACAGAAATGCAACATGACAGGGACTTAAGAGAGGTGACCATAGATGATGAAGACACGATGTGCTTATTAATGAAAAGAGTTTAAGGAGATGGTTTGAGACATGTAATAGCTACTACAATGTGGGAAGCACATGTAAGAAAGTAGCTTTATACGTTAAGAAACTATAACATTTTATTATATAGTTTTAATATAATTTTTTCGCATATACAGAAATTGGGGCGGAGTTATCGCAACGTGTAAAATTTTTGAAGGAGTTGAAAAATTCAATTGTATTATCAGCAAAAAAATTTCTTATATCAAAATTATATAATGTTTATTTATATTTTGTAATGAACATGATATCTTTGTTAAATAATGAATTTTAATTTTAATATTTTATTTTTCTATTTAATTTTATAGTTTAAAATATTATTATTTAATTATAATAGACTTAAATCCTCATATAACTTGCCAAACATCTTTTTGGATTTAGCAGAATTTAATAAATCTGTTACCAAATACTTTTCAGGATTTAACACCCAAGATTTACTAAATCCAGTTATACTGGATTTACTAAATCCTACTTGAAATAAATCCAATCTGTTGCCAAATACCCCCTAAATGTAGCCACTCTAGATGTTGCTGTTGCTGTTGTTGATACCCGTCCTCAATGTCTTGCTCTTCCAGCGGCTACGGTTCTGTTGCCGTTAAAACCAGGCCAGTTCAGAATCACGTGCTAACTGGTAGCATGGTGGGCGTCGCCACTGTTCCCTCTCTTGGCCTCTGCCTCCAATATTCATTGCTTACACAACGCGGCTACTATTTGGACACCCTTGACCGCGAGAACTAGGATGCCATCTGCATAAGAACCGATCTCGAGGGAAATCCTAATCTCTATTTCTTTGGAGTCTTTGATGGCCACGGTCAGTTCAACGCTCAATGCACAAATTTTGTCCAGGATAATCTGGTCGACCTATTGTCTGCTGACACCGAGATAATTCAGCATTTCTTGCAGTCATTTCTCTTCTCCATAAGAGCGAGATAGATGACTCGATGAGTGGCACGACTGCTATCACTGTTCTTGTTAGTGGCGACACACTCTTTGTTGCAAATGTGGGGGACTCCAGAGCTATTATGGGTGTTTTTGAAGATGATCGCTTGGTTGCTGAAGACCTTTAACATGATCAGACGCCTTTTTGAAAAGATGAGTGCGAGAGGGTGAGACTATGTGGAGCGAGGGTTTTAACTGTTGATCAGATGGAAGGAGGTTTAAACAGCATAATAATCGGAGAATAACTTCAGCGAAAGAAATGAAGAGAGATAAAAGAATATACATATATGCTCTTTTTACGCAGGTGTTTGAAGACCCTATTATGCTCTAATGGCAGTTAGAAGACACTTAGTAATTAATCGTAAGAGACTATGCTTAGTAAATGACGGGAATGTTGAATGACGATGCATCCCCCTATGTGAGGAAGATGTCCGGAGGCTGCCAAAATTAAAACTGATAGATGACTTAATTAATTTAATACAAAAATGAACTCAATACTCAAAATTAAAATTTGAATTAAAATTACAGGTGTTTGAAGACCCTGTTATGCTTAGTAGAAAGTAGAATATCGGTAGTGTCATGAAGGCCCGACCGTTATCTCGATGAGAGAGGAAGAAGGCAAATAGACTCTCAATGCAGCCCCCTATGCGGGGATGATGCCGAGAGGCCAAATTTTAGATTGGTTAGAGATTTAAACAAGAATAAATAAAAGTGTTGATGAGCTTAAATTGAGCTTATTTGAAAATGATAAATTAAAGAATAAACCTACATATATGCTCTTTTTATATAGGTATTTGAAGACCCCATTATGCTCAATAGAGCAAACGGGTAGAAGATAACGACCGTAGTATCACAAGACACTGGCTGTTATGCTCAGTAGAGCTGACGGGAAGATCGAATAACCCTCGATGCAGCCCCTTATGTGGGGACGACACTGGGAGCCTGTCAAAATTCAGATTGACAAGAGACTTAAACATGGTCAAATAAAAGTATTAATAAGCTCAAAGTAAACTTAGATAGAAAAATAAATCAATATTAAACTTACATATAAAATTCTAAAAGTCTTTAAGTAAGAATGATCTCGACAACTTGTTGATGATCATAAATAAGACTTTTAATGAACTTGAGGGTTTGTCTCCTAACAAGAACAAAGTTCAAGTAAAGCTTCTCATGATCTTGATAGTTTCCTAGGAGCACAAACTAAACTTATCGTGGATTTGAAAGCTCGTCTTTTAATCAGAATAAGAATTAGATAAAATCTTCATAGAACTTGCAAAGAATCCAACAATTATCTACATCCTTAAAGAGGTTATAATAACTATTATACAAATAATAATAAGTATCGAAAATATTGAACTAAAAAGGCTTGAAAACTCGTCAATGAGCATAGATCATATTTCTTATTTAACGATCAAATTATGTTATGATTCATACTGAACAACTTGGATTGCGCTATACACCGCATCAAACAAATCATTTAGAGCAAAAAGAATTTGAATGAGACTTATGATGAGCCTACGAGCTTCTTAGCAATCACAAGTTATGTTTCATTGAAACTTAAAGAGCTCAATGAGCTATGAACTAGATACAAGTAAATAAATATTATTCTAAATAATTGAACAAGAGCTGAAACGTCTTACACTACCGGATTCGCAACATATCATACAAGCAAACAGAAGGCGTTAATTAAGGCATTCTTAAATATCCGCATGGGCCCCGATACTATGCTTAGTGTCTGAGGATGTTGGGCGGGTTGATTTCCGGTTGGATCTACAGACCAGGTTCGGGTTAACAAAACCTAATGATATTGTAATAGCTTTCTCCGCCTGAGAAAATCTCTGAGAAGTTAATTTTGTCATTTGGCGATAACTATCTCCTAACTCCCGATGATACGAGTTGATCAAGATATCAACTAGAGAACTATTATCAAAATATTTATGATATTATATTCAATATTCTTAAATTCAAAATACTCAAAATATAAATCGACAAGATCTGAAATAATAAATTAAATGATTTAAACACCTGCATGGGCCTCGAAACTATGCTGAGTGCTTAAACTTAGTGTCTGAGGATGCTGCGTGGGTTGATTCATGATTTAGTATTAGGACTGGGTCCGGGTTAACAAAACCTAAAAATCTATTATAATAATTTCAAGTTAGTAAATTATCTGAGAAGCTAATTATGTCATGTGACGGTAGATCTTATCCTCTGTTAGGAGCTAAACAGAGTTGACAGGATCTAAAGTTCTCAAATATATTTGATTTTATCAATTAACCACCCCGATGATGGCTGTGTTGAATGAAGATTTCAACTGGAGGGAATACTTACCATAAATATGTGCTTGCAACCTCAAATTGAATTAATCAAACTCAAGTATCAATGCAAATGTAAAATCAAATAAAAGACCAAATTATAAACGCTTAAATGAAATTTAATTTTTAAAAACTTAAAGCTAAAAAAATCTAATTCACCATCCACAATTGTTTGTTTAAGGTGACAAATTAAAAAAATCCTAGCTCACAAAAGAGCCAAAGTCAAATTAAGTACACAACTATGTTTACTCTCCAACAATCTCATACTAGCAAAGACGTGGATCGTGTCCTCTGACTGCGTGGTTTGACCAATAGGCTCCACACATGATGCAGTTACGACTAGAGTCCTTTGACCGGGTGGTTGTCACTAAATGACACCATTATATTACGGTCACGACTATAGCCCGTATGTTCCTCAATGACTCTGCCATTTGAGTTGTGATCCATAGGGTATACTTGATTGGGCAAAAAGCTCTATGTTAGCTAAGGTAGACTTAAGCATGTCTCCTTAGACAAACACCATCCCAGGTCTACAAGGATTTCTTGGGCGACGTAACTCATGTGTTCTTGATAAGGATTCTTCACTGAGGTTGGGTCGACAACCTCCTCACTAAGTAGGAAGGCTGCGCGGATGATGAACCATGGGATCTAGATCGGGCACGTCATCATTCCCCCAACCATCCGCTTTAAGTTAATTATAATGAATTTCATAAATCTAAATTTCAAAACTCCACATGTTGCTATTGTATGCGAGATAGCGACTAACAGCCTTAATTGAAAGTTCTCTCTCAGCATTGAGAGGGGTAATTAACTATAAGTGTTTGCGCCTATAGAAAACCTGAAACTAGATCTAAAGTTCTTACAAAAATGAAGGCGAAATCTCTGAGTAGTGTCTTATCTACTATTCCATCTGCCTTCTGAAAATTTCACTGACATTTAAATCAAACTCTCTTCATCAGAGAGGTCGATGGCGAATTTTCGGAGCCCACAGTTTTCCCATTAATTTGTCTCGCTCCCTTCAATTTGAGATTACCTATTTCCCCTCATCTCCTTCCCATTTTTTTGGTTAGGTCCTCTTCCAAATAAAAAATTAAATTAAAAAAAAATCTTCCTTTCATTCCTCATCCACACTAGATTAAAAATTATATAGGAGTAAGTAACAAATGGCTTCTAAAGAGTAGAGTTCTTGATCTCAAGTTGTAAATAAAAAAAATGAATTAACTTCTTAATATTTTTATAATCACTGCAAATAAGTGATAAATCACATTATCACAACCAGAAAAACGATTATACCTAAACAATTATGTCTACAGATTTTCTATAATTGATTATAAATTTGCAAAAATTATAATTATTAAATATTTATGACTACAATTATTCAAAATCCCAAATGTACTTAAAATATAGCGAAAAAAAATATTTTAATGATTATAACTATTAAGTTTACTCATCTGTTAACTTGACATTCTAATTTTTAAATAATATCAAATATAACGCATCCCTCTCCTACTGCATTGAGAGCAGTGAGAAGTGAGAATCAACCCTTCATACCTATCAAACATATGTATTCTACGTTAGTTTCTCTCATTGATTTTTAATATCAAAAGGAGAAATTACTACCCGCGGAGCTTAAATTTAGCTTTTACATTTTGATTTTAATAGCATTTTGTAACGTGATGAGTATTGTTGGGTGCTAGAAAATTAGTTGTGATAGAATAAAAGTTTATGCCTTAGATTTATTGCGGAGTCCAGCACACACACAAATGTTTGAAGAATTAGGCTCCGTTTGGCTAAGCTTATGAGATTCTTAAAAAACTCATTTAAAAGCGTTTATGTAAAGCTGGTTATTATGAATTCTTTTTTTTGAAAAGTTGAGAATACCTACAATGACAACAACAACAATAGCCTTAATCCCAGGTTTTAATCCTTCGTCTCCATTGTGTCCTATTATGTGTTCTCATTTAATTAGTATACTAAGATCATTTTTTTTACATCTTAAGTCTTTTAGCTCTACCTTCTTAACATGAAAATCTAATGCATCTACTCTCCTAATAATCATAGAGCTTTATGTGGCCAAACCATCTAAGCGACTCTAATCTTATCTATGAACTCATTTCCACATTTTTTTGCATTCTATCTCTAAGGGTAAAAAACTCATCCACCAATCATTCTCGTAATTAATGTTTTCTTCTTTTGTTTAACATTATGTCATTGCGGTCTTACCATCTTATAAAATTTTAGTTTAAGTTAATGCCAAAATGCTTCATCTCATTATGAAAACTATTTCTACAAAGTTATAATTAATTTAAGAAATTTATACTATTCAAAATATCATATATTTACTAACAAAAAAAAATTTTAATCATTCTCAAATTAATTTTTTTCTTCAAATGTTTATAAATTATTATTTGAACCTCACTCTCTTCTAAAATGTTTAATTTTTCTTTACTATATATATATATATATATATATATATATATATATATATATATATATATATATATATATATACATATCATTGTATAATAAAGATTATTATACCTAACAAACATGTTATTATTTAAACAAAAACTCCTAAAATAATATATAAATATATATGACTTACAAACAATACTATTATCTTCAAATAGCAAATTTCTTAGCTTAAATTTACTAAATATGATATAGGGTAAAAGAGAAGCCGAGAGGAGTTGTGTGATAAGGATCGTGGGAGAGGAGTGGGAGAATAGGGCAATCACGATAATATTTTTCCCAAAACGACGGTCGAGAAAGCAGTAAGCGTTGCGTTTTAAAACCGTAAACTCCGTTTTTATTAACGGAGTTTACTAAAACTATTCAAACACTTATAAAAAAAAAATATACCCACTCCCAAAAACAAAAAAGCATCAAATAAGCTTAAACAAATGGAGATAAAACAATTTTACGTCATCGAAGAGGAAAAACTATGGGCTGCGATAAAATCTTCTACTATGTATATGTTTCAGAGTATAAAATTTTCCCGATAACAGGATGACAAAATTGTATATGAGAAGGGCTGACAATAGGAATCCCAAAATCCGGCAACAACAGTTATATATTCATGATTAAATGTAACGATTCTAGTAGATGATAGTGAAACAGCGATTAGCGGCGATGATGAAGGTCATAATATGATGTGATGGTGATGATAATGACGGTGGCCAAATGACGATAAGTCAGCGATAGTGGCCAGCTCATGCGATCCGGCGAAAATAGTGGCCTGTAAACAATAGTAATAGCGGTACCGGCGTCGGTGGTTAGAATGATGGCCGCAATGATTGGTAACATAGCCGGCGGGCGATATGCAGCGATAAACCAGCGATAAGATGGATAGCGAATCAGTGGCTGGCCAGCGGCCCGGCAGTGGTAACCGGCGTCGGTGGTCAGCGATGATGGCCCATATGGTTGTGATGATGGCCGGAGCGATTCTTGGCGATAGTGATCAGCGGTGGCGATCGATATTGGCACAGAATGCAGTAGTATGACGGCGGAGACGGCAATGATGGTTAAAACCAACGGGGTGGTACTACGAGTGGTCATGATTGTGTTTGGAGGATTTTGCTTTAGTGCTCTCTCCTCTCTCTTTTCATGTGAAGAATGAGGCTATTTATAGGTGGAGAGTGTTATTTCTATAAATACATGCAAAATCCTCCACTCCATCTGGCTCAAATGATTCTTTTGATCATTTGATGTATTTTTAGTATTTGAATGCTAAAATGAAGTCAGAAATATGAGTTCTTGAGCTTGTTAGATCCGGCTCGTCGAGACGCTCGATTTGACTAAACTAAGTTGAAACTGGTCGAGATCAAGCACTTAAAATATCATTGGAAACTTTAGGATATCAATTAAATCCCTAAATAGCTCTTAAACTTGGAGTGTTTATAGTCAAATCAATCTCGACGAGCCGGATCTAACAAGCCCAAGATCTCATAATTCTAACTTCATTTGAGCATTCAAATACTTAAAACACATCAAATAATCAAAGAAATCATTTTGAGCCGTCCGATGGATGGAGTGGTACGGGTTTTACATATATTTATAGAAATGATACTCCTCCAATCTATAAATAGCCCCTCATTCTTCATGAGGGGCATAAGAGAGGAGAGCTCAGCGAAAATCCTCCAAGCACAATCGTGCCACTGACGATGCCGACTACGTTATTGCCACCGGCCTTCGCTAACACGCGATCTCGCCCGTCGCCAATCTCCGTCGCCGATCGTCACCGTCGACCACTCCGCATTGTGCGGTCATCGCCAACCATCATCGGTCATCATCGGACCACCGATGCTCACCATAGACTATCTTCGCCGGTCCGCCGCGATATCTGAGGTGCTTCGTTGTATCCCAGGTGCTGCGATGAAATCTTGTGTATCGTTAATATATCTAACCTTACTAGGATCATCATGTGGATACATTATTAACATCTTCACTTTTACAACACCAACATCTAATGGAAGCTTCATGTAACTTTGCAAACATCATCGTCGAGATATTAATGCAATAAATCACCCACCGATACGACACTTTAGAGTGACGTGGCTCTGGATCAATGTACAAGATTCTAATTGTTTTTTCCAGTAGATGTTGTGACCTTAATTGATTTCGACCTCCGTAACTTTTGACGCTCATCGATACTTGGTTGCCTCCATAGAAAGGATCAAACAAATTCTTTTCATTCTTGCCAAACAAACTATAGCTACTTAACACAATCACGCTACGTAAACATACAACTCAAATCCCAAACAAAGTCTAAAAAACTCAAATTCCTACCATACATACTCTATTACTTTATAAATTGATAAATAGGAATTTACCGTGAGTTTACAAATAACGATGGGGATAAGAAAATAAGTCGAATGTCCGCAGAAACTTCCAACAAAATGGAGGAATCATCGAGGAAGCTAATGTTAGCTTCAAACCCCTATATGAGAGAGAGGAAAGTGTCAAACCACGAAAGCAGCAAGAAAAACAAGTTTATTTTGAATGCAGGGGAACGGAATGCAAGGGTTGGAGATCGTCGGCGAGTGCGAAGCTCATGTTCGAACGGCTACGGGGATGTTGCATGCTTGAGCTCGAAAGCGGAGGAATCACGCGAATAGAGAATTACGAGGACCTCAACCGATCACTAATAGTGTTGGTCGTCTTAGTGGGCAATTGGCGAAGTCGAGCGATTTCTAATTGGCGAATCTGAATGCCCAATTAGTGGAAGAGCTTCAACAACTGTACCATCACGTCAGTCACGGTGGTCACGCATTAATTGGTCGACTTTATATATTCTTAATTTTTTTTAATAATACCATTACTAATAAACTCAAATTTAAAAAAAATTGACGGTGAAGATATCCAGCAATAGATATGAAATCTATCAAAATAGCACGATAATTATAATTTAGGTACATAAACCTTCCAACAACCAAAAAAAATATCAAAATTATCTTTCATGAATTTAAATTCTTTAAATAATTGAGCAATTTAAAATTTTCAATCACTATATATCTTCCCCAAAACGCTCGGCTCTTTAGCAGTATACTATCTTGTATTTAGATGATAGCTAAATCATTAATTGTAATCTAAATAACTCTAAAATATTTTTTTTAATAAATCAAATTAAATCATTTAAATAAATTTAATTTTATTTAAATTTGTAATTTTAATTAATTAATACACACTAGTGCCTTTGCTAAATTTGTCACCTCACGGCTACAATGATTTTTCAATTAATTAAATATTTTAACTCTAATATCATATTTCAATACACATTTTTCTAGTACGTTCACATCATTACAACAACCATAACAACAAGTCTTAATTCTACTAAGTAGGATTGACTATATAAATATTTCATCTCCATTATGTCCTATTATGTGTCAAATTCTCATTTAATTTAAATATACTAAAATCTTATTTTATATATTTTAATTAAATCTTTTTAGGTCTATCTTAACATTTTTTGACATAAGCCAAATAATGCATCTACTCTACTAATTAGAATGTTCACATCATTAAAATAATAATAATAATAATAATAATAATAATAATAAGTTGTAGAATTTAAATTTTCAATATTAATTTAACTAATACTCAAGATTTACATAAAATATAAACTAATACTCCTGACAATCGCATTTTTCTTTTTTTTCTTTTTTTTTAAATCTTACCTTCATTTTTACTTCTATGCCCTCAATCAACTCAAAAACCAGCGGTAATATTATATCAAAAGTTCATTCGACAGCCGAATTTGCACGCACACCCAATACCCATAACACTCTTGGGCTCCAAATACTTTATATATTTATCGAAAGTTTAAGGGGATGATTTTGAAATTTAAATTTTGATTTGGAGCTACTATTAAAATTAACAGATTTTGTAGCAAAAAATAATAATAATAAACATTATTTTATCCCAAAATAAAAGATTGATTTATATTGATTCTAAAAAAATCACCTACTTTAATTTATTTTATCCTTAATAAAATGATCAACATACACCCGAATGATTCCTCTATTGGCCAATAATATGCAATAAATCCTAAGTTCTTCAATGAATCTCCTCAAAATTTAACGTCTAAAGCTCCCAAAATTTCGAATGGCAGTTCTTTATTCAAGTTCATTAATGAGCCCATAAGCCCGGTTAATGCTTTAAGTTGCACAGGTGTAAAATCTTTAAAATATATTACGTGCTAAAATGGATCCAAAAATATTAAAAGTATTCTTTGTTACTTAACATTTTTATGCACAAAAGTATAATTTTACAAATTAAATGTTGTAATTATACTACTTAATAGTGAATTATTAAGTTATTCAATATAGGATTGTTCCGTATAATTATCTCTAATGACCTTTGTCAGTTCTTATAACTTTCTTTCTTTTCGTGAGCTACAATGTTCCATTATAAATAGTAATGGAGTTAAAGAGCTCCACTCAAAACTATATCATATAATGTCTAACCTTAAATATATTTAAATTTTATTGTGAAACTATCTAAATTAACGAATTATATAGTAGAACTTACTCGTGTGTGAATATATATATTTAAATTTTATATATATTGTCACGAAATAAAAAAACACATTATTTATCCTATTTTTTTTTAAAAAAATTGATTTAGTTGTGGTGGCAAATGTCAACAAAACCTACATAAGTTATCTTCAAATTTTAGACTGAAGATGCCGCTTCAAAATTACACTTGAAAGTATTGCCTTAACTCACCAAGCGAGCCACTTGATCTTTATATATATTTACAAAATTGTTACTATCGCCATGCACATGAGAAATGTAATTACTTGCTTGCGTGCTTCGTTTACTTCTCCCTGGAAGCAGCACTAGAGACCAGGCGAAATTGGGGAACTGACGCGTGCCCCAGCGAACTGGCCTATTTCCAAATCCTCGCAGTGTGACTCTCTTCTCCCGTCGTCTCTACTTCAAACGCCTCCTCCTTTAGCTTTCCCCGTGGCGGCTCACTCTAGCCCTCAAGTCGTCTTCTCTGCTCCAACCTCTTATTCGAATGCCCTTATCTACATCTCATTTGGGATCTTTTCTGCGGCTCTTTTCTCTCAAGCTCAACACGGCCTCACGGAGGAGGATGGAGAATAAATTGTGACTGCAGAATGGATTCGATGCCCTCAGATTCTTTTTCCTTTTAAAACAACATGATTATTTGAGAACTAGATGACACAAAGGATTTGACATTCAAAACAAAGTGTCATTAGGGTTTCCTTGCTTCATTCGGGATGATTGGATGTAGAACAATTGTTTCTTTTCGAAGTGGGCTTGTGCAGATCATTAATAGGAAATTATCGTAGTAGATGTTCAAGGGGATATTTAAATCTGTTCTCAACTGCTCATGTAAGCTATTGCGAATAGAAATATACCTCTTTTTATTGTTTGTAATTTGTATGTGTGTCTCTTTTCTAATGCCAAATAAGTTTCTATTGTATATTTCACACTTGTTTTAAGAATCATAGAAATAGGTCAGATCTCTTCTATATATATTTGTGAATTTACTTTGTGGCATTCTAATCTTATTTTATCCTACTGTTATATTTATTTATAGGGAGATTTACATATAGCACACAATTCTTATGCATTTACATTGCAGGCATGAAAAGATATACTTGAGTATTTTACTTATATATATGTGATATAGGGATTAAGATGTTAGGTAAATAAATATAAAGTTTAAGGACATATAATATCTAAGGATTATATACTATATGTATTTACATATCTCACACTTCAATTTTTATATTTACTTATATAGCACCCAAAACTTTTTTTAATAACTCATAGGTGAGATTTGTAAATCACATGAGTCATCAAAGAAATTTATGCTATAAAGTAAATATAAGGTTTAGATAGGTATGTAAAATATATGTATTTAACCTATGTCTCTAAATCATATATGAATATATAAGAATGTAAATCTTTTTTTTTTTTAAATTGAACAACAAGAAGTAAATATATTAAACTGTTTTCTTAGCCCACTCTTTTGGTTTTGAGCCATCATCGCCTTCAATGCCATTCGTTCTGTGTTTTTTTTTTTCTATTACTTCTCGAATGTGAGGCCGTGACTCCGTGAGGCTGATTAATGCTATATTTATAGTCGAGGTGAAAGTTTCATATCTAGGGTTACATTGGTGAGTTATATTCCTTGTGCTTCTCTTTTTCTTTTTTTCTTCTGTTTTCATTTCAAATTTTGATATATATAGTTTTCATTTTCTATTTTTCTTCCTGATTTTAGGTAAAGTAACGCCTGTTTGAAGATCCTATTTTGATTATTTCGATTAATTTTAAATGCCTATAAAGTATAAAATGAACATCTATTTGGTTGGACATTATATAGCATTGCATCGTTATATGCCCAAGATGCACATCAAAGCCTATTGGATAATTATGTTCAATTTTGATACTTCCTTCTTGCTTATCATGTGTATATTCTTGTATTATGATTTTAAATCTCATGTTTGTAGAATTAGAGGCATTCATCATCTACAGAAAGCAAGACCTATTAGAATACTTCAAGATGTCATGATTATGTTATTAGTCTTGTATTCTTCTCGGGTAGAAGAATAAGTCTCACACTCAATTAATCACTTGTTGATGTTGAGTCTTGCTTTCTCATCTATATCAAGGTTGATATATTTTTTAAGGTTTTTTGAGTCTATTATCATATTTTCTCTAATTGCTTAGAATTGTATGTTTCCTTAATCGATGTGGTTTGAATGGAATTGGTTTCATAATTTGAACCGATTGAATGGTCAGTTTCAGTTAGAACAATGGTTAACTAATCTTGAACATGAATATCAACTTTTTAAATCTTTGAACTCAGTATGAGATGTAACTTCTTTGTTGCATATTTTGGCCCTCAATGGGTGGTAAGAAAAGCTTAATGATCTATTGTCATGTAATGATACAATATAAGTTTCATCATGTATCACTTTATTATTCTTGTCCTTTTTTAACAATTCATTGCTTTTACTCTAGTTTTAGGGTCTCTTTATATGCCCTTTTCCAAAATTCATATAATTGTTGTTAGTATAGGTTGAGGATCTTCAATGAATATGTAAATTGATTAACGAGTTGAACCTTTGTTCTGAAAATTGTTTTATTCTTTCCTTTGAGCAATTCTTATTTTAATCATTACTTATATTTTTTGTTTTATGATTTAAAAGAAATTAGAAATATTCTCGTATCTTCATTAATTAAAAATGTGAATATTTTTTATTTAATAAATGTGTCTTTTTTGAAAATTTATTGATTTATTATTTCTTAATAAAGGCTGTTTATTAAAAAAAAATCGATTTATTTTTTTAAAGCAATATTTTTATTTTGAGAAATTATTTTTTTATAAAGTAAAAGTGTCATTTTATTTTGTTTTAAATATGTTCAAGTTCTTATTTTTTACGATTAATCATTAAATTTACATGATATTTTAATATGTTCTTTTAATTAGATATGTTCAAAAATTTATGTTCATTTGATTTCTTTATTTTGTTATATAGATTTTGATTTTAATTTTATATAAGTAAATTATTCATTATTTTATTGTGCCTCCTCTGAAAAAATTTTTTGGATCCGCCCCTGCTAGAGACCATTAATAAATCTCCTTTCTGTCTTATAGCGTCATAATTTCTACTTAGTTGGTGCTTTTATAAGTGTTCCTTTGCCAATACTTCACTCTATTATGCACTATTCAGAAGATAATGAAAGACAGTAGATATACTTTTCCGTTCGTTAACTCAATCACTTTTTTTCATCAAAATAAAATAATTTTCAGTCTTTATATCATTTGAAATGCATGCTAATAGTAGATATAAATATGATTGATTGATTGCTAGCTTTGTTTAGTCGTATATATCTATACTATTTCCTTGATTTATGAAATTTTGAAAAAGTATATCGACAAATTTTCTTTTCCTTTAACTGAAAATATTGGTTTCTTCAAGGTATCTCACAAGGTTAGCTTGTAGACGAGGATCTCCCTTTGTATTTCCAGAAATCTGAACTGTTTATTACAACGATATAATGATAAGATCTATTGTTTGTTGAACTAACTCTATAAAGGACAAAAAATAACCAAGTGTTGACATTCAATAACTGTGCCTTAGACAGTTACATATAATTTTGACTAGAGGAGATATTTTAGGGGGTTATTATAACTTTATGGAATAATTGCATCAAGGGTGAAGAATTTCATCTTCTTTGTGCTCTAAATATATTGATATAACACTGAAAATTCTACTAGTCGAAGCACGAATTTTGATATCAAAAGCAAGTTGATCCCTTGAAGATCAACAAAATCATTTAAAACTTTGAGATATCGTTAAATCCCAAATAGCATTCAAACATGGAGTGTTTATAGTCAAATCGGCGTCTCGACGGATCTAACAAGCCCAAGATCTACAAATTCTGACTTCATTTGAGCATTCAAATACTTAAAATACATCGAATGATCAAGGGAATTATTTTGAGCCGTCGATGAAGTGGAGTTGATTTTGCATGTATTTACAAAGGCGCCACTCCTCATCTATAAATTCTCATTTCTCATATGAGAGGGCAGTAGAAGAGAGAGAAACAAGCGAAGATTCTAAGCACAATCGCCACCACTGGACGGGCAACCATCCGCCGTGCCGTCGCCAGCATCCCTCGCATCGTCGCTCATCATCTCCATCATGACCTTCATTCATCGATCTCCTCATTCACCATCATCTCGCTACCACATTGTTCCACGAGCGTGACTACATAGTTGTTGTTCCTTCTCATATCAATCTGTAATCCATTATCGGGAAGATTTTGTACTCTGAAAAAGATACATAGTGGAAGATTTTTTCTTGGGCTAGTGATTTTTTCCCTCTTTTGAGGTTTTCCGTAAAATTCGGTCTTGTTCACTCTTTAAATACATGTGTGTCTTTGGATTTTAAAAGCTAAAGGCGTAAACTTTCACTCTACCCTGGTGATTTTCTAACGCATAGCGGTTTGGCCGTCATGGGAAAAGAACCCTTCAATCACAATTCACGGAACACCCTCGTTATGGCCAATAGCAACACTTTCGTGAGCCTCCGCTCCAACTTCCGTCACTCTTGAAACCAATACTTGAACAAAGGACACCAAGCTTCTGCCCCACTCCCCCGTGATAGGCGTGACCTTGTCGTTGAAGGCGCGATGGGAATCTCTTTAGAAGATCGTGTCCGCCGAATGGAAGAGTCTCAAAATGAGATGATCCGACTTTTGCGAGGAACACAACAGCCACTACCGTGGCAAACACATCTCCCCCAAGATCGATCGTTAACCGTAGGAGGTCAAAATGCTAATCTCCTGGACACTGAAGTTCCCCCGCGTAGAGATCGTGATGCTGATCTCCTTGACACTTCTAGTTCTACTCATTCATCACTTGCATCTCAAATGATTGCTAATCCACCAATTATTGCTGGTAGCTTGACACATTCTCGTCTGTTGACTCATCATGTTATCGTATGAAATTATGATGCTTAATGCAAGATGAATTTCACCTTTAAGACATAAATCATCTTCCCCTCACCGCGGCTATGAGGAATCCTCACCTTTAGGCGAAACTATTCAACATCTCTATTCGTGGGTTTCAAGCTTCCAGAACATTGATTCCTATGATGGCGTGACCCACATGAACACATCGACCATTCTATCATGCATATCCAACGAGCTCGACACCTTTGCTTTGTCGTCTTTCCATTACCCTCAAGGGATAAGCTCGCGCGTTCTACTCCCTTCCAAGGGAATCCATCCATACCTTTGACAAACTCGCCAAGATTTTTGTAGAACAATTTATTGCAAACTGGAGGATCATTAAAGATTCCTCCCATTTCTCCGACATTCGTCAAAATGAGGGTGAATAACTTAAGGAATACTTCCAGAGGTTCTCCTTAGAAGCTCACCAAATACAGAGTAGACCGAGCTATTAAGAGGAGTTTTCCTTGGAGGCTCGTGGCCTTTACTCGTCACTAATGCAGAACGGTTATCGTATCGACTTAGTTCATCGTGTGGAAGCACAAATCTCTGATGATGAGGCCATTAATGCCCATCACAAATAATTTGAACAATCTAGAAAACATAAAGCCGGAATGTGGACCGACTGTCCCATTAAAAAGAAGCAACAAGGTAGCCGTGATCTCCTTCCACGGCCCCCATATCAATGACATGAGCCACGACCAGAAAAGGAATACACGCCGCTGAACACGTCTCGTGTCAACATTCTGATGGCTATTCGAGATGAAGAAAATATCAAGTGGCCACATCCACTAAAACCAAATTTAAGAAATCAGGAGCAATATTATCACTTCCATCGAAGTCGTGGACATACTACTGAGGCATGCAAACAACTCAAAGAAGAAATTGAGAGGCTCATTCAACAAGGATATCTACGTCGATTTGTAAAGAATCATGCGAATTAATTAAACATACCTCTAACTGGGGGGCAACCAGGACAATCATCACAGAAATAATAAAATAATCATCAAACAGTTGGGGAAATTGAAACAATCACAGGAGGACCAATACTATCTAATCAAGTTCTCATTACCACCTCTGAAGAGCCAGAGTTAAAGAAGTCTCATATTAATCATTCCATCACTTTTAATGACTCGGACTTAGAAGGAGTCCATGTTTCTCATCAAGATCCACTTGTCATCAGCGCAAGGATCGGTGACCCATGCTATAATGTTAAGAGATTTTGATTGACAATGGAAGTTATGTTGATGTCTTATTTTACTCCACATTTCTTAGCATGAGCCTAGTTAGGGAAAAGCTCCAACTTGCTGCAGGACCATTATACGGGTTTGATAATCATGCAGTAGAGGGACAATCACCCTTCTTGTTGTCCTTTGAATTTTCGACAAGTGACTCATTTAATCCAATTCATGGTGGTCAAGTCAAATTGACATATAGCTATCTTTGGAAGGCCCCTCCAATCAATTTTTGTAGTCACTTTGTATCATCTTAAGATGAAATTTCAACCGTTGGAGTTGGGGTAGTTTGTGGAAATCAGCAGATAATCATTATCTTCCTCGGACAAGCTCAACCATGCCCTTCTTTGACCTTGATCGAAGATTTTAATTTTGAGATGAAGAAGTACCCAAAGCTTATCGAAGACTTGTCTCTTGCATTATCGGATGACCAAAATACGAGCGGTGCAAGTTGGATCTCGCTCTCAGACGAACAAATACATAGACTTCTTGCAATCAAGACATCTTGCTTGGAGTCCCGGACATCGGGTCGACCCCGATGAGATCATGCACTCCCTCAAGATCGATCCAACATTCAAACCGATCATCCAAGCGAAGTTTTGCACTGATCGCTCGGCTATTGAGCAAGAAGTTAACAAGCTTAGAAGCGGGATTCATAGAGGTACATTACCCTACATGGCTAGCAAATGTTATCATGGTTAAGAAAACAAATGGAACATGGAGAATGTGTATTGATTACGACCTTAACAAGGCTTGCGAAAGATAGTTTTCCTCTTCCTCGAATTGATCAATTGGTTGATGCTACATCGGACATCAAATGCTCAATTTTTTGGATGCTTACTCGTTACAACCAAATAAAATGGACCATGGATGAAGAAGCTATAACATTTCAAACATATAAAGGTTTATGTTACCAAGTTATCTTTGGGTTAAAAAATCTTTGCTACTATCAGCGACTTATGAATAAGATTTTAAAGACCATTAGGCCGCACAATGGAGGTATATGTGGATGACATGTTAGTGAAAAGCTTGGAAGAATCACAATATATTTCTGACTTAGAAATATGCTTTAACCTTCTTCGATGTTATAACATGACTCAACCCAACCAAATGTGCTTTTGGGGTTACGTCGAAAATTTCTTGGATTTATGGTAACCCACCGTGGGATAGAGGCCAACCCCGAGAAAATCAAAGCTCTCAAAGATATGACTCCTCCAAAGAATATTAAGGAAGTTCAACATTTGAATGGATGAATTGTTATGTTATCCCACTTTCTAGCCCGTTCTGGGGATAGATACTTGCCATTCTTTAAAATATTAAAGGGAGCTAAAAATAATAATTTTCGATTGGGTGATGAATGTCGGTCACTTTTGAGCAACTAAAGAGTATTTAGCATCTCCACCCTACTATCCAAGCCTATTCAAGGAGATGTTATACTTATATCTCATCTCTTCCCTGCGATAAGCTCGTTTAGTCGAAGAAATGGGATACAACAAATTTACTATGTCACAAAATTCTCTCGAATAGAAAGTCGTTATCCACTTCGAGATAAGGTGGCTCTTTAGTTTTCTCAAGAAAATTGCATTCATACTTCCAAGCTCATACTATCTACGTTTACACTCATTTACCATTAAGGGCCATCCTACAGAAACTAGAAGCATTTGAGAGGTTAATTAAATGATTTGTAGAATTGGCAGAATTTGATATAAATTTTTACCTATATAAAGTCTCAAGTACTCATGAGACTTTATAGTGGAATGCACTACCCCAACTCTCAGGAGCTATCTACTACACCTTTCGTCTCCTCAATGGACCCTCATGTTGATGGAGCTTGAAATCTGGCGTTGTGCGAATCTTACTTATTTCCCCAAGCGAATACCTTAGAGTATGGACTTAGCCTAAAATTTCTGCAACTAATAATATGGTGAATATGAGGCTCTCATAGGGTTGAGACTCGCTGATTGAAGCTCAAGTAGTAATCCATTGACTCTACTTGTCACCTCTCAAGTTGAGGGAAACTTTAATACATAATCCTCATAGCAATATCTCCACTTGGTAAAGTCTCTTCTTGCCCATTTCAAGACACATCAAATCATTCACATCTTGTGAGAAGAATACTCGGCGGCGCTCTCGCTAAGCTTGCTACATCACTTCTTGAGATCTATTTAAGAGAAGCATGTTGAAGAAATATATTTTCCTAGTATCTCGGGGTGGGTAATCAAGTAATTAATGAGATAAAGGAACATTGGTGGATGGACCCCATCCCTCTTTTCTACAAGAAGGAACCCTTCACCCAACTTCATTGTCTCAGAAGACAAGCTTCAAACTTACTATTATCGGTGAACTATACAAAGAGCTTTCTGGCCGTACCTCAAATGCCTCTCACCTTGAGGCGATTATGCATTAAGAGGTTCACTCATGGATATGTGGAGAACACCTAAGAGGAAGAGCTAGCCCTTAAAATTATAAGTCAAGGGTTCTATTGGCTCTGATGAAACAAGAGGCTTGAGTTCACAAAAAAATGTGCAAGTTGTTAATTGCACTCTAACCTCTCTCACATGCAGTATATAGAGCTCTCATCCCTTCAAAGCCCGTGACCTTTTGCTCAGTGGGGAATTGATATCATGGGACCTTTTTTGATAGCAGACAGCAGTTTATCATTTTAGCCGTCTACTTCACTAAATGGGTGAAGCCGAACCACTTCATAGGCAAATGCTAAATAATTTATTTGGAAAAATATAGTATGTCGATTCGGTCTTCCTGCAAAGATCATCACTGACAATGGAACCCAATTTACTGAAAAAATCTTTATGTCCTTTTGCAAAGATCTTCACATTCAGTTGCTGCATACGGCTGTAGCACATCCTCAAACTAACGGACATATTGAAGCTACCAATAGGACTATACTCAAAGGACTAAAAACACGTCTTGAGAAGGCTAGGGGGCAATGGGTTGATGAGCTTTCGAATATTCTTTGGGCTTCTACTATATCGCACCCTGGTGAGACACCATATAACTTGTGTTTTGGTAGTATTATACCAGTAGATATCGGGGTTCCAAGTCCAAGAGTTCAATTATTAGATCATGATGGTAATGAAGAAAAACTCGACACACTGACCACTCCCGAAACTTCGTGACATGGCCTACTTGGTTGCTATCACCAAAGGGTAGCTCATCACTTCAACAAGAGTAAAATCTCATCCATATCTGTCGGTGACTTGGTCTATGAAGTCTGAGAGGCAAAGGCTCGCAATAAACTCTCACCTCTTTGGGATGGACCATATGTAGTTATAGATGGTCAAGAACATTCAAGCTCAAGGATCCAGAAGGAAAAACTCTACCTCGAACTTAGAACACTGAGAATCTCCGAAAATATTATCAATAATTCCTACTGCATAATTATTATAACTTTTATTTTGTCTTGTTTGTAGCTTCCTCTTCATGTAGTGACCCCACTTAGTGGGATAAAGACTTGTTATTGTTGTTGTTGTTGTCATTTCCTCTTGAAATTCATATTCGTGTTAAAATCATCTTATGACTGTATCGCTGAACTTATCAAAGTAAAGAATTTATAGATTTTTCTTACAAGCTTATTTATCCTTCATTTAATCCTCCCACTTGAGTAATATACAACTCACATTATATCTCAATCGAGGCATAATCAATCCCAAGGGGACTTGATCGGACCTCTTCCATACATGTAAGAAGTCAAGTAACACTTTGGCTGATACCTAGGATAGGTCAAAAAGTCCTTGGTGGACTTCCCACGGCCTCTTCCACACAGGTTAACGTCATTGAGTCACACTCTGACAAACAACCTCGGATAGGTCAAAAATCATCATCGTCGGTCACCGCCGATTAAGAATCTCGTCGATCACCACCATCGTTGTCGGTCATCGCACTGATCGCCACCATCGATTAGTGGGTTGTCCGCCAAATACCCGTGACCACATCGTCGGTCCCGCCATCGTGATCTCGCCGGTCACCACCATTTGGTCATCGCTGATATGATGCCATGCATCAGTCGCTATTGGTAGACCAAACCGGCCGCCACCATCGCTTGTCACCACCATCATCGCCGTCCATCTTCGCCGATCACCACCATCATCTCCGGTCATCCCCGACTTGGCGTACGCCACCGCCCATCATCACCATGCGGTTATCTTCGATAATTCCTCAACGGTCGGTCCGACAAGTGATTGGCGCCTCTTTGAGCGGAACTCACCCTACGCCTTGATCACCTCAACATGGTCCGAAGCTTCCCCTTTCAAGAAAATCCCTCTCCGTATGAACTATGGCATTGATCTCCTCCACCCGGTCGGTCCGACAAGAGCGGTTCGCCTCTTTCAAAGAATCGTGTTATGAACTATGGCCTTGATCACCTCCGGCCATGGTCGACAAGATTGTCTCTTTCAAAGCGAGCCTCAGTATGAACTACGCCTTGATCGCCTCAACGGTCGGTCGACAATTTACGAGGAAAAGAAACCTCCCATTTATTACGGGACTTGATTGCCTACTCGGTCCGACAATGGCTTGATGCCTCTTTTCGACCTCACCTTATGAACTACGCCTTGATCCTTCCATCGGTTCGATAAGGAAATCGCCTCTTTGAGGGAAAATCGTGCTCGCCGTAAAACTACGGACTTGATCACCTCCGGTTCGGTTGGTCCAAATGATGCCTCTTTTGAGGAAAATGAGCCTCGTCATGAACTACGCCTTGATACTCTACGACCTTCTCTTAAGAAGAAGAGAATGTGTCTTCTCCCTTGGCCCTAGGGAGGTTTTTATAGACCTCTATACGGGCAAAAAGGTCAAAAATCCAAGAAAAAAGGCTTAAAATAGCTCAAAATCGAGGAAAATTGCGAAAAACGGACAAAAATGAATGAAAATTCCCTCGGAGATTTATTGACATACAGCGTCTGTGAAAACGGCGAAGCGGCGCGCTCAGCGTTTGGCGAGCTCATAACCGCGCTTCGCCCAGCGTGTCATTGTGCCGCTAGCGAGGCTTCGTGGATTTTGCAAGCTATAAGTGCCCAGATGGGTCCATAACCCCAAAATGAATGGACGCTTCCGCGATCATAATCTTGTACTGACATGAAAATATGCTCTCTCAAAATGAATGGTTAATGGATCGACAAATTTCATTGAAGAATATGTTATTTTCAAGTATTCGACATATATATTTTTGGATGATTAAGATAATGTCATCCAAAATGAAAGCGATATGAACTAAAATTGTGAAAGCGAATCTTGATGTCAAGCAAGTTGATCTCAGTTAAAACTATGAGATCAAGTACTTAAAATGTCATTGGGATATCGGTTAAATCTCTAAATAGCCTTTATAGTCAAATCGGCGTCTCGAGCGGATCTAACAAATAATCTCAATTCCAACTTTGAGCATTCAAATACTTAAAATACATCAAATGTTCAAGGGAATCATTTTGAGCCATTTGATGAAGTGGAGTGGCTCGAATTTTGCATGTATTTATAAAGACGTCACTCCTCGATATAAATAGCCATTTCCGAAGGGCTGAGAGAGAGAGAACAAAGCTTGATCGCAATCAAATACTCGGGTCAACCATTTATGGCCGTCGCCTCTGCCGTTAGCGACCATCGTTGATCCTCATTTGTCATCTCTTGGTCTCCATCATTATGACCTTCACCGTCGGTCATGTCCGCCTTGTTCGATCTCAGCATTTATACCACTGACATTACACGTTTATTTATTCTTCTCATATAGAATACTATAATCCCATTATGGAAGATTTTGTACTCAGAAAAAGATATATAGTGGAAGATTTTTTTTCTTGGGTTACGGTGGTTTTTTTCCTCTTTGAGATTTTTCACTAAAAAATTGGGTTTTCTTGTTATCTTTAAATACTTATTGTGTCTTTGGATTTCAAAGTAAGTAAACTTTACTCTCTGCTTGTGATTTTCGACGCAACATACACACACACATATATATATATATATATATATATATATATATATATATATATATATATATATATATATATATATATATATATATATATATATATATATATATATATATATATGTTCTATATATATATATATATATATATATATTTTCTAAAAAGAATAATTATTACGTTAGAATATTTGCTTGATCTTTAATGAGTTTAGCCGATCATGCTAAGTAGATTGTAAGAGTAATAACGACAATCAAAAGAAAATAATTTATTAATTATAATTATTAGACTGGCAATGATTATTGAGTGATGATGATTATCAAATAATTGATGATAAATATATGGACATAATCGCACAAATAATGATTGTTATATGATAGTAGTTGGATGACGACTGATAGGCAACTGACTTAACGATGATGATTACTATATTGATCGTTATCATCAAATATTAAGCTTAAATTTATAGCACTTTAGATCTAAAGCTCACTCCAGTTTTAAATTAAAAGTCCTATCATATGGAGAATGAGTCTAATGATAGATTTTAGAAATAAAATTTTTGATAGTTTCAACTAAAATTTTAAAACATTCCATCAAGCGACTTATATTAACTTATTTGATCATATATTATTTTCAATATTTAAGTATCTTAATGATCTCAAAATTAAAACATCTTAGACTCATCACATTCTTCTTATCAAAGCACTCTTTTTAATATTTTGAGAAGTAGAATTTGATAATCATCTAGTATAATCAATTAATAATGCAAAATTTTGAATTAAGTTTTAAGTGTTTGATTTAATTTTATCTAGAATAAAATCAAATCATTTTTTATGTCATTGAATTCATCTCATCACTTAATTATAATTTAATTGTTAAGTGATAAAATTTAATTTTCTAATTGTTATTTATATCAAAATAAAGTGAAATGAATAGCTTTCGGGCGGTAAAATTCCACTAGGTTGAAGATCACCGAAAAAATCGGTTCCTTTAGTAGCAGTCCTATAGTGCAATGATTACAGTTAGGAAATATATTTATTATAGCGATGCAAAATAAACAATCCTGATGTTAATTAAATTATTATTTTTTGTTTGTTCGGCAGTTATAACGACCATAAATACGCTGTGATGACTTAAATGGTTGTGATTAATGCGCTTTTTCAGAGTTGTTTTTTTTTTTTTTTTGGAAAAATTTGAGGGCGATTGCCGAATTTAATTCTAAATGTAAAATAAGATTACAGTTACATAGATGACAGCAGACCTTTTGACAATAAAACAACTATACCAAAAACAACATTCAACTGAATAAGAGACCTGTTTTGTAATACTATACCACCACCCTAAAATAAAATGATAAAACCAGAAAGAAAGCAAAGCTACAGCAATAGCATGAAGGACTCAGATCAACCAAAATTAAATCTGTAAGATTGCTTATCAGTAAATAAAGCGCAAAGAGGATCTGGTTTCCCCGCTGACCTTACTGATATTGAATTTACGGAGGAAGCTTGATAAACTGCATAGCGGTTCGGTGAAGGCGTCAAAGCGATCCCTTGAACCAATCGATCATCATCGTCCTTTTCCTTGAAACACCCACATAATTCTCTCAGAGCAGGAGGGGATAAGGTAATCTTCCAATATATGAAACGAGTAACCCAGCAGCCTAGATTTATGATTTACCTCCCAGCTAAATCTGGATAGCAAACTTATCATATTCCTGCACAATAAAACACGACCCCCAGCCATCAAGCCAAAGGAAAGTATCACATTAAGTAGCAATTTTCCTCCAATTCGATAAAGTACGTAACACATGTTCAGGCCATGAATCCTTCATTTTCCATCTAACCACTTTAAAAGCAATCCTTTCCTTAATCTGGTCAATTAAAACAGTAATAGGAGATGCAATATGAGACATAATTCTTTTATTCCTTTCTCTCCAAATACTAACAACGTAGTAGATGATAATGAATTCTAACAATCTTGTGCATTAGGTTCCATACTATTTAAGACACTTTCAAAGTGGATTGCATTAAAAAGAATTTTCCATTTGGTAAAATACACCTAATCAAGTGCATTGAGAATGGGCATTCAAAAAAGAGATGAGCATGTGATTCAATGTCTCCAAAACAAAAACAGCAATCTGTATTAACACCCAGCCCTCTCTTTGCAAGAGTGTCGGTTGTTTTTAACCCACCAAGATAAGCCATCCAGCAGTATAAAGATAAATTGTGACCCCTCCAACCAAATACAATTATGCCGGTTAGTAGAAGGTAAATTATCATATAGAACCTTTTAAAATCTCGAGAAGAAGGGGTTACATTTGAGTCCCATGTAATCAGTCATCTCCTTAGCTATTGAAGTGGATTTGATTGCCATCTTATGATGAATTTCAAACCATTTGGTATGTGCCATTTGCCTTCCAACATAAAACATTAACACATTGTTAGAACAAAGCAGCAAATTTATGTCATATGTACTTAAGGATTCATATACTATTTTTTTTGCACCAAGGATCAAGAAGAAAATTTGTTTCCATTTCCTATGTGGTAAGATATGTTATCAGAATAACGTTTAGCATAAAGTTTGATTCTTCACATAGGAGATATATTCTATCGAATGTTTCCAAATCGATCCATATTTCGTCACCGGTTAAACAATGAATCACATTGAGTTTTCCACAAAGTTTTGATCTTGCATAAAACATTAAGTGAAAAGGTAGAAAGCACTCCACACCTCCTTTTCCTTAGGTCATTTTTCTCCCAAGAAATTGTGGATAATTTATTTGCTTCCCCATTGTGATAAAAAAAAAGTTGGCGATAAGAGGATATGCTTTAATACACCTTTGGGAATTATCATTGATCAGAACCAATATGAAATGAGATTATTGACCGAAAATTTAATTAATTGCAGCCTTCCTCCCAATGACAAAAATTTGCATTTCCATCCTGCAAACCATTTCTGGATCTTTTCAACAAGACTTGAGAAATTGATCAACTTAGGAGACCCCAAAGTTAAGGGGAGACCTAAGTATTTAATTGGAAAGGTGCTTTGAGATATATTGAGAATACTACAAAGATTCTCCACCTCCTTAGATCCTTTAGAAGCATATAAGAGATTTATCAGTTTAACAATATCTTTTAAGCTTTCAAGCAGAATTTCAAAGAGCCAGAATTAATATTCTTTTCTCGTCCTAGAAGGTCATCTGCAAATAATAAGTGAGAGATATGGCAAGAACCAACTGAAAAAGGCCTATATCTAACTAGATTTACTTCTCTGTCAATCAAACAAGAAAAGGTATCAATGGCCAGAGTAAAAAGGAAAGGAGATAGTGGACATCCTTGCCTTAGTCCATATTTTGAGAAAAAGTAGCCTTTGATTTCCCCATTGATTATAAAAAAGGAATCTCGATGCTGCTTTTATCCACTTTATAAATCTAGATGGGAGTCCAATTGGTAAAGTCGATGCAATAGAGCCTCTCATTAATTGAGTCAAATGCCTTTCTAAGATCAAGTTTAGCAAGAAAGCTTCCTTGTGTACGATTTTGGAATAACTCATAACAAATTTCATGTGTCATAATAATATTATCTGAGATATCCCTCCCTTTTATGAATGCTGATTGGGCTGGATGAATCAAATGAGGTAGAACTCTTTTAAGTCTAGTGGCTAATACTTTAGCTATCACTTGTAAAAGTATTGCAAAGTGAGATAGGTCGATATTACGATTAGATTTGAGTGCTTGACCTTAGGAATTAATGTAATCAAAGAATGTTTCAATCGTTTGGGAGCTTACGTGTTTTAAAAAAATGATGAGCTGCATTTAATAAGGTACCACCAGTAACCTCCCAAGTTGTGGAAAAAAATTTGGAATTGAATCCATCCGGTCCAGGAGCTTTGTTCTCATTGATACCTTTAAGAGCTTCTCTAATTTCCATATCACTTATGTATCGCCTCCATAGCCTTTCTTTGATTCAATGAGAGTATTCCCAATTGGAACATCTGCACAATGAAAGAATCGAGGAATTATTATTGAACAAAGCGAGTAATACCGCATATTTCCTCGGTATGGGGTCCTCCTTCAAAATTCCCTTATCGGAAAGTAATTCCCTAATACAATTTGTGCTTCTCCTTTCTTTAATTGAAAAATATAGGAATTTAAGATCATCCTCGATGAAGTCAACCAATGAGCCTTTGCTGCTTAAGCACTCTCCATATGTAATAAGTTTATATAAGAGTCTTTGATTTCCTTAGCCTTACTATAAGATTTAAATCATTTGGATTCTCTTCAAGCATTTCAAGTATTTCCTTTTGATCTCCTTTAGCCTTTTAGATTTGTAATTGCAAAGAAGAAGAGCTTCTCATAGATGCTTTAAGCGCCTTTTTGACATTGGATAGTTTGTTAGCAAGTACAAAGATGGGATCCCCTACAACATAACCTTTCCAAGCATCTTTAGTTATCTTCATGAAATCAGGTTCAAGAGTCCAGTAATTCCGAAACATAAAACGATGAACTATAGGACATGAATGTTGAATGTGAGTAATGAGTGAGGAATGGTCAGATGAGAGTGGAGGAGACACTTTGTAGAATGAGAATGGAAATTTCTCCAACCATACCGCATTACAGATAACTCTATCTAATTTAGAAAAAATGGGATTTTTTATCTGCTGATTAGACCATGTATAATATAAACCAGTATAGGGAAGGTCCAACAACTCACAATCATTAATGCAATTAGAAAAGGCTTGGGAGTTTGTTAGAGACAGGGGGTTTCCGCCCATCTTTTCCTTACTTAGATGACAAAAATTAAAATCCCATCATCACCCAAGGGTCCGATATCCCAACAAAGAAGGTCCCGAATTGAATTCCAAAGGGGAGTTAGCAGCATCATTCTCAAAGATAAACACATGTTAAAAAAATGATAAGGTGCCATTAATGATAACTAACCCATGTATCAACTGATTAGTAATTACCAATGGTTTAAAGTCGATTTTTTCCGAGCTCCATTTGATCCAGATACATCCTCCTGTTGCAGTCTCAAAGTTCGAATAGCTTGATTCGAAAGGGAATAAAGAGTACTTACGCATACGGAGAGGGTTTTGGAAGTCTTCAATATTAATCTTGGTTTCAAGAAGACAAAGAAGCTCCAATCTAAAATCCTTAATGAGTCTCGAAAGCATCAAGCATCCGGCCCTCAGCAGCTAGGCCCTGAACATTCCATACACCAATGTTGGGAAAGATCATTGAGAGGAAGAAGAGGAGGGTTTTTTACCCTTTTTATGTTTCCCTTTCTGATTCGAGGGAGTCGCATTAGCATTAATTTTCAATCCTTCTCCATCGAGATGAGATTTGATGGGCGTATTAGGTTGCTTTTCTATATCCTTTCCTTTAGAATATTCTGAATGCTTTGGGGAATTCACTGATGATCTGGTTACCACACTCTGTCGTTGTGGTTCACCCAAAGAGAGTAAGTGATTGCCCTCTGTAATAGGATCCACATGGAGAACTTGATTTCCTGTATGCTCGATTTGGTCTTCCAATTGAGGCGACAAAATAGGTGACTTATTTAGGCTGATAGAACATTTTGGGGTGTGTATCGTCTCCACTTCTCCGCCTCCTGCTCTCCTATTATTTCCTGCTCACCTGCACCAAGTTATTAACTAGAGGCAACTCGCAGCCTTTATTCCGACTCCTTCCTCTATTGGGATTACGATTGGCAATTTATCGTATGACTTGAGACCGAGGACATATTTTATCATCATGGGAAAAGGTATTACACTTAGAACAGATCGTTGGTTTCCAATCGTATAAAACTGGCTGATTGAACTTCTTCCCGTTCATATTAATTGGAATCAATCGTAAGACCAAGACGTAATCGCATGTATCGAGCAAAGGTGATTCTCGCTTAGATGCAAGATTATCTACCGCTAGGGGCACGCTATCATACTTCCTATCTTCAAAACCCTTTTCGCTCCAACAACATAAAGGGAAATTGGGCAATTTGATCCAAATAGGGATTTCGGTCACTTGATCCTTAGTTGGCCGGAAGTCCCATGTCCACCTCTGAAAAATGAATGGCCTGCCATTGAGGAAGCAAGGGCCATCGTTCCACACTGCTTGGTAATCTTCCAAACAAGAAAACTTGAATAAAAAGAAATCTCCTTCAAGAGAAAGCAACTCCAGGTTACCTTTGAACCGCCACTTCATTTTAACCGCAGCCAAAAGAGAACCGTAAAACGGTCGCTTGCCTATAGCATGTCCAACTAAAGACAGGTTCCACTCCTGTTTTCCTTCTAGGAGATCCTCCTCAGTGAAGGATACTTCTGCCGAATCCGATGGAATGTAAGCTAACGGAAATTCCTTACTTTTTTCATTCTGTGCTAACAACAGCTCCTTCCAATTGCATTGGCTCCGGGAACTCATAGTGGCTTCTCCTTGACGCAAATTTGGCGGAGTGAAGCCTGAAAGAGGTGGGAAAGAGGTATTGTGTTCACCCATGTGAATCAGTCAAGGGTGAATAAGCGGTGCCTAGTAGAGGAAACTCGACCCAGGTAGGAGGCGAAGGAATAGGTTGAAGGGCTTGAAGGAGAAAGGTGGAGAGATTTGGATATTAGGGAGGGAGAAGGGGAGGAAGACCCGAGAGGCGACAAAGGAGCCCTAGCCGCATTCGAGAACCCTAAGTTCAATTTTCTATTTTTTTCAGAGTTGTTTGGATTCCAGTAAAATTTAGGACTTGAGAGAATTACTGCTTTATACTTACTATTTTGTAGCTAATTTATAATATAAAAACTTATAATTATGATGTATTTATAAAAATAGGAGAATTTACTTATATATATATATATATATATATATATATATATATATATATATATATTCTTATATATTTACATATTAAAAAAAATATGTACATATTTAACATCAAAACTCTCATATTTACATAAATAGCATTTAAATATTTAATACTTCATCAAAAAATTATATCTTCATTAATTTGTTAAAGTGAAATACATTTTTTAAATATAAAAAAATATTATATTTATAAATATCAAATTTTAGGTATTAGACATCATAAAAATTGTGTGCTATTTATGTAAATTTTTTAAAAAATATTCAATAAATATTGTGATTCATAGTCTAAACCAATTTGATATAGGTCCATTAAATTTAGTTATTTATCTTTTTGGTAATTATGCAAATACTATATACATGTACATGTAGATCATGTAAATATGTTTGATAGTAAAATAATGGCAAAATTTTTAAAATAAGTACATTTAAAAATATAATTAGCGATTTAGGTATTAAAAAAAATTAAAGTAGTAGTCATTTAACAGTGACTGGTATTTGAATGTGTTGATAAAAAAATCTAATTTTGATGCTGAGGAGGGCGGATTGGCCAAAATAAATAAATAAAAAAAAATCTAATTTTACAAATTTACTGCAGAGGGATATATTTATTTTTATATAAAAAAGATAAATTTTATTTTTAAAATTTAATAATTTTTCATATAAAATTAAAAAAATTTATAATATTTATATAAATATGAAATTTTAAATTTAAATATATAAAAATAAAAGAATGGACTCCATTCTTTTATTTTTATATATTTAAATTTAAAATTTCATATTTATATAAATATTATAAATTTTTTTAATTTTATATAAGAAAAATTATTAAATTTTAAAATAAAATTTATATTTTTTTATATAAAAATAAATATATTTTAGATATAAAATTTAGATATTTATGCACTCTGCAGCAAAATCACAAAATTAGATTTTTTTTATTTTATTTTATTTTATTTTAGGTCAGTCCATCCTCTGCAGCAAAATTAACTTTTTTTATAAATATAAATTTAATTTCATGTATAATATATATATATATATATATATATATATATATATATATATATATATATATATATATATATATAATATTTATATATTTTTAAGTTAAATATTTTATATAATATTAAAGCTAAATTTTATTATAAATTAATTATACATTTTTAAACCTACCTGGCTAAAAGAGAACTCAATTCTTGTATTTTTATATATTTAAATTTAAAATTTTATATTTACATAAATATTATAAATTTTTTTAATTTTATATAAAAATATTATTAAATTTTAAAAATAAAATTTATTTTTTTATATAAAAATAAATAAATATATTTCAAATATAAAATTTAGCTATTTACTAGCCTATGCATCAAAATTACAAAATTAGATTTTTATTTTTATTTTTTTAATTTTAGGCCAGTCCACCCTCCGCAGCAAAATTAGCTTTTTTTATAAGTATAAATTTAACTTCAGTGTATAATATATATGTATAAAAAATATTTATATATTTCTAAGTTAAATATTTTATATAATATTGAAGCTAAGTTTTATTATAAATTAATTATACATTTTTACAGAACTCTATTCTTATATTTTTATATATTTAAATTTAATATTTTATATTTATATAAATATTATAAATTTTTTTAATTTTATATAAAAAAATTATTAAATTTTAAAATAAAATTTATCCTTTTTTATATAAAAATAAATATATTCTCTTACAGTAAAATTAGATTTTTTTTTTTTTTTAATTTTTTTTTATTCTGGCCAGTCCCCTCATCCGTAGTAAAATTAGATTTTTTTTTTATTATTATTATTTTTTATTCTGGCCAGTCCGCCCTCATCTGCAGCAAAATAAGATTTTTTTAGATCAATCGCCTCTTTAACAGATAATTGATGCTGACTGAGAATTTTTTTTAATATCCTAAATTTTTAATTATATTTTTAAACATATTTATTTTAAAAATTTTGTCTAAAATAATTTGCAAGCTAAAAATTTATTTTTCAATTATAGTTTTTGATTTAATGGAGCACTTATCAATTCATTTGATTTAAAAAGCAAATTTTGGTGGTCCCGTATAACGTCCATAAATATATGCAATTGAAAGGTAAATTATATATATATATATATATATATATATATATATATATATATATATATATATATATATATATATATATATATATATATTCTTAACTTATTATGGCCTATGATACATTAACAAAAATTCGGGTTATGCCCCACCTGAAGAAAAAACGTCCGTAATAAAATAAAAGTTAGTACCTCAATCTATAGAGCTTATGCGATGCGATAAGGAAGATTTTACTTTTTATTTTATATATCTTGAATTAACTTTGCTTACAAAATATAATCAAGTGCTATGAAATATAATATTGGATTCTGTACTAGTTTATAATTGTTGTGTGCTAAAAAATCAATTATGGTAGAGTAATAATTTACATCTTAACTTTGTTGTAGAGTTTAGCACACACATAAATATTTAAAAAATTAATAAAAAAACTACAGAATTTTTAGTGAAAAAACCCTAGGAATAGGGTAAAAAATCACGAGGTCTAGCCCAATAAAATTATTCCACTATGTATTTATTTTGGAGTACAAAGTTTTCCGTCTGAATTCTGAAGTATATGAGAAGAGCGTGATGAATCAAGAATCACAAGAGCTATAGTCACATTCAGTTGTAACGGTTATAATGGTAGCGGATGGTGAGCAATGGGGATCAGCGCGATGAAGGTCGTCATAATGGTGGCCGTGGAGATGGCCGGCGATGGTTGTAGAATGACGATAGTAGTCAGCGGTGGTGGCGCGTCGGTGGTCGGCGATGAGTGGCGATGGTTAGCGGCGATATGGCGGCGGTTGTCAGCGATAGTGGCGGTGACAACGGCGAGAGATCACAGCGAGGATCATGGCGATGATGGCGGCGGCCGGCGGCGTTATTGCAACCAAGGGGGGTCGGCAACCGTCGAGTAGTCTGATGCTTGGAGGATTTTCAAGTTTTAGAGCTCTCTCTCTCTGCTCTCATGAAGAATGAGGGAGAAGCGGTGGCATTTAAGTAATCATATAAAACCCGAATCAACATGGGCTCAAAATGATTTGATCATTTGATGTATTTTAAAATTTGAATGCTCAAATTCAATTATGAGATCTTGGGCTCAGATCCTCATCAAGGCCTTCGATTTGACTATAAACACTCCATATTTAAAATATTTAGGGATTTAACGATATCCCAAAGTTTCCAATGATATTTTAAGTGCTTGATCTCAGTTTCAACTTAGGATCAACTTGCTTTTGATAACAAGATTCGTACTTCGACTAGTGGTATTTTAAGTGTCATATCAATAATATTTTTTTTTTGAGGGCGGTGAGCTCGTGAGGGCAATTAAATACACACGCATGCTGCCAAGCGTTGAGGCGAGTCTAATCAATGAGCTACGCAGTCTTGCGTGCATTAGTTTGTAACATCTCGTACAAATTTTTAATGGTAAAATTTGTTAAAATCTATTTGTTGAGCACTAGATGAGTTCAATCTTCTGTAAGGATCAACATTAATAAGTTTGTGAGTAAACAAAGTAAATCATAGCCAGTAACCCTTCCTTCTGGCTATCTAACTAGCAGTTTAGGCCCCAACTCCTAATGACAACCAAGGCATTTATACCTTAGTTTTAGTTTTCAATTAAAGTAACTTTATATATAACCTTCATTAGCCATCAGGCCAAAAACATAACACAGTAATAAATAAGCATAATATAAAAAAAATACTTACAATATGTATGAAAATTCTAAATTTATACTACTGAATAAATATAGCACAATTAAGTAAACCTAATTGAATAGCTCACAAGTATATATTTTTTATTGTCAATAAGGTATGCAGCCAAAGCCAATCAAATTGGGCAAATAGGGCAGACTAGTTTTTAATAGTTTGAAATGTTCCATTTGACTTTTATGAGAAGTTGCCCACTTACCAACTAATTAGACTAATTAGTCACATTTATCGTCTAAATAACATTGCAAATTAGTCTCAATGCTACCATAACAGTATAGGAAAAACTATTTATTTTGATAAAAGAATTCATTAGAGCTAAACTATTTTTATTAGCTAGGTTTTAGGCTGAAAATATTATATCGATAAAATGAACATTAGAAATATGTTCTATTGACAAAAAATTTTCTTCAAAACAATTCTATGATAGACTTTTATGATAAATTTTTTAAGATATAATTTTTTAAAAAAAAAATTTCAAGATAACTTTTTTTTCAAATTCTCTAAAAGCTTGCAATTTATTTTCACTATTGAACTTCAATATAATGTCACAAATATTAAAAAAAAATTAAAAGCTGAAAATCAAAATTTTATTCTTTAAGCCCTAATAACATTGAAATACAAGTAAACAAGAAATAACATTACCTTAATATCTAAAAATCCAAATACAATAATAAAAAATAGAAAAATACAGAAAAATCAAATCAAATTGATCTGAAGGATTGGTTTGGTGGTTGTAGCAATGGTTTGATTATTAGTTGTAGTTCTGAATTTATTTGACTTTTAGTTATACGTTTGATTAATGCTATTGTAAAATTGATCAAATCAAAGAATTGAATTATATATATATATATATATATATATATATATATATATATATATATATATATATATATATATATATATATATATATATATATTAAAATTAAGTCAATAAAATAATGTAAATAAATAGAAGATATAAATATCATTGTAGATATTATCTAACCCATATTTTAATATTTAATATTTTTCTAACATGTATTTTTGAAGTCAGAGATAAATAGATTCATTATTAAAATTAATTATATTTTGATTCATTCAAAACTAAATCAAATTGACCAAAATAAAGTTTAGTTTAGTTTAATATAATTTGAAAAATGATTTGGTTAGTTAAATTTTATAACAAAAATAAATTGATTTAATTAATTTATTAATTAAACCATCTAAACCTATCAAATAGGCACATTTAATATCGAAAATAAGTTTTGAATAACAAAATTTGATGATATTCTTTGCATGATGGCAAGTGTGGTGATATTATAAAATAATAATCTTCATAATGATTTTCACTACATTGAAATAAGAAAATGTAATAATTGAAAGATTGGATTATAAATGAAGGATAATATATATGAATGACAAGTTATGTTGTTTAGCTTAACCAATCCCAATTACTTTAACATAGTTCTTTGTTAATGTTGCATGCAAGAAGATTCAAGTCGGTAGAGTAAGAGAATTCGATGTCTTAGCATTGTACAAAAATTCTGCATACACAGCAAAAGAGTTTGGGAGACCTCAAGATTTTTACATGAAAAATCTAAGAAGGGAAAAACCACAAGGCCTAGCATACTTAGAAATAATTTCACTATATCAGTTTTTATTATAATTATTATACTTCTCCAAAGTTGGAGAAGGATAGCTTACAAGTGTAATTTTTGTGACAAGCTTCACTGGATTAGCGATGAAGGCCTTGCTTGAGGTGGTAATCTGATGATCCGATGAAAACTATCGAAAGATAGACGGGTGGTGGTTGGTAGCAGCTGGTGATGGTGAACGCTTAACCTCACTTTTATAGTGAGTCTTCAACCTCGAGCATAGATCTAGGACTCTTATAGACACTAAGAGTTTTTTAGTCTCAAGACACTTCTAGTGATTAGGTGAACACTTAACCTAAGCCTAGAGACTTAGAAGGGTTAGCCCTAGGGATGGGTTGTGCCTTAGGGACTTAGGGAGGTTTGCCCGCCCTATAGCCTAAACCCAATCCATGCTTTCCTTCTCAAACCAAACCTCAATTCCCAATTCAAATTCCAAATCCAAATCTAAATTCCCAAAGTGGATTATAATGTCCTCGCTCACCTAAGAAAGTTGTCAGCTAAGTTAAGCATATATGATTCCCTTATCTTATCCAAAGACATGAGGGAATCATTAATCAAGGCTCTTTTTGATCCAGAGATATGTTTAGCTCAACTAATTGTAGTTGGAGAGGAGGCACATTACTCAAGAGAAGCCCAGGGAGTTACCTTCACAGACAAAGACCTTCTTCTGGGGGATATGGAGCATAACCCCCCTCTACATCATAGTGGACATGGGCAGATTCAAACCTTCCAGGGTTTTGGTTGATCCAGGTGCATCGGTGAACATTATGAGTTTATAGACCCTTACTTATTTGAAAATTAACATCTCAACACTTCGAGGAGATCGGATGATGTTGAGAGGATTCAATGAACAGGGCGAGAGGGCTTTAGGCTCCATAGTGTTACCTTTGAAAATAGGTGACTAGAAGACTAAAGCCAAATTCTACATAATTAATTTGAATACTTCATTCACTACTTTGCTCAGTAGGACTTGGATACAATAAAATAAGATGATTATGTCCTCCCTCCATCAGTACATTAGGTTTTGGAAGGATGGAATTGAATACTATATCAAGGGAGATGAAAAGCCATTTTCAGTTAGAGAGGTTGAGATATATGAGGATGCGACCTACTATCTTCCTCAAAACACATTTTCTCATGAACCTAATCAAAATTAAAATACAAAAGAAAAAGAAAAAGAAGAAAAAGAAAAAAAAAAGAAAGAAAATACAAGTCAACGAGAAAAGGGCATCAAGGAAGAAGCAGAGCCACATATTAAATTCCAGCCATAGTTCATTCCACCATATGGACATATGGGTAGGATGACGCCCATGCGAGGCAAGGTAGACAGAGGGTTCGAGTGGAAGACCCCTTGGTTGGCCGCCAACCAACAGGGGTTATGTTCCAGTTCACAAGTTCTCTTGCTATTCACATAGACTTGGAATCCAACTCGGAGGATGAGTCTCATGTGATTCGCATACTAGCCAACCCCCCTCAGTGGGTTTCATTGGAGGTGACACTTAAGTGAGATAGTGACAAAGACCAAGCCTCGAAGCAAAGCACGAATGTATTTAAATCTGGTTTATGTAAAACCATTAGGTAGCTGTTGGGAGCTTTAGCACTAACCTCACTTTCTTTTCAAAAAGCTGAATGTTTAGTAGTTAAAGAAGCCCCTAGGTCTTCCATAGATGTTAAGCAGAATATATATATTTTCCTAAACAGTTGAGTCTGGAACGTCGGAATAATCTACGATTGATATATATATATTGACTATATGAATTTGTCGGCATAAAACTCATAATTTAGATTTAATTAAATATTTAGAAAAATTAACTAAACCTAAATAGTCATAACCGAAGCCTCCTCCCGCTCTTTAATTCGAATGGCGAAACTGTTCGTTCCTCCCAAAACCGACCCGCCTCTCGGCTCGCAATCGCAAGCACGCACTCTCGGCAAAATTGTTCCCGCTCGGCTCTTTTCCGTTCGAATGGCATAAACCGAACATCTGTTTTCTGTCGTGATGGGTTTTCTCGTCTGTCCCTTCATCTCAACAAAAAAAAAATGGCATGCATGAAAGTTACGTAACTTTCCGCTCCTCCCTCTCCAGTGCGCATGGCTCTCTCCCTCTCGTGCATGGCTCTCTCTCTCTCTCTCTCTCTCTCTCTCTCTCTCTGTTGGCGTCTCCTGTAGGATGCATGTAAGCCGACGCACTCTCCCATCTTCACCTCAACATCCTCGGCACCATCCTCTTCTAGCGAACGATCAACGACGGAGCCCACCGCTGAAAAGTATCTTTCCCACAGCATCTCTTCCAGCCGACTTAACGCAGGAGTGCCGGAGTTTGTTCCTCGGGCTCCAACAACGGTGACTGTGTTGTGGCCGTCAACAGCCTCTACAATTCTTCCGAGGTTTCCATCAAGAGGGTTGCAGAGCTTGCTGGTGACGCGAAGAGGAATCTCGGGTTTGAACGAGTTGATCTTCGGGATAGAGAAGCGTTGAACAAAGTGTTTGCTTGTATAAAATTTGATGCTGTTATTCATTTTGCTGGGTTGAAGGTTGCATGGAAACATTGAGTCCATGGTGATATTATATTTTCGAGGAGATGAAGATAACAAAAGGAGAGATTCAATACTGCTGTCATTCCAAGATGCGAAGATACCAGTGCTAGAATATGACGATTCATCTCATAAATTGCGCACTAGTTCTATGCATTATTTTGAAGGGCCAGATTGGCATTACTTGAAAAGAGACAGAGAGTCATTTTCAAGGTGGCCTACTATCAAGCTTGATCCTGTAGATCGGTGTGGTGAAGCACTTTTATACGGACTTCAGATGGTTATTATGAAGGCTGCTTAGGCTGAGCAAGGATTAGTTGTGGATGATGAGCCTTCAAATTTATGTGCAAGTGTTGATGTTCATATTGAGTCTTCTTACATAATAAATTTACGTCTGCCACATGATGTTGCTATGTTTTCATCAAAAACAAGAGAACCCTTGTTGCTTACGTTGGTAAATGATGGAAGAGTTGTGCATAGGGTTGATCTTATGAAATCTAAAGCTTCAGTGTTGACTTCGGCGATTGCAACGGTTGGGTGTTCATTCTTTTTTTCTTGGGCAGTCATTTGGGAGATAGTCTCCTCGTACAATATAGTAGTGGAACTTCGTCGCCAACATCCATACAAACTAAAGAAGAAAGCAATTCAAATGGCCATACCTCGACTATATCAGTACCTCATAATGAAACGGTGACTTGCCCGTCAACTCCTGGGAAACTGAAAAGAGTGGTGAATGACAGAACCGGAATAAGTTATGAATGTACAACCAAATAAGCTTGAACGTCTATATGAAATATATGTATATGCTTGTCTTTATACAGGCTTAAAGGTCTCATTCTCATCAGGGCGCGACGAGATGAAATTCAACTGTGGTGTCGCAAGACGACGCTCGCTATGCTCAATAGGGCATACCGAGTTGGAAGGCCTCGTCATGCTCATCTAGGTGTGACGAGATGAAAGATGGCTATGGTATCGCAAGACACCGCTCGCTACGCTCATCAAGGCATACCAAGTAAGCCAAAACTATCAGATATTTGGACTATTTGCATATATATATTTGATTTGATGCAGGTGATTGAACGCCTCATTATGCTCATCAGGGCGTAACGAGTGATTGAAGATCGGCCGAGGTGCTTCAAAACACCAACCGTCATACTCATCAGGGCTTGACGGGTAGGCCAAAATAGTTTCGATGTACCCTTATGTGAGGACGGCGTCGGAGTACTGCCGAAATGTTGTCGAAAATAAGAATATCTGCATATATATTTATTCTTATGCAGGTGATTGAAGGCCCCGTTATGCTTATCGTATGAACGAGATTGAAATTCAGAGCTTAAAACACCAACCATCATGCTCATCGGGCATGAGGGAATAAAATACTCATGACCTACATGGGGATGAAGAGAAATTTTGTCTAATTTCTAGACTTAAAAAAAAAAAGTAAAGGATGGAAAATAGCATACAACAAACATAAAAGCAAAATAAAAAGAGGAAAATGAAAGCTACTCTGATGGATAAATCTTCTTTTAAAATAACAAATCAAACTATCTTTTGGAATCTAAATTAAAACGCATTCTTCGCCACTGGATCTGCAACCCTTTGTATAAGCAGACAGAAGACGATACTAAATCAAAATCTACAAAAATCATAGAACCTCCTTTAATCAAAAATTAATGAATTTCATTCTAATTATAATTTTCAAGATCAATAATTTTATTAATTAGATGAAATTAGCTAAGCAATAAATACCTGCATATGCTCGGACATAGAGATTTCAAGTGCAAATTTTAATGTTCAAAAAGGCTGTACAGGATAAATTAGAATAAAAAAATGAAAATTTGAAATCAATCTCATGATTCAAACACAAAATTACCTAAATTCTTAGATACACCAGCATGTGCCCCGACACTGTGCTGAATGCTTAAATTCAAGTGTCTGAGGATGCAGCACGGGTTGCTTCCCGGTTTAGTCTTAGGATTGGGTCCGGGTTAACAAAACCTAAAAATCTACAATAAGAGTTTCAAATCAGTGAAATATGTGAGAAATTAATTCTGTCGGGTGATAATAGATCTAATCCTCTCTTAGCATCTAAACAGAGTTGACAGGATCTAAAGCTCTTAAACATATCCAAATTAATCAAATTTTCAAATCAAGTAAAATCAAATTCAATTTTCAAATATCAATCTAAAACTATTCAAATGAAACTCTATCATTAAAAACTTAAATCAAACTCAATCTATTCACCTTCTGTAACTATTTATCGAGGGTGACAAATTAAGCAAACTCTAGTACAAAGGAGCCAATGTCAAATCAAGTATTCTACTATATTCACTCTCAATTAATCTCTTGCCGATGGGCGTCTGTTACATGCTTGGCCAAGAATTCCAGATGAAGCTAATGACAAGAGTTCTCACTGATTTGGCCACCAACTCAATTATATTACGATGATGGCTTGTATGCTCAATAGCTCTACCCTTTGAGTTGTGAATCATAGGGTATACTTGATAGGGCAAATAGCCCTCTATCAGCTAATGTAGACTTAAGATTACCTCCTAGATAAATAATTTATAAACACCTGTATTCACACTATGAATGCTTAAATTCAAGTGTTTGAGGATCTTTGCATGGGTGGCTTCGTTAGACGGGTGGATTAACAAAACTAAAATTTATAATAAGAGTTTCAAATCAATGAAATGTCGAAAATTGATTCTGGTGATTGATCTAATCCTCTGTTACTAGCGAGTTGACAGGATCAAAAGCTCTTAAACATATGCCAACTAATTAATTTTTCAAATCAAATCAAATATCAATCTAAAACTGTTTAAATGAAACTCTATTACTAAAAACTTGAATCAAACTCAATCTATCCACCTTCCGCAACTGTTTGTCGGGGGTGACAAATTAAGAAAACTATAGCTCACAAAGGAGCCAATGTCAAATCAAGTGTTACGTATGTTCACTCAATCAATCTCACGCTAGTAAGGGCGTGAACCATGTCCTCAAGCGTGTCTTGGCGGCTCCACGATGAAGCGTTATGAGAGTCCTCCGATAGGATGGTTTAGCTGCTCCATTATATTACGATCATAAGTAGCGTATGCTCCCAATGGCTCTACCCTTTGAGTTGTGAATCATAGGGTATACTTGATAGGGCAAATAGCCCTCTGTCAACTAAGGTAAACTTAAGACTATCTCCTTAGACAAACTCCACCCCAGGTTTACAAGGATTTCTTGGACGACGTAACCCATGTATTACTGATGAGGATCCTTCATCGGTTGGGACTACCTCCTCTAAAAGCACTTTATCAGGATGCAGATGACAACCATGGGATCAGATGCACATCATCATTCTCCTAACCATTCGGTTTAAGCTAAAATGATGAATTTCATATCTCAAATTCTAAAGTCTGCATGCTGCTACTATACGCTACGTATTTAGTGATCTAATGAATAGCCTTAATAAAAAATTCTCTCTCACTTATTGAGAGGAGTAATTAACTATAGGGGCTTGTGCCTATAGGAAACATGAAACCAAATCTAAAGTTTTCACCAAATGAGGATGAAATATCTGGGTAGTGTCTTATCTCTTATCTCATCTGCCTTCTGAAAATTACACCGATATTTTAAACCACTCTTTTCATCAAAGAGGTAATTTAATTTTGAGCTCTGATTTTGGTGACTCAGGGATAGGATTCTCTTTCCATCTTTGGCTAGTCATATATGTGCTATAGTAGCAATAAAATTTTTGAAAATTTAAAATAATGAAATGGTGATTTAAGTGTATAACAAATTCAATATGAGCCTCTATGTAGAATGAATCATTACATAGAGTGTGTCTTTATTACACCATTATTTTTTCTGTAGCGCTTCTGCATCTTGAAAGTATGGGGTGAAATAATAATTGCTAATTACTAATCCCCATCTTTCACTTTGAAATGGATCTACAAAGCACTCTTTTCCTTTGACTAGGTCGATGCTAATCTCTTAGCCAACAGTCATCAATCCGAGATTTGGGCTACCATTCAATTTGGTACCATGAATTTCCTACTATCGTAAATAACTCGGTACCTATCGTGGTATTATGCAAAGGCCTCAAGATTGCTCTCACCTTTGCGTCAGTAGGTTCAATGGCTCCAATACATTGCATGAGGGTGCATTCCCAGCACAGAGAATTCCTGTGATTTGAATCAATCTAAAGCTCCTTGATGACAAGAATCATCAAGGGACAAACAATATCTTTAATTCTAAACTGATACGGTGCACTCTTGAACCTCTAGTTCTTAGAAAGCATGATCTTGAAGCTTCCTCATCATGAAGCAAATTAACCAGAAGACAGAGAAGAAGGAGAAATGCTAAGCTGAGGACTCAACAGATCCCCTTTAAACGACCTAGTGAGCAAGCGATACTACCACCGGAAGTGAATATTCCTACCCACAATAACTTTGACAATCTAAAGTGGGTAAAGAGGAATAGCTCTACTGGAGAAATAAAGTAGTCCTTCCAGAACCAACCACGTCAAGCTCCACCACCACAAAGGAGACAGCCTGAAGCACTATCTGCCATGATACATAAAGTTCTCAAAGTAGCCAAGAAAAGAGACCTAATGAAAAGAAAATATCATAGGCCTATGGTGAGGGAAAATACCGAAGCGCCACCAAGAAAATTATCATCTCTTCTGGTAACTGGCCAGCGAGCCCAGTACACTTCACATGGTGAGCATTGGGGCGTGACACTTGGACTGCATGTTCAAGAATCCACTGTTGAAATGTCCCGGTAGAAGGGTAAGCAAATATGGAGGTCAAGGCCCCATAATGAAACTTTGAGTAATAGAAGGGGTGTGATATATAATACATATACTCATAAATCTGCCTCAAAATCAACTCATCAAAAGTAGATACCCAAAAGAACGAATATCAATGATGAAAGATATGATGGTCGACACCGTGGAGAATCCTCTAGGGGATCCCATCGCCGATCAGTTTCACCCCTATAAGAGAAGGTTGACGTTGATCGTGGTCCTTTAATAAAAGTGGTTATTACATTGAACAGATCCCGAAAGCGTCGATAAAAATTCATGTGAAAGAAGAAAATAATGAAGAAGATTCTATGGAAATAGAAGTAGTCTATATGGTTAGAGATATAAATGAACTCTCCACTCAGCACCTTCAGCAGTAATGCGAATCCAGAGAATCTAAACCTGAATTTGATGTTTATGAAGAAGAGCCTTCACAGAAGCAAGCAGAGGATGGATCTTCGAGCTTTACTGAAGAAGAAGAAGAAGAAGAAGAAGAAGATCAAAATGAGAAAGAAATCATGGGTGTAAAAGCTGTTTATATGGTTGAACAAATGATCGACTTAACGCTTTTATAATCGCGTCGTATAGACCCCAAGAGTCTCTCAAATACATAAAGAGAAAGGCAGTCAAGTTCTCCCGCTGAAAATGAGCAAGGAGCAGAACAGTAACAAGAAATAAAAGAAGAGAAAGAACCTATACTGATTGATGCCATGGCGCTAGTTAGAGAATAAAGAGAAATGCAGCATCAAATGGAGGTCAAAGATAAGAAGATTGCACAGCTTGGGACCAAAATGAATGATATGATGGTACAAATGAACATCATTGATGTAGAACATCATGAGGATCAATAAATTAAAGCCCAAGGCCCATTTACAAAATCTCAAGCTAATCATGAGGATCAACAAATTAGAGCCCAAGGCCCATTTACAAGATCTCAAGCTAAAGCCCAAGAAAATTCAAGAAAGAAGACTTAGCTCATTAGCTGCTAAGGCCCATTTTATGATTTCATCTTTTTTTTTATTTATGTAATTTTCTTCTAGAAACTCCATGTTTGAAATTTTGCATTTAAAATTCAAAGCATGACATGTGAGGTGGTTGAATCCACATAAAATAATAGTATGTGAAATGGGTGGATGGCATAAAATAATGAGGCAATTTATTGCTTCACATTAATGTAGCCATCCACCTTTCCCTCCATGTTTTGAATTATTTTCTTTTGAAATATGCTTGTAATGGCTATAAATAGCCCCTCTTATTAGAATGAAGGAGATCTTTTGGCAATTATAAATTTTTGAGTTATTCTTGTGGTTTGAGAGCTTGGTGGCCAAACCTTGGCAATCCTTGGTGGGAGCGCTAGTTATCCAACATATCTTCTTCCTTCACCTCCAATACCCACGTTCTCTCAATCTCATCAAAAGAAAGAAGCCCATCAAATTTGGTATTAGGAGAAACTGGAAGGGGCAAATTTGGTTAAAGTTTCTTCAACAAAGGGAGCAACTCAAGTGTTGGACTTGTCTTCAAACTTGTGAGTTTTCTTGGACTTATGAGGTTAATTAATTTTCTTTTATGTGATAGTTTAAAAGCATATTAGTAGCTTGGAAAGATATATATTGCTTGCAAGTTTATGGTGATAGCATAAAATTTCAATTAGTAAGCTCTATTATATATTTTAGCCATTTTCCAATTGTGCGCACCCCCTTCCCCTCCCCTCAAAAAAAAAGGAGAAAAAAAATTAAGAGAGTACCTTGGTGAGGTAGTTCATCACCTAAAAGCAACCTAGCCATTAGTGCAAATCAAAATCTAATTACTTGCTTTTTATCTTTGTTATTGTTTATGGTTAATTTTAGAAGTTTCTTTGATTAACTTATGATAATTTGCTTTCTTAAAAGAAAAAAAGAGGCTTGATAAATTTGAGCATTTTATTTCATTGCATTAAATATATATATATATAAGACCTATTTGTCCCCAGAGCTTGGGATTTAAGTGGTCTTGTACCCCCTCCTCACAAGTTCTCTTAGCTTAAAATTTTCACTTTGATTGCACAATTATATTATACTTATTTTTTTTTTCATTGGTCCCTTTTCATATATCTTTTTTTTTTCTTAAAAAAAATCTCATTGCACCAAAATCTATCTCTCAAGATCAAGTTGAAAATTTGACTAGATTAGTTGATGCCTTAGATCTTAGGATCCAAGACAATGAATTGAAAATTCAACAAATATTAGAAGAAAGTAAGAATCAAATGCAAGCTTAAACAACAAATGCAAACTCTTTTGGCATCTACAAAATAATAGAGTACCAACTCCTCCTCCAATACCTACTCACTATATGAGGGATAGATGAAGAAGATTCATATCCAAACCATAGAGAAAATCAACCACTTAGAAGACAATCAATTGCTAGAAATGGTGGAAAGGGAGAAAATTATTTTAAGACTATAGAAGACTCTAATGATCCATCTCGAAGAGTTAAAGTAGAAGCCCCAACTTATGATGGTATACATGATCCAAATAAATTTTTCGATTGGTTAGTTCAAATGGATGACTTCTTTGATTGGTATAAAATGGATGATTACCAAAGGGTTACTTTTGCTAAAATGAAATTGATAGGGCATGCTAAAATTTATTGGACAAATACTTTTGCTAAAGAACAAAGATTAGGAAGGACCTCACTTGGATAGAAATGAAAGAAATGTTAAGAGCAAAGTACTTGTCTAGGCATCATGATAAGAAGCTACATAGTCAATTATTAACTTTGAGACAAGGTAATTATCTTGTAGAATACTTGAACACTTTTGAAGATCTAGTTTCTAGAATTGTCGATAATGATTGAATTAGCCAATAAATTTGTTATTGGACTTAGAAATTAGAAATGAAGTTGAATTATTTGACCCACAATCTTTAGAGGAAGCATTTCATTATGCATTATTGGTTGAACAACAAAGAAATCTCTCTAAAATTAAAAGTCAAGTACCTTCCATTTCATCCATAGATCTTAGACCGCCCATCCAAATGGCCCATCCTCCTAAAACTTCAATTGAAGGGAGCTCTAAGAACATTAGGGAAGTAATATGTTTTAAATGTCATAAAAGGTCATATGCAAAATCAATGTAAAGCTCTTATTTTTTAGAAGAAGTTGAAAATCCAATAGATGATAATCTAGAAGAAGTTTATGATGACACCCCATTATCGATGAAGAATTGGAATTAGCTGATGACCCTCATGTTAATGTGATGAGATGTCTTCTTGTAATAAAAAATGAGGAAGATTGGAGGAGAAAGAATCATTTTAGCATGTATGCTTTGTGTATTGAAAAGAGATGTAGGTTAGTTATAGATGGAGGGAGTGCTATGAATATCATTTCAACACACACCTTAACTCGAGCCAACCTAAAATATAAATCTCACCCTAAACCCTTTCATGTTAGTTGGGTAAATCATACATCTCTTCCCATCACTAATTGGTGTTTAGTTCTATTAAAATAGGAAGCTATGAGGATCAAATTTGGTGTGATGTTCTCCCCATGGACATTGCTCATATTCTCTTAGGGCGACCTTGGCTATATGATATGAATGTTATTCACTATGGTAGAAAATACTTATTTTTAAACATAATAATAAGACTATTAAACTCTCCCTCCATAACATAGCTTTAGCCTAAGCCTTGAAGAAAATGCCAAACTTCAATTAATTATCATAGAAAATCCTACTATTATATAACACTATCATTTGATCCTTACTTTAAAACATCTACTCTTTCTCCTTTGACCCCAAAGATAGAAATAATAGGTTTTTTTTTTAAAAGAATTTTCATCCATTTCTTCTTCACATATTACATGTAAAAGAAGTCATACGGACTCTAATGAGACTCACATACTGTTGTGGTCTCTTCTCTTCTTTATTTTAACGATATTGCACGATGAGCTACCTCCTCTAAAGACATTCAACATGCTATTGAATTGTTCTCAACTTCCTAATCTTCCACATTATAGGATGAACCCTACCGAGCATGTTGAGATTAAAAGACAAGTTGAGGAATTATTAAGAAAGGGTTTTATTCAAGAGAGTCTTAGCCCTTGTGCAGTCCCAGCATTATTAACTCCAAAGAAAGATGGAACATGGCGAATGTGTGTTGATAGTCGAGCAATAAATAAAATTACTATCAAATATAGGTTTCCTATTCCCCGGTTAGATGATATGTTAGATTTAATCGGAGCAAATTTTTTTCAAAGATTGATCTAAAAGTGGATATCATCAAATTTGGATTAGATCGAGATGAGTGGAAGACTTTTAAGACCCACGATGGACTTTATGAATGGCTTGTCATGCCCTTTGGACTTTCAAATGCTCCTAGCACATTTATGAGATTAATGAATATTCTTAAACCATATATAGGTAAATTTTGGTGGTGTATTTTGATGATATTGATTTTAGTCCAAGTGAAAATGAACATCTACAACACCTACAAAAGTCTTTGAACTACTTAAACAAGAGAAATTATACATTAATTTAAAAAGTGTTTCTTTTTTGCAATGAGGTAATCTTTTAGGCTTTATTATATATCCTCTTGGGCTAAACCGATCCTTCTAAAGTGAAAGCAATCTTAGATTGGCCACCACCTAAAAGTTTTCTTGAAGTTAGAAGCTTCCATGGTTTAGCCACTTTTTTATCGAGATTTATTAAGAATTTTAGTACCATTGTTGCTCAATAACGATATACTAAAATTAGATAAATTTTGTTGGACTTTGCAAAGGCCTTAGAGCAAATTAAAGTTCTTATCACTTACCAATCCTTAGGCTTCTTGATTTTTTTTAAAAGCCTTTGAAGTGATGATGCTTGAATTGGGATAGGTGGAATTTTAAGTCAAGAGAATCATCCTATAGCATTCTTTAGTGAAAAGTTAAATGAAGCTAAACAATATTCCACTTATGATAGAGAGTTTATCTGTGTTCAATCCTTAAGGCATTGGCGACACTATCTCTTACATAGAGAATTTATACTTAATTGATCACCATGCCTTAAAATTCATTAATACTCAAAATTAAGTCATAGGCATGCAAAATGGGTTGAATTTTTACAAGACTACTCTTTTTTCGCATAAGCACGGTGAGAATAAGACTATGCTTTATCAGGGTAAACCTAATGATTTCCTCTTTAGAATTGAGAATCCAGATTTGATAGAATTAAAGATGATTATATTGTGCCCGACTTTCACCTAATTTATCTTGAACACCTAGATAAACCAATAACTTTACAAGGGACATTCTTAATAAAATGGATATTTATATAAAGGAAAATAATTATGCATTCCTCGATCTTCTCTTAAAGAATTCCTTATCAATTTTTGGGTGTAGTCATTTTGGAAAGGATAAGACCATATGTTTATTAGAAAATAGATTTTATTGGCCTTCATTAAAAGCGAGATGTTCAAAAATTAGTTCAATGTTTAATTTGTAACAGGCTAAACTATCAAACAAAGGTGGACAATACACTACACTGTTCTTATAGGCCTTGGGAAGACCTATCAATGGATTTTATTCTAGGATTACCTAGGGCACTCGAGGACATGATAGTATTTTTTGTTGTAGTGGATAGGTTCTCAAAATGGCTCATTTCTTACCTTGTTCAAAAAAATAAATGATGCTTCTTATATAGCCAAATTATTTTTTAAGGAAATAGTGACTCCATGGTCTCCCTTTAACCATTATTTCAGAGATGTTAAGTTCATCTCATATTTTTGGAAAACATTATGGAAATTATTAGGTACCAAATTAAAATTCTCCTTTCACCTGGTGGACAGTTAATGTACCTTAGGAAATTTGCTTAGATGTTTGGTAGGTAAAAGTTTAGAGGGATTTACATTTACCAACCTCAAATTTGCCTATAATAGTACTATATCTAGAACTACAAAAAAATCACCATTTGAGATAGTCTATGGTCAAAACCCCATTAACCAATAGATGTAGCAAACCTACCATCTCATGTATTTTAAATCTCATTCTTTAAAGATTTTCAAAGCCTCCATGAAGATATAAGAAAGCAAATTACTATAAGTAATGATAATTATGCTCTAAGGCAAATCATAATTGTTCAAAGAATATAAAGAAGGTGATTATGTATTGATTAGCATTAGAGAGCATTATCAAACTACTAATATAAGAAATTACATGCTGACGAATTTATTTAAAATTCTCAAGAAAATTAGAACTAATGCTTATCACCTTGATTTTGTGATATGTTCATTCATCCAGTTATTAATATTGAAGATATTCTATCATATGAAGGAATTAGAAAACCTCCACTTGTTCGGTTTAACTCTTTAGCATGAGAGATATAGCATTTTGCTGCCTCTCTTCCTTGAAGTTGACTATATTATCACCGAGGAAGCATCCAAACTTCATCATTTCTAGTTTGGAAGAATAAGCCACCGGTGAAGACACATGGTTGACTAGTGATTTGGAGACTTTACAATTAGTAGAAGACTTCTATTTCAACTCTACGGGCAATTGAGCAGGGAGTTGATGTAGAACATCATGAGGATCAATTCAAGGCCCATTTACAAAATCTCAAGCTAATCATGAGGATCAACAAATTAGGATTTACAAGATCTCTAAAGCCCAAATTCAAGAAAAGAAGAAGACTTAGCCCATTAGCTTAAGGCCCATTTTATGATTTCATCTTTTTTTTATTTATGTAATTTTTTTTTTTTAGAAACTCCATGTTTGAAATTTTGCATTTAAAATTCAAAATGACATGTGATTGAATCCACATAAAATAAGCATGTGAAATGGGTGGATGGCATAAAATAATGAGGTAATTTATTGCTTCACATTAATGCCACCCACCTTTCCATGTTTTGAATTCTTTTCTTTTGAAAATATGCTTGTAATGGCTATAAATAGCCCTCTTATTAGAATGAAGGAGATCTTTTGGCAATTACAAATTTTGAGTTATTCTTGTGGTTTGAGAGCTTGGTGGCCAAACCTTGGCAATCCTTGGGGGCTAGTTATCCAACATATCTTCTTCCTTCCAATACCGTTCTCTCAATCTCATCAAAAGAAAGAACCACCTCCATCATGATGGAGATGTTATAAATATCACATCAAGTGCATATTCTACCTTTTTTATCTAACAATATATTTTAATTCTTTGTGATACCTCAAGCTCTACGATTATACTTCTGCGTGAAATAAGGGATGAAGTTAACAAAACACCTCTTGATAATTCAAAATCGGCTTTTAGCGATACTTTTGGTAAACAATAATCAATGAAAGATAAATGTCCTATGAAATTGGTGAGTAAGTCATTTATATGATCAGTGCATACTCAAAGGTTACTAAAATTCAATACTTTCAATGAGCTTGGTAATCCAAAGCAACATCTGGCCCAATTTAAGGCTACTTGTGATAACATAGGAGCGAATGATGCACTATATTTCTATCAATTCATTAGTTGCTTGACCTCAGTTGGTTTCGAATGGTATGTAGAATTGCAAATGATTCAGTTAAAATATTTGTTGAATTGGAGACCACATTTGTGAAAAGGTTCGCCAGTGCAACTGAGAAAATCACAATCGCTGACCTTACTTTACTAAAAAGGAGGAAAGATGAGTCAGTGACAAAATTCATAGGTCGTTGGAGCAATCTAAGTATGAAGTGTGAGCAACAGTTGAAAGAAGAACATGCGATCTAATTGCTAATGGGCAATACAGATGATAAAATGGCACCATTCCTATGTATGGCATCGATTGCAACATTCCAAGACTTGCTCGATAGAGTGGCTAAGTTTGAAAAGTTGAATCACCCTAAGTCTGAAGTCTATGTAGATAAAGCAAAGAGAAACAAACCTTCAGACTCAAGAAGAAATGAAAGTCATGCTATTTCTTATAGTTCAAATGGAGAAAAGCGGTGATATACAATGTGGAAAAAGGAAAGCAGCCGATGTACAATGATGATAAGAGTAAAATGCCTAGTTATTCTAATCCATAGCCAAAATTGGTATTAAGAGGTAATGACAAACCTCAGACTTTTCCAAGTGGCAAATCTAAAAAAGCAATAAGAGATGATGGCGAATGCGGCCATCTAAAGGAAAATATTAATAAAGAATATTCCGAAGGGACAAGCATTGGCTAAATTATTTGACAAAGCTCATGGTTTTACAAGTACCAAAATCAAAAGGCCCAAAGAAGGCTAGTCAATAATCAACTATATCACATGACCCATCTATCGAAGATTGCTATGTTTTCAAAGATTAGCTAGAAAGGAAATATTGGCGAGGTGAATTTACACTATGATCATTTAGTCAACCCTAAAGAGAGTCTACAAATGATTTCCTCTTGATCATCAAAAGATAAATAGAAGGAGAAAAGTTGGTGAAGAATAATAAGTAGTCTCAAAAGCGTGAAGATGCTAAAATAGCTAAAAGACATCCATAGTGTCAAGTGAAAATCACCACTTGAACCTATGTTGGACTTAAAAGATATCCCTAACCAAGTATTTGGGCTTCTGATATTGATAAAGGCTACATTATGACATGAGTCTCAAACCAGCTTAATAAATCAATGAAGCTGGCTAAGAAAAAGAAGATCAAGAAGAGAACTACAACTCAAAAGATCATTAAAAATCTAGAGGAGTATCACCAGCTGACAAAAAAAGCCATTTAGGCTTACAGACTTCATGCCTAAACTTTGTATTGCCTAAACAAATGAAGAAGATAATGGTGTCTTGTCTAGCAGAGACATGTGAATCATCTGCGCGAAGTCAACTATTCTTCAACATCAATTACTCCGAGATGACAAGGATAGTCAAACAAACTCGACCAACTCATCAAAATTTTTATCAAGAAAGCAAGAAGAGCTTGAGGAGCTAATGTCTAAATTTTGTTTAATGACTCAACAAGACAATAACAGTTCAGATGAAGATCTATGTTTTCCCGATGGAGAAGAGTCAGACTTATCGATATCATCATGAATGAAACGTATAACGTTGAAAAATGAGTCTAACCCTTTTGTCCAATCTTCCAGAATAAGAGGGAAATTTGAAGAAACTACCTCTTCAGATGAATCTGAGCGAGACAAAGTTATTCAAGTTCAGTTGAGAAGTGATAAAGTCTTACCACCTTCATCAAAAAAGAAAAATGCAAATAAAGATAAAGGCGGGCAAATTGAAGTCAGCGAGGATATTATTCCTAGAAATTCTAGAACAAAGCCTAAATCTAGCGAGAAAATAGATTATAATGTTCTATACATATGAGAAAGATCCCTGCACAACTGAGTGTGTACGAGGCTCTCTTGATATCAAAAGACCTTTGAGAAACTTTGATACAATCTCTCAAAGATCTAGAGAGTTATGAAACTTACTTTGCTAAAAAATGCATGACTAAAGCATTGCAAACTCACGATCTCCCAATAATCATATTTTCTGAAGAAGATATTATGCTGGGAACAGTGAATCACAATCATCCTTTTTATGTTACTACAGAGAGTGATGACATCTCGATCAGCCGCATATTGATTGATCCAGGTTCTTCTATTAATCTCACGAGTCTAAAGGTATTAAGAGGATTATCACTAGATATCCAACATCTTGGGAGAGATAAGTTGATGGTTCATGGCTTAAATGAAAAAAAGCAGAAAACTCTGGGTTCTTTTATATACAGAAGCCAAGTTTCATGTAATCGATGCCAATATATCATTTAGAGCTCTCTTGGGCCGGTCGTGGCTACATGAGTATGGCATGGTCCCATCAACTATGCATCAATGTATGAAGTATTTGAAAGATGGAGAGGAATTCAGAATTCTTGGTAGCCTACAACCATTCTCCATCAATGAAGAAAAAATCTATGAAGATGTAAAGTACTTCATCCTCAAAGAGCCTAAGCCAACAAAGCCTCTTGAAGCGATAGCAACCACTTCATGAACTAAAGAGCAATTTCATAAAATGAAAGAAGCGGAAACAAGGTGGAAGAAAGAAGGTAATCGACTCTCCCAAAGCACTTGATTACCTAGATTAGGAAAATCAGTTCCTCATTTGGGGAGTGAGAAGAGAAAGAAGAAGAAGATATTCTCAAACTAAGAGAACTTATAAGCTCTCAAGAAAAATAGAGTATGAAATAAGTGATTCTCATTCAGACTTTAATTTTGAATCTACTTATGGAAATATAGTTGATATGCATCAGGAGGATAGCTCACTTGAGGGGTGGATGACTCACTCAAAATTATACCCATCCCTCAGCAGTGCTTCAAAGAAATCACTCCATTGGAGGTTCATAATATTGAAGAATTGATAACATTCTATGTGTCGCCATTAAGTGAGAGTGGTGGAACAGGAACTCTATTTTACAAATGTGAAGAGTCTCAGCCTCAAAATTTTGAGCAGCCTACTTAACATAAAATTTCTGATGAGATGGTACCAACAAGAATACCAATATACTATCCTCAGAAGTTACGAAGAATGATGCATAAGCACAGAGTTCATATGGGAACTACTAAACATAGGACTCAAATCATTAACAATATGTGGAGCCAAAGAAGTTCTCTAGCATCACGGAGAAGTGATAAGTTTATCACTAAAGGTCTGGGGTTCATCCGCAAATCTCATCAGGATAAAGCTTGTTATAATATAATAGAAGCTGAGATAGAAACTCTTAGTGATAAAGAAGATGATTTCCATGAAATTCTTCCCAAAAATGATGAAGAAGTGGAAGTCAAGCCTGCACTTGAAGAGCTTGAAGATGGTGGACAAATAGCTACTATGGATGAACTTAAAGAAGTCAACCCAGGAGTTGAAGATGATCCCCGTCCAACTTTCGTTAGTGCCCTTTCGCCTGATGAAAAAGTTGAAGAGCTGAAAATGTTACTTTGTGAATTTAGGGATTGCTTTCGGATATATTGAAATGCAGCTTATCGATGTGATTCACAAACTAGCTATCAAATCAAATGCAATGCATGTTACACAAGCTCCTAGGCAAATGTGATTGGAGATTGAGAATAGGTGATTGTAGAAACTTAAAAGCTAATCGAAGTTGGTTTCATCCGGGAGGAGAAGTATGCAGATTGGATAGCTAACATTGTCCTAGTTAGAAAAAAGAATGGTCAAATCCGTCTCTGCATTGACTTCCAGGACCTAAATAAAGCATGCCCAAAAGATGACTTTCTACTTCCAATATTAGAACTACTAGTGGACAACACCTCCAACTATAACATGTTCTCATTTATGGATGGATCATCAGGGTACAATCAAATCAAAATGGCACATAAAGATGAAAAACATGCATCATTCAGAACTCCTTGGGTAAGATCATTTAGAGGACTTTGGATTTAGCTTTAAAATTATATTTTTCAGCTGTAGGATCAGCTCCATTGAATGCAAAGGATGAGAGGAGTGGACTTTGCTCTCTTTGGGTAAGATCACATGTAGGATGTCATTTCCAAGAGGGATTACCTTGGGTTTGGCTCCAATTGGGCTTAGGCTGATTTTAGGCTGATCTCAAGTGGGTTTGGGTCAGGTTTGATCAGTTTCCAATAGGTCATGACTTGGTTTCAAGGGATTTGGCTCAATTTAGGTCACATAGCTCACAACGGGTCATGTTGGGTAAAGTGGACCTAAGTTGATGTTGACCTCATTTTTGGAATGAGCTCTCAACCCCTCCATCTTAGACATAAGACTTATCTTAGACTTCAAGAATTCCTTAATCTTAAGACATATCTAGTGATTAGGTGGACACTTAACCTAGCCCTAGAGACTTAGAAGAGTTAATCATAGGAATAGGTTATGCTTTTGGGGTGTTAGGAAAATTTACCTACCCTATAGCTTGAACCAACTCCTCACTTCCTTCCTTTAAGTAAAATTCAAATCAACTCCAAACTCATATCAACTTCAACTCCAAATCAATAATCAATTCCGCTTAATTTTAACTCAAATCAATTCCAAATGATTGAAATCTATGATCAACTCCAAATGATTGAAGCTCATGATTGAAATTCCAAATTCAAAATCTTTCATAAGCTCTTTAATTCCATCTTATGGACTTAGCTCAAATCAAATCTAAATCAATTCAAATTCAAGAAATTTTCTCATAACTCATTTGTATTCTCATTTATATTCACAAATATAAATGAATTATAAATTCAAATATCCAAGAATCAATTCAAAAATCAAATTCAAATTCAATCAAAAATCCAACCTAAGCCTTCAAGATAAAATCTTGAACTTAGCCAAATCAAACTCAATACAAGCCAAACCCTTGATTTTTCTTTATGATTCAATCAATCATATAATCATGAATCCAATTATAAACATAAACTTCAATCATCAAATCAAAACTAAATTCAAAAATCAAACCCAAGTCAAACTCATGTTCATCCTTTGAACTTAAAATTGTCAAATGAATCAAGACCCATTTGACTTCAAATTTCTTGCAAATGATTTATATTTCAATCATAAATCTATATGTGAGTTCAACCAAACTTAAATCAAGCCTTGATCAAGCCAACTAAACCTAATTGACTCACTTGACCCAAAGTGGCCAATTTGACCTACATGAATCAAAATTCAATTCAATCTAGATCAAAGTAAATTAAGCCAATCCAAACTTCATGTCATATTTTTTTTATCATCATAGGTTAATCAATTATCATAAATTGGGTCAAACCAAGTCAACCTACCCCGTTGACCAAGTCAACCCCTTAACCCACATGAACCCAAACTAGCCAAATTATAACATAAAGTAAATTGATTGCAATCAATGGCTCAAGTTCACTCCAAATTGATTATTGAACTTGACCAAAGCCTCAATTAAACCTAATTTGACCAATTGGCCAACTAGACCCAACCTAGCCCAATAGACCATGAACCCAACTTGACCTAAAATGTCAAATCAAGTTGAAATAAAATATAAACCAAATTGATTAAAAATAAAGATACCAATCCATTTAAAATGATCAGCCAAACTCAAACCAGCCATAATTCAAGCCAATTTGATCAATTGGGTCAAATTGGTCAACTTAGCCCAAATTGACCTAAAGGATCAAATTGGTCAAAACCTAAATTTAATCTAAATTAAACCAAATTAATTAAAACCAATTGAACCAATATGCTCCAAATAGTCATTTGAACTTGACTCTTGTTTGACCCAATTTGACCAATTGGTCAACCTAACCCTTTTTGACCCAATTTGACCCAAATGGGTCAAATTAAATCAAATTAAACCAAATGAACTTTAAATGATATGAAATTTGGTCCAGGTTACTTTTGACTCATTTCAAATCTTCCCAAGTCAAATCCAAAGCTAAATGACCACTTTACCCTTGGGTCAAGGGCATCCTTGGGAAAAGGCACTTTCCCAAGTGGTCATTTCTCTTCCTTGGCCACTTGGCACTCATCCGTTGGTCCACATAGGCACTAAGGACACTGGGTTTTTGACCCAAGGAGTGGTTGGGGCAGCCATGACTCATGGGGAGGTGAAATCACCTCATCTCTCCCAATGGAACACTTGGCATGAAGGACACTCACCTCCCCTTGGCTAAGACACCCACTTGTCCTTCATGGCAGTCACTTTCCATACATTAGCCAACCATAGGGAGCCACCTAGGAGGATTCTCTTCCATTTCCAACCACCCAAGCCAAGTGACATGAGTTTGGAGCCAAATTTTCCAAAAAAAAAAAGGTGAAAAATGGCTCATTTCACTACACTTTTCATTCTAAATCTTTAGTGGCTGAAAGAAACCTTCATTCCTCTCATTCTCCTCCTCCTAGAGCTCCCAAAAGCCATTAGCAATCATCCTCATCATTTTGGAGAGAAATACTCCAAAACTAAGGGGATTCCACTGAGGAAATGACGATCACCGGGGGAAACCTTGTTTCGACATGAAGGTGAGAATCTAAGCTCAGTCCAAGGCTTCTTCCCTCACTCGACAATGTGCTAGAGTCACCACCACCATCAGAAATCATCTCCGATGAGGTAACCTTCAAAAACCGTAGCCAGCATTAGGATATTTCATTTTGTGATGGATTTTGTGCAACTTTTAGGAATCTACCCTAGATAATCCAATATTTTTATTTTAAATCATCCCAATTAGAAAAGAAAATTTTTTGGTATGAATCGAAATGAAAATGAGTCCATTTGGATAAGTTTCACTTAGAAATCCCATTTTTTTCTATAAAATAAGCTATTTTTACTGTTCATCATCGGCGTAGTAGCTCACGATCATAGTTCACGATCGATGGCTCCATCATGAGTGGATCCACATCGTGTGATCTGCGATCGTGTAGTTTGTTTTGTGGGCGTTTGGATCGGCGTGTCATCATCGGCGTCTTCCCATGCGCCCACCAATGCGTAATAGCGCGTGCATCAATCCACGAAGCCATCACGCGGTTTTGATTTAAAAATTAATTAAAATACCTAAAATTTCAAAAATTCATAGTGAATAAAATACTTTACCAAAAATTATAAATAAAGGCTTGTTGGATTTGAGTTTTTGAGAGAAATTCAACAAACCAAAATCCCCAAATTTTACTGAATATTTTGAGCTTAATTAGACATGTATTTCTAATTAGAAATACATGTCAGATTAAGTTGAAATTTTTAGATGTTAAAATTGATATTAAAATACACCTACCATAAACATTTCAAATCAAAATGATCTCTGGATTAAAAGATATTAAATTTTGAGTGTCAAACAATTTATTTTAATAAAAATAAATTGCCATAATTCTTAAAAATCACTTAAATCAATTGAAACTTCCTAACTTCATAACTAATTATAGAAAAATCCAAAAAATACAAACTCGGGCTCATTTTAAATATAATTTAGTGGAGAATCTGATAAAACTGTTTCTAATTGAATTTGAATAGTAGTTTTTCCTTAATTAATGTTTATTTGAAAACTTAATAACCCTAATTACTTCATTAATTAATTCCAAATTTCTCAAGTCTGTTTAGGGGGATGACTTCTGTCTCCTCTAATTTTCTTTCAATTTATTAATGAGGTAGTTAAAGAAATTCATTAATGAACTCCTAATCACCCTCTTAATATAATTAAGGTTAATTAAGCATGTGAACAGTGATTTAACTCCTTGATTAAATTAATTAACTTTATTTAAGTGATTAGGAGGTTTATGGAATGATTTTGGAATGTTTATCTTAAGTTATTCCCTAATCCCTTTCCTTCCTTAATCTAAACTTAATTATGGCTAATCCACTAATGACCTACTTAATTAACTTATTAAATTTTCAAAACTTTCTAGAACTTATCTAATCCTTCTTGGGTAGATGCTTAGGTGTTCAATAACCTAAGCAACTGAAGGAAATCATACATAACCCACATGTGTGAGAAAGGTTTTGAAAGTACTTAAATTAAACCCTTTAGCTTAATTAATCATTAATTATGAGCCAATTGCATTAGGTACATTTCTATCCTAGAATGAATTGCTGATTTAAATTTCTTATGGTTTGATGTCATACATTGGCTCATAATTATTTGATTAAATATGTTAAAGGCTATAGGTTAGGGGTAATTAATAAACTTAATCTACACCTTAACCTAACCAAAGCATAAAATTAATCAAATCACCTAAAAAATAAACTAAAATAATACACACATGTGGGAATGGATAAGGACCAGCAAACCTTCCCACACTTTCCTAATTTAAATCAAACTCAAAGCAAAATGAAAGTCTCTTTAAACAACTTTTGATTCTCTTTAAATGATCTTACTTCATAAGATCATCTTTAGGAATTAATTAGAGTGAATAAAATTACATGCTTATATCATTTTATTTCTTTCCTAGCATGCTAAATGTGTATGTCATATGAAAATCATGCATCCATGCTTTTCTAAAATCAAATTCAAAATAAAATATTTTCTTTATGTCAAATTGCATGTTTTGGCTAAAATAAAAATATGAGTGGCTATTATCACTATTAAATTTAAAACTATTTTCAAAATCTGTAAATCAAATACCTAAAATTGAAAGTATGCTACTTATAGTTTATTTATAAGCTTGCATGTGAATATAAAGATGTGTCTTATGTTTGCTTCCTTTCTTTCCGCTTAATATGGATTTGAATAAGATTTGCAAAGTGTATAGCTCTTTTAAAAGAGCATAGCACTTGTTTAAATCTATTCTTATTCTCTTCCATATTATGACTTAAGAAAGATCCTTACACTTACACATATAAATTGCATAACCAAGTTCAAACATAAGTAAAAACTTTTGCATCTTTCTTTTCCATTCATTACTTTTGTACATATGCTTGTATTTAAGAAAAGTGGTATATTAGTCTGGACAACCCCGGGGTTGCGAGACTTTAAGTAGACCTAAGTAGGTCTTGTATCTTACACCCTTGATTAATAATGGCGTTGTACTCACTTATACCTTTTCATTTACATGTGTGAAAAATGGATAAGAAAACCTCTTTTCTACTTAATGAAAATCATGCATCATAAAGCATTCAAATTTTCTTAAGTAGCTCACTTAGCATTCTCTTTCCATGTATTTTTTTTGTACATGCACATGTATTTAAGAAAAGTTCTATATTAGTCTAGACAACCCTGGGGTTGCGAGGCTTTAAGTAGCCCTAAGTAGGTCTTGTACCTTACACCCCTAGTTAACAATGGCGTCGTACACACTTATGTATTTTATACCTATAAATGTGCATATGAAAGATGGATAAAAGAATCACTCTCTCCTACTTAACAAAATCATGCATACATGAAACATTTCAAGTTTTAACAAAATTAAATATGAATCTACTTTAAAAATTACTTAAGATAGGGAAGGAAAGAGAAGTTACATTCTTTTTTCCCTCTCTTTACAACACTTAATAATTAATAGTAGGTTCATTCAAATCAAATAAAATCATCAAATAAAATCAACCCAAATTAACCAAGCAACTTAAATGAGATCACCCATCTAAGTTGAACCTCTTCATACTTAAAAAATCCTAACCTTAAAGCCTAGTTAAGCATACCACACAAACCCTACATGGCACACACATTAGGCTAAGTCATCACTTCTAGTCCTATGTTAGGGGTACATGGTTTGATATTTGATTTTATTTTATGATGTGATATTTTAGTCTGGATGATAGGGTGTATGTGCGTATAATGAATGGTAGGGCGATTTAGTCTAATCATTATTTTTGTAAAGGATTGTGCTTAAGGGGTGCTGTAATAGATAAAAATATAAATACTTTTGCAATGCAGGTGCTTATACCCCTAAGCATAATCCAATAGGCCAGGTGATTTGATTACCCATGTGTAGGGTGCTAAGTCCAATATATATGCTTAGGATTTGTATGATTTGTTTAGCTAATGTCTATTTCATAGGTGTTAGTTAGATTTACTTTTCCTTTTCATATACTTTTGCAATTAGGATTTTGGAATGAATGCTATGGGGGATTAGGATGAGCATTGGTTATAAGACTATGTCTCGTATACCATGTGAAGCCTTGAGAGTAACCACCTTCCAACCATCCAAAAGAAGGAGAAAGAAGAAAAGAAGAATGAAGAAATGAAGCTTAAAGACTCCCATAACATGAATTCCTTACTTAATTGCAATTAATTCATTTATAATCCAGGTTGTATAAGGGTATAGCTTGGCTACCCAATTTATTTTTGGGTTTGTGTAGTGGTGCCCGACCACACATGACATTTTATTATTTTGCTTTAGCTTTATAAAATATTTGATATTTTGTTTAGCTTATGCTTTAGAAATGACATCTTTTTTCTAGTTTCTTCCTTGCTTTGATGTATGACCTGGATATGGATTAGGCTCTTAGGAAAAAATAAATCATCTACCAAATTAATCAACTCAAAAATTAAAAATAAATAACTCATAACCTCATTTAAAGCCTAAGCTAAAAATCAAGGTAAAATAATTAACAACCCCTTAGTTGGAAGAGTATTTCACTATTGATTTGGAGGGCTTCCACTAGTGCTAGAGAACTTAGCTTGATCTTTGAGAGCCATGGTGGAAACATACCTCCCATCTTGCTAATTTTGTCCCATAATCCAATTTCTCATGCATTAGGCATACATAATCCTATAACCTAAGTCAAATGATTGTCTAAATATAAAAATAACATGTAATATGATTTGCAATAGATTTAGGTTAATTGAAGCATGCCCTTACATGATTAGTCTCTTTAAAGAGTGAGTTTAAGGACTTAATCTCTTTCTAAATAAATAAGAGCCTAGTTATCTTGCATAAAGCATAAGACTTGCCTACATATATTTAAAATTATATGAGGAGTTAGTTGGTGGCCACCCCTAAGTGGTTGTAAGTCCAACAATCAGGTGATTTATCCTATCTTATGGAGGCAAACCATATGCCCATTTTTATCTTAAATTTAGGTCATGCCTTGGCCCTCACCAAATCTCCCTAGATTTATGTTCTGAAGTTGCTTCTCCCTTCTATGGGACATAAGCATAAATCCTCACCTCTTAGGCATTTCTATAACATTGTATTGTGGAATTACAAGCCCTAAACTTTTAATAAAAATTCAACTGAAATAAATAAGTCTCCTCAATTTCAAAAATATAAAGCCCAACCATAGGATAGTTTGGGATGTTTAATAGGCTTCCTAGTATCCTAAACATCCCCTACTCATTCTATTTGGCTTCGAAAAGAACTCCCTCCTCTTGATCGATCTTACTTGATTTGTAAAAAATAAACTAATCGAATGATAGTCTTACCTATTAAAATCTTTGGAGATAATGATCATTTTTCTTAATCAAGATTATTCTTAAGAAATCTCATTCCTAAAGATGTAATTAACTATAGGGGCTTTCCCCTCTAGGCAACTTAATGAACCCAGTTTAAAATAAGTCATACTTTACTTTTCCATGTAAAGTAGGAGAAGAATCTCTGGTACATATGCAGACCCATAGTTATCAGGAGTCCTTATTAAGGTGATTAGGTATATTGTAGGGTGGTGGCTTCTATCTTTCGAGATAGTACACCTCTCCTCAATATCATACTCAATCACCCTAATAAGAACGTCTGCGGATCTACGTGGTGTCCCCACACAAATGCGCATATTTTCATTTTCATTTTCATTAATCCTCTTCAAGAGGATGGATGAAGGCGAGAATATTTTCACCACAATTATTCAATTGGTTTGGTTTTAGCTTGATTTAGGTTTAGTTGGAGTTATATGTGAGCCTAGGATTGAAATATGAATCTAACTATAATCAATTTGGAGCCCAATAGATTTTGGCTCAATTGAAAGTTTCAAGTCAAAAGGGCTAAGCCGGGCTTGACTTGGGTTGACATGGATTTGGTTTGATAATTGTAGGTTTCATTTATATTTAGGTAGATAATTGAAGGAATGATTACTTCAAGAGAAAATCCATTAATTTTGGCTTGAATTGGATGTCATTTGGCCTAGTCCAAAGAATTGTCTCAAAGGGCTTAAATTTTGGTTTTGATTTGATTTGGATTTAGTTTTGGCTATTTGAATTTATATTTCAGTTAAATTTATAAATATAAATAAAGATATAAATGATTCATGAGAAATCAATTAAATTTGGAATGATTTGGAGATAGATTTGACTAAGCTCATGAAGGTAGGTCATAAAGCTTAGCTTAGATTTTGATTTAGTTTGATTTAGTTTTGATCATTTGGATGTGAAATTCATTTATATTTGTGAATATAAATGAAGTAATAAATGATTTATAAATAAATCAATTGAATTTGATTTGATTTAAAGGGGGTTTTGGCTAAGCTTATGAAGGTGGTTCATATGGCTTAGGAAGGGTCTTAGTATTTGAATTTAATTTTGGGTTTCAATCATTTGGAGTCAAATTTGAAATTAGATTTAGAATTTGAATTTGAATTTGAGGTTTGGTTTGAGATTTTAATTTGGGTTTTATTTAAGAAGATGCATATAGATTGGGTTTAGGCTATAGGATAGATGATTTTCTTAAGTCCTAAGACGTGGCATAATCTTATGATTAACCCTTCTAAGTCTCTAGGCTTAGGTTAAGTGTTTACCTAATCACTCAAAGTGTCTTATGACTAAGGAGCTCTTAGTGTATAGAAGAGTCCTAAGTCTAAGAAGAGGAGGTTGAGAACTCACTCCAAAAGTGAGGTCAACGGCTCTACTAAGAAGACCAATCTGATTTGCACCACTGGGAGATGTTTGGTTTATTTGATATGTTTAATTTGATCCACTATGAAGGTTGGATTTGAATTTTGTTTATTATGTACTTTATCGGTGTGCAATGGACCCACTGAGGAAGGGCTAAGTTGGCCTTAGCTTATCTCAGATTTACATGTCCAAAGGGGTACTCTACCCGCCATAAGGTAGGGTTATCCAACCAAAGAGTTACCTTTCGGTGTGTAATGATTGTGCTAGGAAGAAAATATAGTAAACTTACATCCTTCAAAGTGAGAAATAATTATGGGGGTGATGTGTTGGAAACACAATAAATTAAACCCGACCTAAGGCGACTACTAAGTGAGCGATGTTGGGGGTGTTACCTCAACTCAAGAGTAGTCCTGATGATTAATTTGATTTGATATGATATGATTTAATTTAATTTGGTGTGTTATGTTATGGACCCTATTGTTGTGCGATGGAACCACTGAAGGGCTATATCAGCCTTGGCTTATCTCAAATTTACAAATCTAAAAGGGTAGTTTACCAGCCACAAGGTAAGACTATCTAACCTAAGAGTTTTTTTTTCAGTGTGCAATGACTATGCTAGGAAAAAAACGTAGCAGGCTTGAATCTTCTAAAGTGAGGAACAACTGTTGGGGTGACTTATTGATGGCGTACAAATCAAACTCGACCTAAGGAGACTGCTGAGTGAATACTGCTGGGGACTTATGTCATCAAGAGTAGTCAGGATTAATTTCATTTGATAGATCCCATTGGTGTGCGATGGACCACACTGAGAAGGGGCTATGTCAGTCATGGCCTATCTCAGATTTATTGATCAAAAGGGGTAGTCTACTAGCCAAAGGGTAAGACTATCCAACCTAACGGGTGCCTTTCGGTGTGCAACATCTGTACTAAGAAGAAAGCATAGTAGACTTGCATCTTCTATGCAGGGACCAACCACTAGGGTGACCCATTGATGTAGAACAGATCAAACCCAACCTAGGGCTGCCCGTCGGTGTGCAACTGTTGTGCTGGAAAGAATGCATAGCATACTTATATTTTCCAAAGTGAAAATGATCATCGGGGTAACCTATTGGTGGCAGAACAAATTGAACCCAACCTAAGAGTGACTATTGAGAGAGTGTCGTGGGGGACTTATCTAAATTCAAGAGTAGTCAGGCAATTCTTATAGGGAGTTTTGCTGACACTGCCCTAAAGATAGAATATCTACTGGAAAGGATATTTTATTTATTTATTATCATGGTCCTTATTGGTGTCCGAGGGACCACACTGAGAAGGAGATATGTCGGCCTTAACTTATCTCAGATTTACTGGACCAATGGAGAATCTACACATCTGTTGAACATAATCTCCAACCATAGGGGTGGTTACTATGAAAGGGGGACTGTCCAATCCAAAAGTATCTTGGGTAGTGTATAAATAAGGTCGCAAAGGATATGAGCCAAGTAGAATGCCCGTAGGGGAGGTGCCATTAGGGGCATTATCCTATTCTCTGAAGAAAATATTATATGTAGGTATTCGGTGTCCAACTCAAGGAGAAAGTGTAGCAGTCATACATCTGTCAAGAGTGGGGTATCCATCAGGTGGATCGTTGTTAGCATAGCGAACACCAACCAACCTAAGGTTCTCGTCGGTATGCAAAAACCAGTCTAGAGAAATGGCATGTAGACTTATATCTCCCTAAAGTGGAACTAATTATCGGGATAGTCTATCGTCAGCTTGACAGGTACTATCCGACCTAGGGCTACCCGTCAGTGTGCAACGACTGTACTTGAGAAGAAAGCATAGCAGACTTACATCTTCACAAGTAGGGATCAACCGCTGGGGTGAGTCGTTGATGGCACAATAGATCAAACTTGACCTAAGAGCGACTACTAAGTAGGGAGTCGCAAAGAAGTACTAGACCCAGACTTGAAGTAGTCAAGAGGAAATGAACCGTTGGGGGACTTACCCTAATCCGCTACCTGACTAAGTCTCACGATGGCTACTTTAAGAAGAAGGTGTAGCAGACTTACATCCTCTTAAATAAAGCCAACATGATGGTAGCTTACCAACTGCTCAGCAAGACCTACCATACTAACAAGGCGCTCATCTATGTGCAATGGCCAAGTCAGGAAAGAAAGCGTAACAGACTTCCATCTTCCTAAATAAGGGACCACTAGGGTGATGCATTAACAAGGTAACACGTCAGTCCGACCTAGAGCAACTAATGAGTGAGTGTCATGGGGGAGTTATCTTAACTCAAAGTAGCCCGAGAGAAAAGATCTACATTTGTGTGTGTAGCTGTGTTGAAGGGGATAGGATGCTACTTGGGTTCTCTTACACCTACCCTAAACACATCAAAGAGTGGATGAAATGGTGCCACGAGGGAAATGTGACTCCACTAAGGAAGGATGTCACTTGGGTTCTCTTACACCTAACTTAGCTATGCTAGTCGAAATAGGATGCATCTTGGGTTCTCTTACACCTATCTTAATAGCACTAGAGAATTGTGTGTAGTTTATGTTTGTGTTCATGAAGGAGAGGATGCCACTTAGGTTCTCTTACACTTATCCTAAATGCATCGTGGTGGATTCACAGACAAAAATGCTTCAAATGAAGAGAATATTTAATGAACAAAAATGAAGTTTTATTGATGATAATTATTTTTTTAAAACATGATTTTATGGGTAATATCTATTTAGATAAATTCTGTTGATCAGAAGCATTGGGCACTCTCCTTTATGATTAATAAGTTGATAAGATCCTCTTTGGTAGGCCTTTCTATGACAAAAAGACCTTCCAAGTGGGTTCAAACTTGCCTCCTAACTTGCGACGGGCAATAATTGGTCTCCTTTAAACTAAAACAATCTCTCCTACTTGGAAAACTTAATGGCGGACCAACTTGTTGTGAGCTTGAATCATTTTAGCTTTATACAACTCAAGATTTTGGCATGCTCATAAGCGTCTCTCCTCCAACCTTTGAGCTCTTCTATCCACAACTTGGCATTCTATTCTATCATGATCTTGCTACCCACAACTATCCTTAGTGATGGGAGTTAAGCTTCTAATGGTAGAATAACGTCAGACCCATACACTAAGAAGAAAGGAGTAGATTGAGTTGGAGTTCTATAAGTGGTGTGATAAGCCAACAAAGATTCAACTAACTGCTCATGTTATTATCGCTTATTATCATCGAGTGTCTTCTTGAGTATTTGAATGAGAGTTTTGTTGAAAGCTTCTGCTAGACCATTCTATTATGGGTAATAGATGGTAGAGTACCTCCAATCTATGTTGTGTCTCTGAACGAAGTGGTCGATCTTGGTGCTCTTGAATGTAGTACCATTATCGAACATAATTTGTTGAGGCACCCCAAACCTATATACGATATGATTCCTGAAAAAATTTGAGCACATGCTGGGCTTTGTCCTCCCTAATAGGAATTGCCTCTGCCCACTTGAAAAAGTAATCAGTTGCGAAAATGATGAATCAATGACCTTTGGAAGAAGGAGGGTCGATTGGACCCACAATGTTAGTACCCTAATGCTCGAATGGCCAAGAGGCCAATGTTGGATGTAGAATGTTGGGTGGTTGGTGTAGGACCACTCCATGCACTTGACATTGGTGACAAAGCTTGGCTATGTCCATACAATCGATAATCATCGTAGGCCAATAGTACCCTAGTATCTTAATCTTGGCCTTCATCTTTGGACCTAATTCGTGATCTTCGCATAATCCTGAGTGTACCTTAGTCATGATCTTATGGGATTCATGCTTGTCTAAATAACGTAATCATATATAATCGAAGGATGGCTGGTATAAGGTTCCATTGATGAGAACATAGGAAAGGGCTCTCTGCTTCATCTGATGAGCTTGTGACTTCTCTTGAGGTAGTTTGCCTTTAGTTAGGTAGTCTATGAATGGTTACCTCCAAACCAGCTCATCATTCTTTTTAGCAACGGCAACCTCTCCTTGAAGAGAGAGTCTCTCGATGAGTTCAGTATCAATAAGAGATAAGACTTGTATATTTTGGTCCCTTATTAATATGGACTCATATTCCAGACATGCCAACTCTTGGCAAGTTTAGCTAAAGCATCTACGATAGTGTTCTCTCCTCGAAGAATCTTGTAAATGGTAACCTCTGAGATTTGGGACAATAACTCCATAATGTATTTGTGGTAGTGATGGAGCTTAAGCTTTAAAACCTTGTAGGACCTAGCAATTTGGTTGATGACTAGCTGAGAATCCCCATAGATATTAATGTTTTGGATGCTTAACGTAACTGCTAACTCCATACCAGTAATCAAAGCCTCATATTTGGCTTCATTATTGGTACAAGGATTGGATATATAGTATGAAAATCTCATCACATCAGTCTAGAGTTAGAAGGATAATTTCTAATCCTGCCTTTCCTAGAATAGTAGATTATGGTTCTTCTCTTTTTTGAGAGGAATCCGTACCATCAAAATATAATTCCCATCAGTGATTACTAGTGTCCCCCAAGTTCATGATTTGTTCATCGGGGAGATCGTCATTAAGTGAAGAGTTAGCAGGTAGTGGGTGTGCTACTAAGAAGTCTGCCAATGCTTGTACTTTCATTGCACTGAGGGGTATGAAAGTAATCTCAAATTTGGAGAGAATCATGGACCATCGTGCCAACCGTCCAGATAGCATCGACCATGTCATGAGATATTGCGGTGGATTGACTCTAGAGATCAAACTGACTTTATGAGAAAGCATATAATGTCATAGTTTTACAGATGCAAAGATTAAAGCTAAGCAATATTTCTCAATGGGTGCATAATTGGCTTCAGTAGGGGTTAGAAGACAGCTGAGATAGTAGAGAGAGTTATCTTTCCCTTCATCGATGGCTTGGGCCAACAAAGTGCCAAGGGAGTCATCTAATGCAATAGTATAGAGAATGAGCGGCTTGCCCAGGATAGGGGCTGTTAGAACTGGCAACATCATCAGGTAGTGCTTGATGTCTTCAAAAGCATGCTGACACTTGTCATCCCACTTGAACTTAGTGTGCTTTTTGACAAGTGCTGAAAATGACTGCCACCATCTTGATAGGTTGGATATGAAGCATCTTAGATACGTCAACCACCCTTGAAATGATTTGAGTTGAGTTAGTCTTTTAGTAGGTGGCGATTTTAATATCAATTTGATCTTCTCCTGGTCAATCTCGATTCCCTAGTGTTAGAAAATAAACCCAAGGAACTTCCCTGAAGCTACTCCGAATGCACACTTCAGGGGGTTCATTTTGAGGTTAAATTATCTTAACCGTTAGAAAACTACTCTCAAGTCAAAGAGGTGGTCTTCTTTTTCTTTACTTTTGATTATGAGATCATCAACATAACACTCGACTTGATGACGTATGAGTTTATCGAAGATTCGAGTCATAGCCCATTGGTATGTAACACTGGCATTTTTAAGGCCGAAAGGCATAACCTTATAGCAATATATTCTTATCGGGGTTTGAAAGGCAATATTTTTCTTATCTTCAGGGGCCATCTTTATTTGATTATATCTAGATGAACCATCCATGAAGGAGAAAACTGCATGAGATGAGACAATGTCCACCATCAACTCCGGGATTGGTAATGGAAATTTGCCTTTTGGACATGCCTTATTTAGATCCCTAAAATTGACATATATGCGAATTTTGTCATTCTTATTCTTAATTAGGGCAATACTAGCAACTAAGTAGGGTATTTTTTTTCATGATGAAGTCCATAGATGTGATAGACTTGAGAGAAGCTATTGTTGTTCGATGTCTGTCGCATGATACAGGGAGCTTGATAGGGTTAGCACTAGGCTCTTTTGCTGGTTTGTGGACTACTACGTTAGGAGATAAATTGGGCATATCTTCGTAACTCCATGCGAAGTAGTCCTTAAACTCAGTCAATAGCTTAACAAAGTCATTGGTTTTAGTTTGATTCAACAAAGAATTAATGTATGTTTGGCATGGATCTTCTTCAATCCCAAAGTTGATTTTTTTGAGTTCATCAATGGTTGATTTGATTTCTTCTTCAAACTCTGGTAGTGCATTCTTGACTTGGAAATCATCTGGGTCATCAAAAATTTCTAAACACACCTCCTCATAAGAGTTAGTGTGATTTGAAAAGAACCTATTAGATTCAAAATGATTGGTGGTGACTAGGCAGTAATCATTACAATACTAAATCCTAATCTTAATCTTGATTGAGAATTCTTGCATTTGTTGTTCCATAACCTTTCAAAGTAATCCGACCTATGATTGGACCATGTATGTGGAATCAATCATTTCTTTAAATTTAGAGCACAAGGTAAGTACCAATCAAAAGGTAATTCTATTAAATATATATATGAATCATCCTCAAGTTCTACATCAAATTCCTGACTCGAGGATGATGCTCCTAGAAAGAACCTCTGAGTTTTCACATCTGCAGATGACTTAGGGGTTCTTTAACTACCAAACCCACAACTTTTTATGAGGAAAGTGGGGTTAGAGCTAAGGTTCCCAAATAATGTCTAACTATTTCACATATATACTTGGATACTCTCATGCTTTGCTTTGGAGCCTAGCCTCTATCACTATCTAGCCCAAGTGTCACCTCTAAGGGAATCTACTATTGAGAAGAGCTAGCTGACATGCTAACCATATGACTCATCCTCTAAACTAGATTCTATGTATATGGATAGTATGTGTAATCCTAGTAGCTGGGACATATCTCTAATTGAGTGGCCAATAAGAAGGTTTTCCACCCCTAGGACTACCTCTAAACTGGCCTCTCCCTCTACCTGGTGGATGTCAGGCCATCCTACCCATATGTTCGAATGGAGTAACGAACTGTGGGTGGAATCTAATATTAGGCTCCACTTCCTCCTCCAAATCTATTTTTCGCTTCCTTTTATTTTCTTTTTCTTTTTCATTTTCTTTCTCTTTTCCTTTTTTTTTCTTTTTTTCTTTCTATTTTTCTTTTATTTTCTCTTTTTCTTTCTCTTTTTCTTTTTTTTTAAACTTTGACCAAGTTTACGATATTAGACTTATTGATTTTATGGGAGGTAGTAGGCCGCATCCTCATATATGTCAACCTTGTGAACTGAAAATGACTTGAGATCTTCTTTGATACAATAAATGATCCCACCTCTTACAAACTTCATACACTGATGTAGAGAGGATGGAACCATATTGTTTTCATATATCCACAGTCTCCTAAGCAAAGCATTGAAAGATGTATCTAAGTTTATAACGTGAAACTTAGCTTTAGTCTTCCAATCATCTATCTCTTATGGCAACACTATGTCAATCATCCTCTCACCTTGTTCATTGAATCCTATCAATATCATCCTTTCTTTTTGGAGTTTGGAGATGTCGATCTTCAAGTAAAAGGGTTCTTAGGCTCATAATGTTGACTACTATACCTAGGTCAACCAACACCCTTGATATTCTGAATCTACCCATATCCACTATGATGTAGAGGAGATGGTTGTGTTCGATCATTCCTAGAAGCAAGTCTTCATCACTGAATGTAACTTCTAGGATGTACCTCGAGCGGCATGCCTCCTTCTCAATAGCGGTCAGCTAAAGTAATCATATCTCTAGATTAAGAAGATCTTTGATTAGTGATTCTCTCATCTCTTTGGATAAGAAAAGGATGTCATATATGCTTAACTTAGATGGCAACTTTCTAAGATGAGCTAGGATGTTGTAATCAACTCTAGGTTTGATCCTCCACAAGCATATCCATAAGTGAAGCATCCTGTGAAGGGGCTATCTGCTCACTGGAACCAACGACTTGCTTACCCTTATCTTGAGGTGCTACCCTAGGAAGTAAAACTTTGCCATTGAGTAGGTTGACTTCAATGACTTCATGTGGCTAGTTGGTGGAAAGTTCTGCCTGCTCATCAGGTATACCTACAACTTCTCCTACGGGAACCTTGAATTCAGTTGACTCTAAGTCAATCTCAATGGGTGAACCCGATTGATTCAGAAAAGAAAAATTCGATTCTGAATCAGAAGAGAAAGGATCAGAATTACTAAAGCTATTATTATTTTCTAGAATTTGAGAGTTTTCAATAGGAATAAAATTAAGAGCATTAGAAGTGGACAAAATGTAAGCAAGATGTAAGTAGAATTAGCTTTCCTCATTAATTTCTTTCTGGGTGGAGGTACATGATAGAAATCAAGTAAGCGAGTTAAGGGTTTTAGTGCCCATATCCACTGATAAAATACTCCTACTGGAAGAAAAGCTGGATGAAGTGGTAATTATAACAGTGGAGGGAATGTCAGACTTGGATGGTGGTTAGGCTACTAAACTATCACTGGGAAAGTGTGGACTGCCATTGTTGCTGCTGAGCTCCCACCTTCCCCAAGTTGTCTTTGGCAACTTGGAAGCCCTCCTTAATGTTGGAGGTTTGAGCTACCTCAAGCACCTGCAAAAAGACTTTCCTGATCTTAGAAATAATCTTTTTAGAGGTTTGGGATAAGGAGATATCCCAACCTTCTTTTCTCTTAAGAGGATCACATGTATCCCCAAGGATTACTCTGACAGAACTAGATGGTTGGTTTAACAAGTAATCCTTAAGGATAATTATGGCACCCAACTTGTAGCTATACTCAAGTCAGTCCTTGAAGGTGATGCAGTCCTCTAAGACATGGCCTAACATGTGGTGGTAAATGCAAAAGTTAGAATTATCGCTTGCCCACTTCCTCCGGCCTCTTAGGCTCTTGTAGCTAAAAATTAAGTTTCTTTAAGAGGTTCTTGAAGATCTTTCTCACTACCTCCCTCTTCAATGAATAGGGCTTATTTAACTTGTCTAAAAAAGTAGGTGGATAATAGCTACCTAGGGGTGGATATGAGTGTCGTTGATGTGTATACTGCAGAGGAGGCGATGGTGGTGGCTGCTGTGGTAGCTGTGGTGGCCGGTATGATGTCCGAGGAGGTGGTAGTGGAGGCCACTGAACTCGAGGTCTATCAAAACTCTTCATTATTTTCCCCACATCACCTCACTAGCTTCTTCTCAAAGCTTTTCTGATTTAGGCTTCACTAGTCTTAGAAAGGTAACTGATGGAGGTGGGCATTATTTCTTTTGGAGAGATTGAGAGAACTTGGGTATTATAGGTGAAGAAAGAATTATTGGATAACTAGCGCTCCCACCAAGGATTGCCAAGGTTTGGCCACCAAGCTCTCAAACTATAAGAATAACTTAAATAATTTGTAATTACTAAAAGATCTCCTTCATTTTAATGGGGAGGGGAGGGGAATTCAAAATATGGAGGGAAAGGTGGGTGTCCACATTAATGTGAAGCATTAAATTGCTTTAGTATTTTATGCCATCTACCCATTTCACATGCTATGATTTTATGTGGATTTAATCACCTCACATGTCATGCTTTGAATTTTTAAATGCAAAATTTCAAACATAGAGTTTCTAGAAGAAAATTAAAAATTACATAAATAAAAAAAGATGAAATCATAAAATGGGCCTTAGTAGGCTAATGGGCTAGGCCTTCTTCTTTCTTGAATTTTTTTGGGCTAGCTTGAGATCTTATAAATGAACCTTAAGCTCTAATTTTTGGATCCTCATGATATTCTACATCAACTCCCTTGGGCTCAATTGAACTTTGCTCTGTAGAGTTAAAATCTAAGAAGTCTTCTACTAATTGTGGGGCTAAAGTCTCCAAATCAATACGGATCAACCATGTGTCTTCAGCTGGTGGCTTATTCTTCCAATGAACTTGAAAATGATGTTCAAAAGTTAGAATAATGGGTGCTTCCTCGATGATAATATACTCAACTTCAAACAAAGAGAGCTTCTGCAAGTACAGTGCTATATCTCCTGCTAAAGAGTTAGACTGAACAAGTGGAGGTTTTATATAATTCCTTCATATGATATAATATCTTCAGTATTAATAACTGGATGAATAAATATATCAATAGCCAAATCAAGGTGATAAGCATTAGTTCTAATTTTCTTAAGAAATTTAAATGGACAACAAGCTCATGCATGTAATTTCTTATATTTAGTGGTTTGATAATGCTCAGGCTGAATGCGAATCAATATATAATCACCTTCTTTAAATTCTTTCATTGAACGATTATGATTTGCCTTAGAAGCATAATTTTTATTACTTATAATAATTTGTTTTCTTATATCTTCATGGAGGCTATGAAAATCTTTAGAAAATGAGAATGTTGCGTCAGAAAATATATGAGATGATAGGTTTGCATCTATCGATCGTCATGGGTTTTGACAATAGACTATCTCAAATGGTGATCTTTTGTAGTTGGAAATAGTATTATTATAGGCAAATTCTGAGGTTGGTAAACGTAAATCTCAATTTTCTAAACTTTTACCTGCCAAGCATCTAAGCAAATTTTTTAAGGTACGATTGACTACTTCAATTTGTCCATCAGTTTGTGGGTGAAAGGCAAAAGAAAATTTTAATTTGGTATCTAATAATTTTCAAAATACTTTCCAAAAATATGAGACAAACTTAACATCTCTATCAGAAATAATGGTTAAAGGGAGACCATAGAGTCGCACTATTTCCTTAAAAAATAATTTGGCTATATAAGAAGCATCATTTATTTTTGAACAAGGTAAAAAATGAAGTATTTTTTAGAATCTATCCACTACAACAAAAATGCTATCATGTCCTTAAGCTGTCCTAGGTAATCCTAGAATAAAAATCCATTGATAAGTCTTCCCAAGGCCTATAAGGAACAGGTAAGGCAGTGTATTGTCTAGACCTTTGTTTGATAGTTTTAGCCTGTTTATAAATTAAGCATTGAGCCACTAATTTTTAAACATCTCATTTTAATAAAGGCTAATAAAATCTATTTTTTAATAAGTATATGGTCTTATCCTTTCCAAAATGACCAGCTACACCTCCAACATGTAGCTCGGTGATAACGAATTCTCTAAGAGAAGATTGAGGAATGCATAGTTGTTTTTCTTTATATAAATATTCATTTGTTATTAATAATTTTCCTTGTAAAGTTATTAGTTTATCTAAGTGTTCAAGATAAATTAGGTGAAAGTTATGTCACACAATATAATCATCTTTAATTCTATCAAATGCTTGGATTCTCAATTGTAAAGAGGAAATAATTAGGTTTACCCTGGATAAAGCATCAGCAGGTTTATTCTCGATTTTAGGCTTATGCTTTAGAACAAAAGAATAGTCTTGTAAAAATTCAACCCATTTTGCATGCCTATGACTTAATTTTTGTTGAGTATTAATGAATTTTAAGGCATGATGATCAGAATTAAGTATAAATTCTTTATGTAAGAGATAGTGTCACCAATGCCTTAAGAATTGAATTACAACATAAAACTCCATATCATAAGTGGAATATCATCGGTTGGCTTCATTTAACTTTTCACTAAAGAATGCGATAGTATGATTCTCTTGACTTAAAATTCCATCTATCCTAATTCCTGAAGCATCGCATGTCACTTTAAAGGCTTTAAAAAAATCAGGAAGCTTAAGGAATGATGCAAAAGTGATAAGAACTTTAATTTGTTCTAAGGCCTTTTGTGCATTAGGAGTCCAAAAAATTTATCTAATTTTAGTATATATTATGAAAATGTACTAAAATTCTTGATAAATCTTTGATAAAAAGTGACTAATCCATGGAAGATTATAAATTCAGTAAAATTTTTAGGTGATCGCCAATCTAAGATTTCTTTTACTTTACAAGGATTAGGTTTATGTCCAGCAGTGGATATAATGAAGCCTAAAAAGATTACCTCAGCTTGTAAAAAGAAACACTTTTTAAAATTATTATATAATTTCTATTATCTAATTATTTCAAAGACTTTTTGTAGATGTTGTAGATGCTCATTTTCACTTGGAATAAAAATTAGAATATCATCAAATTACACCACCAAAAATTTACCTATATATCCCTTAAGAACAGTATTCATTAATCCCATAAATGTGCTAGGAGCATTTGAAAGTACAAAAGGCATGACAAGCCATTCATAAATTCCAGTAGGGGTCTTAAAAGCCATCTTCCACTCTTCTCCTGATCTAATCTGAATTTGATGATATCCACTTTTTAGATCAATTTTTTAAAAAAAATTTGCTCCTGAGATTAAATCTAACATATCATCTAATCGGGGAAAAAGAAACCTATACTTGATAGTAATTTTATTTATTGCTCGACTATCAACACACATTCACCATGTTCCATCTTTCTTTGGAGTTAATAAAGCTAAGACCGCACAAGGGCTAAGACTCTCTTGAATAAAACACTTTTTTAATAATTCCTCAACTTGTCTTTCAATATCAATAAGCTCGGTAAGGTTCATCTTATAATGTTGAATATTAGGAAGTTGAGAACTGGGTAAGAACTCAATAGCATGTTGAATGTCTCTTAGAGGAGGTAGCTCATTAGAAAGCTCATTGGGTGTAATAACTTTAAAATTAGAAAGAAGGAAAGAAACCACAACAGATATGTGAGTCTCATTAGAGTATAGTATAACTTCTTTTACATGTAATAAGTGAAAGAGAAATGGATTAGAAAATTCTTTTCACAATGCTCTAAAACCCATTATTTCTATCTTTAGGGTTAAAGAAGGAAGAATAGATGTTTTAAAATAAGAATTAGAAATGGAAGTATTAACCCTAATAGTAGGATTTTCTATGATAATTGAAGTTTGGCATTTTTCTTCAATAGAGGCTTAGGTTGCAAGTTAGAAGTTATTTTGTGTGGTGCTATGGAGGGTATTTTTTCTACTGGCTTTATTGATAGGAGTTTAATAGTCTTATTATTATGTTTAAAAATATAAGTATTTTTCCTACCATAGTGAATAACATTCATATCAAATAGCCAAAGTTGTCCTAAGAGAATATGAGAAATGTTCATAGGGAGAACATCATGCCAAATTTGATCCTCATAGCTTCCTATTTTAATTCAAACTAAACATCGATTGGTGATGGGAAGATATGTACGATTTACCCAACTAACATGAAATGGTTCAGGGTGAGGTTCAAATTTTAAGTTGGCTCGAGTTAATGTGTGTGTTTAAATGACATTCATAGCACTCCCTTCATCTATAACTAACCTACATCTCTTTCACATAAAATATACATGCTAAAAATGTTCTTTCTCCTCCAATCTTCTGCCTCATTTTTAATTGTAATAAGACATCTCATCACATTAACATGAGGGTCATAAGTTAATTCTAATTATTCATCAGATAATGGGGTGTCATCATAAACTTCTTCTAGATTATCATCTATTGGATTTTCAACTTCTTCTAAAAATAAGATTTGAGCATTACATATTTTGCATATGACCCTTTTTATGACATTTAAAACATATTACTTCCCTAGTGTTCTTAGATCTCCCTTCAATTGAAGTTTTAGGCAAAGGGGTCAGGCCATTTGGATGGGCAGGTCTAACAATAAATCTATGGTATGAAATGGAAGGTACTTGACTTTTAGTTTTAGAGAGGGAGAGAGATTTCTTTTATTATTCAACTAATAATGCATAATGAAATACTTCCTCTAAAGATTGTGGGTCAAATAATTCAACTTCATTTCTAATGTTAGTCTTTAGTTCACTAACAAATTTATTAGCTAATTGCCAATCATTATCAGCACAATCAATTCTAGAAACTAGATTTTCAAAAGTATTCAAGTATTTGGTCACAAGATAATTACCTTGTCTCAAAGTTAATAATATGTAGCTTCTTATCATGATGCCTACGACAGTACTTCTCTCTTAACATTTCTTTCATTCCTATCCAAGTGAGGTTTATCCTTCCTAATCTTTGTTCTTTACTAAAGTATTTATCCAATAAATTTTAGCAAAAGTAACCCTTTGGTAATCATCCATTTTATACCAATCAAAGAAGTCATCCATTTGAACTAACCAATAGAGAAATTTATTTGCATCATGTATACCATTATAAGTTAGGGCTTCTACTTTAACTCTTTGAGATGGATCATTAGAGTCTTCTATAGTCTTAAAATAATTTTATCCCCTTCCAGTATTCCTAGCAATTGATGGTCTTATAAGTGATTAGTTTTCTCTATGGTTTGGATATGAATCTTCTTCGTCTATCTCTATTGGCACGGTCTGAGCAGGTATTGGAGGAGGAGTTGGTACTCTATTATTTTGTAGATGTACTATAAGAGTTTGCATTTA